>CM038402.1:128440174-128489623 GCA_021498475.1 Saguinus midas | reverse complement strand
TAACATCAACCCCATGGGCAGGGACCCTTTCATTCATTATCAGTCCAGGTAGAGCATCCACACATAGCACATCACATGCCAGTTTCTTTGGTTTTCTCCTCTCTGTTTCTTTGTGTTTTGGACACTAGAGACCCGAGTCACAACCGATTAGATCCCGTCTGTAGAAAACCAGTAAAATGATCTGGGCACAAGCAGGGCATGGTGGCTCACGTGTCATCCCAGCACTTTGGGAGGCTGAGGCAGGTGGGTCACCCACAATCGGGAGTTTGAGAGCAGCCTGACCAACGTGGTGAAACTAAATAAATAATCTGGGCACAATGGCACCTGCCTGTAGTCCCAGGTACTCCGGAGGCTGAGGTGGGAGAATTGCCTGAACCCAGGAGGTGGAGGTTGTGGTGAGCCGAGATTGCGCCATTGCACTCCAGCCTAGGTAACAAAAGCGAAACTCCGTCTCAAAAAAAAAAAAAAAAAGAAAACATTTACAAACTGATCTGAGAGGCCGGGGCCGGTGGCTCATGCCCATCATTCCAGCACTTGGGAGGCCGAGTCAGGGGGGGACCACCTGAGGTTGGGAGTTCCAGACCAGCCTGACCAACCTGGTGAAACCCCATCTCAAGTAAATGAATGAATAATTGAATGAATGATCTGGTCACAGTGGCTTGTGCCTGTGGTCCCAGGTACTCCGGAGGCTGAGGCGGAAGAATCTCTTGAGCCAAGGAGTGTCTAGACTGCAGTGAGTGAGCTAGGATGGCACTGCTGCACTCCAGGCAGGGTGGCAGAGTGAGATGCTGTCTCTAGATCTATAAAATCATTGGAAGGAGCTCTCTCTTGCTTTCAATGGGTGTCTCTTTAGGCCAGGTGAAAACAAGAGAGAGAGAGAGAGAGAGAGAGAGAGAGAGAGAGAGAGAGAGAGAGAGAGAGAGAACAGGTGTTGGGAGGCATGTCTGTTTGATGACTAAAAGTACACAAACACAAACAAAAGTGCATAGGTGTGAAGGATTTGGTAAATGCATCCCATTTTTTTTCTTCTCTGGAGAACACCTGTCATCTCAGCAACTCAGGAGGCTGAGGCAGGAGAATCACTTGCACCCAGGAGGCGGAGGTTGCAGTGAGCCCAGGCTGGAGCGCAGTGTGGTGCAATCTCAGTTGACTGCCACCTCCGCCTCTCGGGTTCAAGCGATTCTCCTGCCTCAGTGTGCTGAGTAGCTGAGCCTGGGAGGTGGAGGTAGCAGGAGATGAGATCGCACCACAATGTTCCGGCCTGGGTGCCCGATGAGACCCCATCTCAAAGAAAGATGAAAAGTCTATTTCCCAGAGTTGACAAACGGGCAGATTCAGTATGAGATGCACACGGGATGGTGGCCAAGCTGAGATCGCAGTTTTCCTGCCTGGTGGTGTAGCCTTGCCATCGTATAACATCGACCCCATGGGCAGTGACCCTTTCATTCATTATCAGTCCAGGTAGAGCGTCCACACATAGCACATCACATGCCAGTTTCTTTAGTTTTCTCTCCCTCTCTGTTTCTTTGTGTTTTGGACACTAGAGACCCGAGTCACAACCGATTAGATCCCGTCTGTAGAAAACCAGTAAAAATGATCTGGGCACAAGCAGGGCATGGTGGCTCACGTGTCATCCCAGCACTTTGGGAGGCTGAGGCAGGTGGGTCACCCACAATCGGGAGTTTGAGAGCAGCCTGACCAACGTGGTGAAACTAAATAAATAATCTGGGCACAATGGCACCTGCCTGTAGTCCCAGGTACTCTGGAGGCTGAGGTGGAAGAATCTCGAGCCAAGGAGTGTCCAGACTGCAGTGAGTGAGCTAGGATGACACCACTTCACTCCAGAATTTAAGTCTCTCTCTCTCTTCTTTCTTTCTTTTTTCCTTCCTTCCTTTCTTCCTTCCTTTCTTCCTTCCTTCCTTCCTTCTTCCTTCCTTCCTTCCTTCCTTTCTTCCTTCCTTTCTTCCTTCCTTTCTTTCTTTTTTTCTCACAGGATTGTCCACCTAGGATTAACAGGCAGCTGCCACCATGCCCAGCTAAACTTCATTACTATTATTATTTTGAGAGAGTCTCACTCTGTCACCCAGGCTGGATTTCCGTGGCATGGATGTCAGCTCATGGCAACATTGAACTCCCTGGTTCAAGTGACTGGCCTGCCCCAGCCTAGTGAGTTACTGGTATAACAAGCTTATGCCACCACACCTGGCACATTTTTATATTTTCCATAGAGACGGGTTTCGCCATGTTGGCTGGCCTGGTCTTGAACATGTGGCCTCAAGTGATCCACCTGGCCCAGCCTCCCAAAGTGCCAGAATTACAGGCATGGGCCGCCTCATCTGGCTCAGCCAATCTTTATAATATATCATAGAGAAGGTGTTTCCTCAGCCATGGGGTGATGAGATTGGTTGACTCAACATGTATAGTGCTAAAGGGGTAAATTAGTGTGGTTTGTGTCATGGATGTGGAAAGAGTGTGTGTGTGTGTGTGTGTTCACACATGCATGCACACACTCACATGCTGTGCTAGAGGGAGAGAGATGGAGAGAGAGAGAGACCATCCTGACCATGAGGACCCAGAAATGGTGTCTGATTTGCACCTCTGTCTAGTCACCCATCTGTCTGCAGGTGACTGATGATTCCACAAATGAGGAGAAGCAGCATCTATTGAGCTCTTTCTTTCTCTCTCTCATGTGTGTCATCTCCGTGGTGGAAAGAGGGAAAGAAAGAGGCTCTGATGGGAAGTTGTCCTCACATCTGAGGAAGCTAAAGGCAGGCTGCTGACTGAAAGAAGGGCATCCTATGTGCCACTGTCACACCCGGGCACCCTAGAAATGCATCTTAGTTTTCACACCAGGGCTGTCAGTTTATCCTGTAAGTCAGTCAACCTGCCCCCACAGCCAGCAAGAACAGCACACCCCGGGTGATGCAGTCTCATCCCATTTGGCCCACCCAGGCCATCCAGTGAAATCATTCGCTGGTTAATTTAAAAGCAGCCTCAATGCAGTTCCTGGGAGGAGGCTCCTGGTGGGCCTTTTGGACCTCCTGCAAGGATTTAGCACCAAAACCCCAAATCTAACCCACCCACTGCAGCTTGCTCACTGGCTCTTTCCTTCCTTCCTTCTTTCTTTTTTCCTTCCTTCCTTCCTTCCTTCTTCCTTCCTTCCTTCTTCCTTCCTTCCTTCCTTCCTTCCTTCCTTCCTTCCTTCCTTCCTTCCTTCCTTCCTTCCTTCTTTCTTCCTTCCCTCCCTCCCTCCCTCCCACTGGGTCCAAGGTACAACCTGGCAGGTGGCCAAAGAAATTTCCACTGTGTGCTTTTTGTCTTTCTCTTTATTTTAAAATCATTTTCATCTTTCAAGAGATGCTTGTTTGAAGGGGAAATTTTCATGGAGTATGAAAATTTGTCCTAAGAACAGAGTTTCCCAACACAGCTGAGAGAGAGAGAGAGAGACACTCCGTCCAAAAAAAAAAAAAAACAGGTGCACATGGCAAACACCAAAGGTTTCTACACTATATAAAACAACCCCAATGCAGCTTGTGGCACTGGAAAGAAAAGGCAGGATCATGAGACGTGAGTGAAAATTGTCTTTGTTTGCAATGCCCATATTATCAGCTGTGCATCTAGATTGGAAACAAGGATTGGAAAGAAACACAAAAGACAAATATGATCAGGCCTATTCCACATTCACACCTGTGATCACAGCAGTCTCAAAGGTTGACATGGAAGAATGGCTGAAGCACAGACCTTTGAGATCATCTCAAGCTGTCAGTTGACACCACCTCCACCTGTATAAATGATCATCAGCAGCAGCATTGTCATGAAAGTTTAAAAAGAAATATGTGTGTCCAGATTGTGGACCACAAAGTGAGACCACATGCCTACTAAGAAGGTGATAGGTAAGACAGACAGACAGATGGATGGATGATAGGTAGGCAGGCAGGCCAGCCAGCCAATAAAGATGGAGTCAGGCACAGTAACTCAGGCATGTAACAACAGCACTGTGAGAGGCCAAGGCAGGTGCAATTCTGGAGAGCAGGAGTTCCGGACCAGGTTGGGCATCATGGTGAAACCCCAAACCCCATCTCACATACATACATACATACATACATACATACATACACATACATACAGTAAAAACAATGCAAGAGTTAACCCTGTGATGGCATGGCACATGTGTGTAGTCCCAGGGAGTGGGGATGGGAGAGACCTGAGGAGGGATGATGGCTTGGCCCAAAGCATGGGGTGGGGAAGAAGAGAGAGAAAGAGAAAGAGAGAGAGAGATAAATGTGAGCCTACTTCAAAAAAAAAAAAGAAAAGAAAAAGAAAGAAAGGACTGGGCATGGTGGCTTAAGCCTGTAATCCCAGTACTTTGGGAGGCTGAGGTCAGTGGATCGTGAGGTCAAGAGATCGAGACCATCCTTGTCAACATGGTGAAACCTCGTCTCTAGTAAAGATACAAAAAATTAGCAGGGCACGGTGGCACATGCCTGTAATCTCAGCTACTCAGGAGGCTGAGGTGGGAGAATTGCCTGAATCCAGGAGGCAGAGGTTGCAGTGAGCCGAGATTGCACCATTGCACTCCAGCCTGTGTAACAAGAGCAAAACTCCATCTCAAAAAACAAAAAAGAAAGACAAAAGAAAAAAAAGAAAGGTGAGCCTTCCCTTAAATAAATAAATAAATGCAAAAGGGTCTGCCTCTACCAAAAAACATATGAAAAAATGCTCATTATCACTGGTCATTAGATAGATGCAAATCAAAATCACATTGAGATACCATCTCATGACAGAATGGCGATCATTAAAAAATCTGGAGACGACAGATGTTGGAGAGGACGTGGAGAAATAGAAACATTTTTACACTGCTGTTGGGAGTGTAAATGAGTTCAATCATCGTGGAAGACAGTGTGGCGATTCCTCAAGGCCTTAGAAATAGAAATTCTATTTGACCCAGAAATCCCATTACTGGGTATATATCCAAAGGACCATACACACGAATGTTCATGGCAGCACTGTTTACAATATCAAAGACCTGGAACCAACCCAAATGCCCATTGATAATAGACTGGACTGCAAAAATGTGGCCCATGTACACCATGAAATATTATGCAGCCATCAAAAACGATGAGTTCTTGTCCTTTGTAGGGACATGGATGAACCTGGAGACCATCATTCTCAGCAAACTGACAAAAAAACAGAAAATGAATTACCGCATATTCTCACTTCTAGGCGGGTGATGAAAAATGAGAACACATGGACACAGGGAAGGGAGTACTACACACTGGGGTCTATTGGAAAGAATAGAGGAGGGACAGCGGGGTTGGGGGGGATCTGGGGAGGGACAGCCTGGGAAGAGGTGCCAAATGTGGGTGAAGGGGAGGAAGGCAGCAGAACCCACTGCCAAGTGTGTACCTATGCAACTATCTTGCATGTTCTGCACATATACCCCAAAACCTAAAATGCAATAAAAAAAGGTCTGCCTCTAAATAAATCGATTGATAGATAATGAAATAAAATACACACACATAGATGTAGAACAATTATTCATTTTATTTCATATGTAACATAGAATTATTTGCATATCAAATACTGCATGTTATTTATAATTTATGAATGTATTTCTATATACAAACACCAGCGTGCAGAAGATAAGATTGAAGAAAAAAAAGGGCGACAGACAGAGACCCTGCCTGCCTCTAAATCAATCCATCCATACATCCACCATTAAGGAAACTGAGAAAGGATCAATGAAACACATAGAAGTGAAAAGAAATGGCAAAAAAAAAGCAAGCAAACAAGTGGGTGGGAAGGAAGGTAAAAGGTAATCAAGGTCACAATGAACTGTTTTATTGTGCCCCTCCTTCCCCCACCACGAGTATGCCACACGCAGACACACACACACACTTGCTGGATATGCAAAGCTGAATCAAGAGGTCGGGAGTCCGAGGTCGGCCTGGTGAACGTGGTGAAACAGAGGGAGACACTGTGTCAGAAAAGATGAACTAGGAATGCAATAAAGAAAGAAAAAACTCATGTGGTTGCCAGACGCCACCATGCCTTTGCCCCCATACCCCACACCCCACACCCCAGCACCTGCTTCTGCCCCTGCCCGGCCGCACACAGAAAAAATAAAGAAAAAAAAGCCAGACACGACGACCTATCCGCCTCTCAGACTTGCCGTTGCAAACTGAAAGTGGGGTTGAAGAGCAACTAAAAGTTCGGCACGGGTAGTCCCTGCTACGTGGCCATCAATGGGGGAGGGGTGGGCCGGTGGGAAAGAGGCAACCCGTGTCCACTGCCATCGTCATATGGTCCATGGCAGCCTGTGGGTCAGCCTTGCAAAGCCAGTCGAAGATCGAGTCCGGCGGCCACCGCCGACATCTGGTCATCCCTGGAGCCACCGATCAGATGCGTGCCGCTCCGCAGCCCACTGCGTGGATGCATAACTGCTTCGGACGAGAGGGCCTGCTGGTCGACCTCGGCTACAGTGGGCCAGATGCTAAGTCCAGCCCCCTTTCCTGACATCTGGTCAACCCGGGAAGGAGTGGAAGGGTCACCACCAGCTCGGACCCACCCGACCCCATGGTCGTGGGGGCAGGAGAGGGCTGGAACACAAGCAGCTGACCCTCGCCAGCCCCAGGCCCTCAGCCCCAAGGCCCCCATGGTGGGCCACATGGAACGAGGCTGCGAGGGAGATGGACAGACTGACACGCCCACCACGTCAGACCCCCGCACACACGTTCTTGTGTTGGGGGCTGACTTTCAAATACACCGCAGGAGGTTCCTATTCTGTTATGTAAGAAAACACGACCCAGAAGCAGGTCGTCTATGAATGGCCTAGCACCAGCTTTCCTGCGAATGTGCATTGTGTCATGGGTGAGGGGGTGGCTGCCTTCCTGGCCACAGCCCGTTCCGCAGGCCAAGGGGCACCACTCCCTGCACCTGACCTTGGTCATGGCACACGGGAGGAGACGCCCCGCACGCGGGGTGGGGTGGCCCAGTGGCGGGGATTGTGGGGGACCCACTGTCTGAAGCCAACCGAGGCTCCGCAGCACTGCACTTCTGTATTGTTCCCGCCTGGGTGGGATTTTGACTTAGGGACAGCTGGTGGCCCGCCCGCTCCGAAGACCCAAACTACGCGAGCTTTTTTTAAATTACACTTTACGTTCTGGGGTCCATGTGTGCAGAACAAGCAACCTAGTTGCACAACACATGGCAGAGCAATTCTGTTGCCTTACCCCACCTCTGACACTTCTCTACCCCGGTATCCCTCACCAGCTCCCACCCCCAAACCCACTGTCCCGGTTACTCCTCTCCACCTCCTCATTGTTCACATCACCTGCCCGGGAGTGAACACGCGGTGTTTCACATTTTCTGTCCTTGTCAGTTTGCTGAGAACGACTTTCTCTCCAGATTCATCCAAGGTCCCCCCCAACTTCCCCCACCCACTGTCATTCCCCATTACCCTTAATAGACCCTGGGGGTTGCTCCCCTCTCTGCATCCTCATTGTTCATCACTGGCCCAGGAGTGAGAACACGCAGTGTTTTTCATTTTCTCTTCTGGTCAAGTTTGCTGAGAATGACATTCTCCAGGTTCATCCATGTCCCCCCAACTCCCCCCACCCTCTGTCACTCCCCATTACCCCCAATAGATCCCGGGGTTGCTCCCCTCTCCGCATCCTCATTGTTCATCACCGGCCCAGGAGTGAGAACAAGCGGTGTTTTCCATTTTCTCATTTCTGGTCAAGTTTGCTGAGAACGACATTCTCCAGGTTCATCCATGTCCCCCCCAACTCCCCCACCCGCTGTCCCTCCTGATTACCCCAAATAGACCCTGGGGGTTGCTCCCCTTTCTGCATCCTCATTGTTCATCACTGGCCCAGGAGTGAGAACACATGGTGTTTTTCATTTTCTCTCCTGGTCAGTTTGCTGAGAACGATGTTCTCCAGAATCATCCATGTCCCTGCAGAGGACACAAATGCATCATTTATGATTGCCACATGATACAGCACGTCATACAGGTGCCACATTTTTCCCAGTCCAGCCCATCTTAACTGCAGCAACTTTAACAAGCTATTGGTGCTAAGATTACCATGGCTGCTGGCACCAGACTTGTTCCACAACGGATCCTCATTAAAGGATTTAAGGTGGACTCACTCCACTTATGGGGCCTCAAAGGAGTCCCATATTATTTTTACCTCCTAGGGTCAGAAGTGGGTAATTTATGCACCTGCTTCCTTCCTTGGATGTGGCAGCCACTTCTCAGGATTCTTTCTCCGGAATCAAACCCCGATTCCCTTTTCACCCGTGGTTACCATGGTAGGCATGGTGACTACAATCAAAAGCTGAGAGGGTGTGCACAATCGGCCTGATGTTGAGTCACACAAGTGCACAGCCCCAAGCCTGCCAGGGCCAGACTGTGTGGGTTTTGAAATGATAAATGCCCGCATCCCCCCACGAAGGGGATCAGCACCCATCAGCATGTATTACCTCTGGAATAAACAGTTATCTGAGGAGAGGAGCGAGCGACCAAAGGAACCACAATCGATTTTTTTAGATGAAGTTTCACTCTTGTTACCCAGGCTGGAGTGCAATGGCACGGTCCTGGCTCACCACAACCTCCACCCCCTGGGTTCAGGCAACCCCCCCATACCTCAGCCTCCTGAGTAGCTGGAACTACAGGCACACGCCACCATGCCCAGCTAATTTTCTGTATTTTCAGTAGAGACGGGAGGTTTTACCATGTTGATCAGAATGGTCTTGGTCTCCCAACCTCATGGATCCACAGCGCCTAGGCCTCCCAAAGTGCTGGGATTACAGGCTTCAGCCACCACAAGTGATTTAACGGAGACATTCGCAGTTTCCCTGTGCCATGCGCGTGCGTGCTTAGACATGCATTGCTTAATCTTTGAGACAAGCATATGCTACTGACAGGATCGACCAGGTAAGGTAAGGGCATGAGGGCAGCAGACACAGCATCCGGGTCATGAGACAAAGGGAGTGGTGTGAGACCAGGTGAGGTATTGGGGAGGGCAGGAGACAGGGAAGAGATGCAAATGCAGAAGCGGGGGGAACGAGCCCATGTGCGATCCACCACCACCACCACTCGCTTGCCCCTTTCCACAACCGCATGTAAGAACAGGGCAGGACGCCCAACCTGTGCTGGGCAGCTGTGAGGGGTTGGTGGCCCAGTGGTCAGAAGATGCCATGGGGTGGCAAGGGGGTGTGGCACTAACCACCCTGCATGGCAGTGTGCCGGTTCTAGGCAATGAGCGGGAGGCTCCCCAGGGTGACTGACCCATGGGACACCCACGCCGTGTGGCCACAACACCTGCACACCTGCATGGTCAAAGTCCATGCCTCACTGGTGTGTGCAGGTGCAGGAAGGGAGGGGGCCTGTGACCCACAGCGCCCCACCCCCCAACGACAGCCGAAAGGTAAGAGAAGTTCTCCTTTGCACCCACTGGAACAGGATAGGAACCAAGACCAGGGTTCCCAACACCCGACCCGTGGTGGGGGCTGCCAGAAAGGCAGAGGTTGACCTTAGGACAGCTGGCCAGGGGGGACCACTGGGGCATGGTCGTGCGCATGCACATGCCAAATGGGACCCACAATGCGTGGAAGGACACGCCACTGCTTCCAGACATCAGCACCCAAGACACCTCAAGGAGGGGCCGCAGCGGACCCGGGAAGGGAGGCCCACAAATGGGGCACACGGACATGGAGTGAAAGAGCAGGCTTGGGAGAAAATGAGACCTCGGGCAAGGCCGAGGAGAAAGGGGAAGGTGCCTAGCATGGAAGGGGTGGCAGGCCATCGTGAAGATACAAAGTGAAGCCTCAAACAGCCAACTGCAGCCAGAGACACACATGGAGTCTCACCACCCCTGGCCTTTGGAGCACAACAGAGATCCTGTGCGGCATCTGGAGCCACTGCCTGGCCCTCGTCAACTCCCACATGCCTTGTGGTGGTTCTCAAGGCTCCCCGGCACCACCACCACAGTTACCCTGGGACCCTCTTCCGGTACACGCAGCTGGCCAACCCGACCACTCTGGCATCCACCAGCACCATGCGTGGCTGACCACCACCCGTTCACAGAGCTGGCTCAGATCCCAGATGGGTGCCACTCTAGCACGGCCGGAGAGCAGCTCGGACAGAAAAAATTGACTTGTGTTGGCATACACATGCAGGCTCAGGGACCACAAGGTCAGGGGCACAGAATCCCACTGAGGGCTCGTGTAGGAACTTCAGGTACCACGGAAAAACATGATCCCGGGATGCCATTGCCACACACATGAGGGCGATCCCACCCCCCTTCCACCTTGTTTTACCTGGAGTTGCCTTTTCTGGAATTGCCTTGCGTTGTCTTGCCTTTAATTGCCTTTTTTTCCTGGAATTTCCTTGTCTGGAATTTCATTGCTTTGCATCTCCTTACCTTGCCTGGAATTGCCTTGCCTTGCCTTGCATGGAATTGCCTTGGTTGTAATTTTCTTGACTTGACTTGACTTGCATTACCTGAAATTGCCTTGCCTGGAATTTTCTTGCCTTGACTTGCCTTTCCTGGAATTTCCTTGCTTTGCCTTTCAATGCCCTGCCAGGACTTGCCTTGCTCGGCTTTGTTTTGCCTCACCTGTAATTGTCTTGCTTGGAGTTACCCTGTCTTGCCTTGCCTTGTTTTGCCTTCCCTTGCCTTGCCTTGCCTGAAATTGCTCTGTCTTGCCTTGACTTTCATTGCTTCAAATTGCCTTGCTGGGAGTTGAATTGCCTTTTCTTTCCTTAGATTGTCTTGCCTTGCCTTGCCTGGAATTTTCTTGCCTTGCCTTGCCTTGCCTTGCCTTGCCTTGCCTTGTCTTTTCTTGCATTACATTGCCTGGCCTGGTTTGGCCTGGCCTGGAATTGTCTGGTCTTGCCTGGTTATGGCAGGAATTGCCTGGCCAGCCTAACCTGGCTTGAAATGGCCTGAATTGGCCTGGCATGGCCTGGAATAACCTGGACAGGCCTGCACTAGCCTGGAATGGCCTGGCCTTGTCTGTCCTTGCCTGGTCTGGCCTGGGCTGTCCTCAAAGGTCTTTCTTGGCTTTGTCTGTCCTGGCCTGCAATGGTCTGGCCAATAATGGCCTTGCCTGCAATTGCCTTGCCTTCCATAGTCTTCCCTGTAATTGCCTTACCTGTCAGTATCCTGTCTTACCTTGCCTAAAACTTCCCTGCCTTTCCTTGCCTTTCCTTGCCAGGAATTGCCTTGCCTTGCCTAGAATTGCCTTTTCTGGAATTGCCTCTCCTTGACTTGTCTTGCCTTTCCTTTTCTGAAATTGCCTTGCCTGAAGTTGCTGTGCCTGGCTCTGACTTCCTTGCAATTGCCTTGCCTTGCCTTGCCTAGACTTGCCTGGAATTGCCTTGCCTGGAATTTCTCTGCCTTGTTTTGCCTTGCCAGAAATTGCCTTATCTTGAATTGCCTTGCCTTGCCTTGGCTAAAATTGCCTTGCCTGTTATTGCCTTGCCTTGACTTGTCTTGCCTTGAATTGTCTTGCCTTGCCTTAACTTGCCTTGCCTTGCCTTGCCTGAAATTGCCTTGCCTTGCCTAGACTTTCATGGAATTGCCTTGCCTGGAATTGCTCTGCCTTTTATTGCCTTGCCAGAAATTGCCTTGCCTTGAATTGTCTTGCCTTGTCTTGGCTAGAATTGCCTTGCCTGGTATTGCCTTGCCTTGACTTGTCTTGCATTTCCTTTCCTGGAATTGTCTTGCCTTGCCTTGCCTTGAATTCTCTTGTCTTCCCTTTCCTTGCCTTCCAATGCCTGGCCTGGACAGGCCTGGTCTTGCAATGCCTGGCCTGGCCTGGTCTAGAATTGTCTGGCCTTACCAGTCCTGGTACAGAATTGCCTGGCCTTGCCGGGTCTCGCCTGGCCTGGAATGGCTTGGCTTGGCCTAATGTGGCATGGATGGCTTGGACTGGCCTGACCTGGCCTGCAATGGTATGGCCTTGTCTGGCCTACAATTGCTTTGCTTTTCTTCCCTTGCCTTGACTAGAACTGACCTGCCTTGCCTTGCCTACTTTTGCCTGGAATTACCTTGACTGGGATTGCCCTACCTTGTCTTGCCTTGCCTTTCCTGGAATTGCCTTGCCTTGAATTACCCTGTTTTGTTTTGCCTTGTATTGCCTCAAATTATTTTGCCTAGAATTGTCCTGCCTTACTTTGCCTTGCCTTGCATGGATTTACCTTTCCTGATATTGCCTTGCCTTGTTTTGCCTTGCCTTGCATGGAATTGCCTTGCCTGGAATTGCCCTGCATTTCTTTGCCTTGCATTGCCTGAAATTGCCTTTTCTAGAATCGCCTTTGTTTTGTTTTGCCTTGCCTTACCTAGAGTTGCCTTGTCTTGCCTGAAATGGCCTAGCCTGGAATTGCCTTGCCTTGTCTTGCCTAGACTTGCCTGGAATTACCTTGCCTGGAATTGCTCTGCCTTTGCTTGCCTTGCCAGAAATTGCCTTGCATTGAGTTTCCTTGCCTTGTTTTGCCTAGAATTGCCTTGCCTGGTATTGCCTTGCCTTGCCTTGTCTTGCCTTTCCTTGCCTGGAATTGTCTTGCCTTGCCTTAACTTGCCTTACCTGGAGTTCCCTTGCCTTTTCTTCCCTTGCCTTCCAATGCCTGGCCTGAACAGGCCTGGTCTTGTGATGCCTGGCCTGCCCTGGCCTGGCCTAAAATTGCCTGGCCTTACCAATCCTGGGCTGAAATTGTCTGGCCTCACCTGGTCTCGCCTGGCCTGGAATGGTTTGGCTTGGCCTAATGTGGCCTGGAATGGCTTGGACTGCCCTGTCCTGGCCTGCAATGGCCTGGCCTTGTCTGGTCTGCAATTGCTTTGCTTTTCTTGCCTTGCCTTGATTGGGACTGCCCTGCCTTGCCTTGCCTACCCTTACCTGGAATTGCCTTGCCTGGAATTGCTGTAACTTGCCTTATGTTGATGTGCCTAAAATTGCCTTGCCTGAAATTCTCTTGCCTTTTCTTACCTTGCTTTTCAATGCCTGGCCTGTACAGGCCTGGTCTTGCAATTTCTGGCCTGGACTGGCCTGGCCTAGAATTGCCTGGCCTTACCAGTCCTGGGCTAAAATTTTCTTGCCTCGCCTGGCCTTGCCTGGTCTGGAGTGGCTTGGCTTGGCCTAATCTGGCCTGGAATGACTTGGACTGGCCTTCCCTGGCCTGAAATTGCTTGTCTTGTCTGGCCTGAAATTGCTTTGCTTCCCTTGCCTTGCCTTGACTGGAACTGCCCTGGCTTGACTTGCCTACACTTGCCTGGAATTGCCCTACCTTGCCTTGCCTTGTATTGCCTCAAAATGCCTTGCCTAGAATTGTCCTGCCTTCCTTTGCCTTGCCTTGCCTGGAATTGCCTTGCCTGAAATTTCCCTGCCTTTCTTTCCCTTGCCTTGCCTGAAATTGCTTTTCCTAGAATGGCCTTTCTTTGTTTTGCCTTGCCTTATCTGGGATTGTTTTGCCTTGCCTGGAATTGCCTAGCCTGGAATTGTACTGTCTTGCCTGGACTTACCTTCCATTACCTAGAATTGCATTGCCTGGAATTGCCTTGCCTAGCCTTGCCTAGACTTGACTAAATTGCCTTGCCTGGAATTGCTCTGCCTTGTCTTGCCTTGCCAGAAATTGCCTTGCCTTGAATTGCCTTGCCTTGCCCTGCCTAGAATTGCCTTGCCTGGTATTGCCCTGCCTTGACTTGTCTTGCCTGTCCTTGTCTAGAATTGTCTTGCCTTGCCTTACCTTGCCTTGGTTGTCTTGCCAGGAATTCACTTGCCTGCCCTAACCTTGCCTTCCAATGCCTGGCCTGGACAGGTCTTGTCTTGCAATGCCTAGCCTGGCCTGGCCAGGCATAAAATTGCCTGGTCTTACCAGGTCTGGGCTGGAATTGCCTGGCCTCGCCTGCTCTCGCCTGGCCTGGAATGGCTTGGCTTGACCTAACGCGGCCTGGAATGGCTTGGACTGGCCTGCCCTAACCGGCAATGGCCTGGCCTTGTCTGGCCTGCAATTGCTTTGCTTTTCTTGCCTTGCCTTGACTGGAACTACCCTGCCTTGCATTGCCTACCATTGCCTGAAATTGCCTTGCCTGAAATTGCCCTACCTTGCCTTGCCTTCACTTGCCTGGAATTGCCTTGCCTGAAATTCTTTTGCCTTCCCTTACTTTGATTTCCAATGCCTGGCCTGTACAGCCCTGGTCTTGCAATGCCTGGCCTAGAATTGCCTGGCCTTACCAGTCCTGGGCTGGAATCGCCAGGCCTTGCCTGGTCTTGTCTGTCCTGGAATGGCTTGGCTTGGCCTAATTTGGCCTAGAATGGCTTGGACGGTCCTGCCCTGGCCTGAAATGGCCTGGTCTTTTCTGGCCTGCAATTGCTTTGCTTCTTTTGCCTTGCCTTGAATGAAACTGCTGTGCCTTGCCTTGCCTACACTTGCCTGGAATTGCCTTGCCTGAAATTTCCCTGCCTTGCCTTGCCTTGTATTGCCTCAAATTGCATTGCCTGAAATTGTCCTGCCTTCCTTTACCTTGCCTTGCTTAGATTTGCCTTTCCTGGAATTGCCTTGTCTTGTTTTGCCTTGCCTTTCCTAGAATTGCCTTGCCTGGAATTGCCCTGCCTTTCCTTGCTTTGCCTTGCCTGAGATTGCCTTTCCTATAATCGCCTTTCTCTGTTTTGCGTTGCCTTGCCTGGAATTTCCTAGCTTGAAATTGTACTGTCTTGCCCAGACTTACCTTCCCTTACCTAGAATTGCCTTGCCTGAAATTACCTTGCCTTGCCTAGACTTGAGTTGAATTTCCTTTCCTGGAATTGTTCTGCCATTTCTTGCCTTGCCAGAAATTGTCTTGCCTTGAATTACCTTGCCTCTCCTTGGCTAGAATTTCCTTGCCTGGTATTGCCTTCCCTTGACTTGTCTTGCCTTTTTTTGCCTGGAATTGTCTTTCCTTGCCTTACCTTTCCTTGCCTTGCCTGAAATTTTCTTGCCTTCCCTTACCTTGTCTTCCGATGCCTGGCCTGGACAGGCCTGGTCTTGCAATGCCTGGCCTGGCCTGGCCTTGCCTACAATTGCCTGGCCTTACCAGTCCTGGGCTGGAATTGCCTGGCCTCGCCTGGTCTCGCCTGGCCTAAAATGGTTTGGCTTGTCCTAATTTGGCCTAGAATGGCTTGGACTGCCCTGCCTTGCCTTGCCTGAATTGCCTTGCCTTGTCTTGCCTGGAATTGCCTTGCCTTGCCTTGACTGGAACTGCCATGCCTTGCCTTGCCTACCCTTGCCTGGAATTGCCTTGTGTGGAATTGCCCTACTTTGCCTTGCCTTGGCTTCCCTGGAATTGCTTTCCCTGAAATTCCCTTGCCTTTCCTTATCTTGCTGTTCAATGCCTGAAGTGTAAATGCCTGGTTTTGCAATTCCTAGTCTGTCCTGGCCTGGGCTATAATTGCCTGTTTTTACCAGTCCTGGGCTGAAATTCCCTGGCCTCACCTGATCTCGCCTGCCCTGGAATGGCTTGGCTTGGCCTAATCTGACCTGGAATAGCTTGACTGTCCTGCTCTGGCCTGCAACGGCTGGCCTTGTCTGGCCTGCAATTGCTTTGCTTCCCTTTCCTTGCCTTGACTGGTACTGCCCTGCCTTGCCTTGCCTACACTTGCCTGGTATTGCCTTGCCTTGCCTTGTCTTGACTTTTCTTGCCTGAAATTTTTTTGCCTTTCCTTACATTGCCTTGCCTTGCCTTGTCTTGCCTGGAATTTCCTTGCCTTCCCTTCCCTTTTCTTCCAATGTCTGGCCTAAACAGGCTTGGTCTTGCAATGCCTGTCTGGTCTGTCCTGGCCTAGAATTGCCTGGCCTTACCAGTCCTGGGCTGGAATTACCTGGCCTTGCCTGCTCTCGCCTGGCCTGGAATAGTTTGGCTTGGCCCAATGTGGCCTGGAATGGCTTGGAGTGGCCTGACCTGTCCTGCAATGATCGGGCCTTGTCTTGCCTGCAAATGCTTTGCTTCCCTAGCTTTGCATTGACTGGAACTTCCCTGCCTTGCCTTGCCTACCCTTGCCTTGAATTGTCTTGTGTGGAATTGCCCTACCGTGCCTTGGTTTGACTTCCCTGGAATTGCCTTGCCTGAAATTTCCTTGACTTTTTTTACCTTGCCTTTCAATGCCTGGAGTGTACATGCCTGGTCTTGCAATTTCTGACCTGGCCTGGCCTATAATTTCCTGTCCCTACCAGTCCTGGGCTGGAATTGCACGGCCTTGCCTTGTCTTGCCTTTTCTTGCCTGAAATTTCCTTGACTTTTTTACCTTGCCTTTCAATGCCTGGCCTGGACAGGCCTGGTCTTGCAATGCCTGGCCTGGACAGGCCTGGTCTTCAATGCCTGGCCTAGAATTGCCTTGCCTTTCCTTGCCTTGCCTTGACTAAAACTGCCCTGCCTTGCCTTGCCTATCCTTGCCTGGAATTGCCTTGCTTGGAAATGCCCTACATTGCCTTGCCTTGACTCGTCTGTAATTGCCTTGCCTGAAATTCTCTTGCTTTCCCTTATCTTGCCTTTCAAAGCATGACCTGTACAGGCCTGGTCTTGAAATGCCTGGTCTGGCCTGGCCTGGCCTAAAAATGCCTGGCCTTACCAGTCCTGGGCTGAAATTGCCTGTTCTCACCTGGTCTCGACTGGCCTTGAATTGCTTCACTTGGCCTAATATGGCCTGGAATGGCTTGGACTGCCCTGCCCTGGCCTGCAGTGGCCTGGCCTTGTGTGACCTGCAACTGCTTTGCTTTTATTGCCTTGAGTGAAACTGTCCTGCCTTGCCTTACCTACCATTGCCTGAAGTTGCCTTGCCTGAAATTGCCCTATGTTGCCTTGCCTTGACTTGCCTGGAATTGCATCTACTGAAATTTTCTTGCCTTCCCTTACTTTGCTTTTATGCCTGGCCTGTACAGGCCTGGTCTTGCAATGCCTGTCTGGTCTGTCCTGGTCTAGAATTGCCTGGCCTTACCAGTCCTGGGCTGGAATTGCCAGGTCTTGCCTCATCTCACCTGGCCTGGAATGGCTTGGCTTGGCCTAATCTGGCCTGGAATGGCTTGGACTGTTTTGCCCTGGCCTGCAATGGCCTGATCTTTTCTGGCTTGCAATTGCTTTGCTTCTTTTGCCTTGCTGTGAATGGAACTGCTGTGCCTTGCCTTGCCTACACTTGCCTGGAATTGCCCTGCCTTGCCTTGCCTTGCCTTGTATTGCCTCAAATTGCGTTGCCTGACATTGTCCTGCCTTCTTTATTTTGCCTTGCCTGGATTTGCCTTTTCTGGAATCTCATTGCCTTGCCTGGAATTGCCTTGCCTGGAATTGTCCTGCCTTTCATTGCCTTGCCTTGCCTGAAATTGCCTTTCCTATAATCACCTTTTTTGTTTTGCCTTGCCTAACCTGGAATTGCCTAGCCTGAAATTGTACTGTCTTTCCTGGAATTACCTTCCCTTCCCTAGTATTTCCTTGCCTGAAATTCCCTTGTCTTGCCTTGCCTAGACTTGCGTTGAATTTCCTTGCCTGGAATTGTTCTGCCTTTTCTTGCCTTGCCAGAAATTGCCTTGCCTCTCTTTGGCTAGAATTGCCTTGCCTGGTATTGCCTTGCCTTTACTTGTCTTGCCTTTTCTTGCCTGGAATTGTCTTGCCTTGCCTTCCCTTGCCTTGCCTGGAATTCCCTTGCCTTCCCTTACCTTTCCTTCAAATGTCTGGCCTGGACAGGCCTGGTTTGCAATACCTGTCCTGGCTTGGCCTGGCCTAGAATTGCCTGGCCTTACCAGTCCTGGGCTGGAATTGCATGGTCTCGCCTGGTCTCGCCTGGCCTGGAATGGCTTTGCTTGGCCTAATGTGGCCTGAAATCGC
This sequence comes from Saguinus midas, assembly GCA_021498475.1. Classification (NCBI taxonomy): domain Eukaryota; kingdom Metazoa; phylum Chordata; class Mammalia; order Primates; family Cebidae; genus Saguinus; species Saguinus midas. Next base: position 128,471,768 of record CM038402.1, on the reverse strand, counting down.
TTGGACTTCCCTGCCCTGGCCTGCAATGGCCTGGATTTTTTTGGACTGCCATTGCTTTGCTTTTCTTGCCTTGTCTTGACTAAAACTGCCCTGCCTTGCCTTGCCTACCCTTGCCTGGAATTGCCTTGCCTGGAAATGCCCTACATTGCCTTGCCTTGACTTGTCTGGAATTGCCTCGCCTGAAATTCTCTTGCCTTCCTTTACTTTGCTTTTCAATGCCTGGCCTGTACAAGCCTGGTTTTGCAGTGCCTGACCTGGCCTAGAATTGCCTGGCCTTACCAGTCCTGGGCTGGAATTTCCAGGCATTGCCTCATCTCGCCTGGCTTGTAATGGCTTGACTTGGCCTAATATGGCCTGGAATGGCTTGGACTGTTCTGCTCTAGCCTGCAATGACCTGGCCTTTTCTGGCCTTGAATTGCTTTGCTTCTTTTGCCTTGCCTTGAATGGAACTGCTGTGCCTTGCCTTGCCTGCACTTGCCTGAAATTGCCTTGCCTTGTATTGCCTCAAATTGCATTGCCTGAAATTGTCCTGCCTTCCTTTATTTTGCCTTGCCTGGATTTGCCTTTCCTGGAATCACCTTGCCTTGCCTGGAATTGCCTTGCCTGGAATTGTCCTGCCTTTCCTTTCCTTGCCTTGCCCGAAATTGCTTTTCTATAATCGCCTTTTTTTGATTGCCTTGCCTTACCTGGAATTGCCTAGCCTGAAATTGTACTGTCTTGCCTGGACTTACCTTTTCTTACCTAGAATTACCTTGCCTGAAATTGCCTTTTCTTGCCTTGCCTAGACTTGCATTGAATGGTCTTGCCTGAAATTGTTCTGCATTTTCTGCCTTGCCAGAAATTGCCTTGCCTTGAATTGCCTTGCCTCTCTTTGGCTAGAATTGCCTTGCCTGGTATTGCCTTGCCTTGACTTGTCTTGCTTCTTTTGCCTGGAATTGTCTTACCTTGCCTTGCCTTGCCTTGACTAAAGTTTCCTTGCCTTCCCTTACCTTGCCTTCAATGCCTGGCCTGGACAGGCCTGGTCTTGCCTTGCCTGAATTGCCTTGCCTTGCCTTGCCTTGCCTTGAATTGCCTGGCCTCACCAGTCTTGGGCTGGAATTGCCTGGCCTTGCCTGGTCTCGCCTGGACTGGAATGGTTTGGCCTGGCCTAATGTGGACTGGAATGGCTTGGTGGCCTGATCTGTCTTGTAATGGCCGGGTCTTGTCTGGTCTGCCAATGCTTTGCTTCCCTAGCTTTGCCTTGACTGGAACTGCCCTGCCTTGCCTTGCCTACCCTTGCCTGAAATTGCCTTGTGTGAAATTGCCCTACCTTGCCTTCCCTTGACTTCCCTGGAATTGCCTTCTGTGAAATTCCCTTGCCTTCCCTTACCTTGCCTTTCAATGCCTGTAGTGTAAATTTCTAATTTTGCAATTCCTGGGCTGTCCTGGTCTGTGCTATAATTGCCTGTCTTTACCAGTCCTGGGCTGAAATTGCCTGGCCTTGCCTGGTCTCACGTGGCCTGGAATGGCTTTGCTTAACCTAATGTGGTCTGGAATGGCTTGACTGCCCTGCCCTGACCTGCAATGGCCTGGCCTTTTCTGGCCTGCAATTGCTTTGCTTTCTTTGCCTTGCCTTGACTGGAACTGCCCTGCCTTGCCTTGCTTAACCTTGCCTGAAACTGCCTTGTGTGGAATTCTCCTACTTTTCCTTGCCTTGTCTTCCCTGGAATTGCCTCACCTGAAATTCCCTTGCCTTCTTTTGCCTTGCCTTTCAATGCGTGACCTGTACTGGCCTGGTATTGAAAGTCCTGGCCTTGCCTGGCCTAAGATTGCCTGGCCTTACCAGTCCTGGAATTGCCTGTCCTCGCCTGGTCTCGACTGGCCTTGAATTGCTTGGCTTGGCCTAATGTGGCCTGGAATGGCTTGGACTGCCCTGCCCTGGCCTGCAATGGCCTGGCCTTGACTGGCCTGCAATTGCTTTGCTTCCCTAGCTTTGCCTTGACTGGAACTGCCCTGCCTTGCCTTGCCTACCATTGCCTGGAATTGCCTTGCCTGGAATTGCCCTACCTTGCCTTGCCTTGACTTGCCTGGAATTGCCTTGCCTGAAATTCCCTTGCCTTCCCTTACCTTGCCTTTCAATGCCTGGCCTGTACAGGCCTGGTCTTGCAATGCCTGGCCTGGCCTGGCCTGGCCTAGAATTGCCTGGCCTTACCAGTCCTGGGCTGAAATTGCCTGGCCTCGCCTGGTCTCGCCTGGCCTGGAATGGTTTGGCTTGGCCTAATCTGGCCTGGAATGGCTTGGACTGTCCTGCCCAAGCCAGCAATGGGTGGCCTTTTCTGGCCTGCAATTGCTTTGCTTCTTTTGCCTGACCTTGACTGGAACTGCCCTGCCTTGCCTTGCATACCCTTGCCTGGAATTGCTCTGCCTTGCCTTGACTTGTATTGCCTCAAATTGCATTGCCTGGAATTTTCCTGCCTTTCTCTGATTTGCCTTTTCTGGATTTGCCTTTCCTGGAATTACCTTGTTTTGTTTTGCCTTGCCTTGCCTGGAATTTTTCCCTGAATTGCCTTGCCTTAACTTGCCTAAAATTGCCTTGCCTGAAATTGCCTTTCCAAGAATCGCCTTTCTTTGTTTTGCCTTGTATTGCCTCAAATTATTTTGCCTAGAATTGTCCTGCCTTACTTTGCCTTGCCTTGCCTGGATTTGCCTTTCCTGGAATCGCCTTGCCTTGTTTTGCCTTGCCTTGCCTGGAATTGCCTTGCCTGGAATTGCCCTGCCTTTCTTTGCCTTGCCTTGCCAGAAATTGCCTTATTTTGAATTGCCTTGCTTTGCCTTGCCTAGAATTGCCTTGCCTTGTATTGCCTGAAATTGCCTTGCCTGGAATTGCCTTGCCTTGTCTTGCCTAGACTTGCCTGGAATTACCTTGCCTGAATTGCTCTGCCTTTGCTTGCCTTGCCAGAAATTGCCTTGCCTCTCTTGGCTAGAATTGCCTTGCCTGGTATTGCCTTGCCTTGACTTGTCTTGCCTTTTCTTGCCTGGAATTGTCTTGCCTTGCCTCCCTTGCCTTGCCTGGAATTCCCTTGCCTTCCCTTACCTTTCCTTCAAATGTCTGGCCTGGACAGGCCTGGTTTGCAATACCTGTCCTGGCCTGGCCTGGCCTAGAATTGCCTGGCCTTACCAGTCCTGGGCTGAAATTGCCTGGCCTTGCCTGGTCTCACCTGGCCTGGAATGGCTTTGCTTGACCTAATGTGGCCTGGAATGGCTTGGACTGCCCTGCCCTGGCCTGCAATGGCCTGGCCTTTTCTGGCCTGCAATTGCTTTGCTTTTCTTGCCTTGCCTTGACTGGAACTGCCCTGCCTTGCCTTGCTTAACCTTGCCTGAAACTGCCTTGTGTGGAATTCTCCTACTTTTCCTTGCCTTGTCTTCCTGGAATTGCCTCACCTGAAATTCCCTTGCCTTCTTTTGCCTTGCCTTTCAATGCGTGACCTGTACTGGCCTGGTATTGAAAGTCCTGGCCTGGTCTTGCCTGGCCTAGGATTGCCTGGCCTTACCAGTCCTGGGCTGGAATTGCCTGTCCTCGCCTGGTCTCGACTGGCCTTGAATTGCTTGGCTTGGCCTAATGTGGCCTGGAATGGCTTGGACTGCCCTGCCCTGGCCTGCAATGGCCTGGCCTTTTCTGGCCTGCAATTGCTTTGCTTTTTTTGCCTTGCCTTGACTGGAACTGCCCTGCCTTGCCTTGCCTACCATTGCCTGGAATTGCCTTGCCTGAAATTGCCCTACCTTGCCTTGCCTTGACTTGCCTGGAATTGCCTTGCCTGAAATTCCTTGCCTTCCTTACCTTGCCTTTCAATGCCTGGCCTGTACAGGTCTGGTCTTGCAATGCCTGGCCTGGCCTGGCCTGGCCTAGAATTGCCTGGCCTTACCAGTCCTGGGCTGGAATTGCCTGGCCTCGCCTGGTCTCGCCTGGCCTGGAATGGCTTGGCTTGGCCTAATGTGGCCTGGAATGGCTTGGACTGCCCTGTCCTGGCCTGCAATGGCCTGGCCTTGTCTGGCCTGCAATTGCTTTGCTTTTCTTGCCTTGCCTTGACTGGAACTGCCCTGCCTTGCCTTGCCTACCCTTGCCTGGAATTGCCTTGCCTGGAATTGCATTGCCTGGAATTGCCTTGCCTTGTTTTGCCTAGAATTGCCTTGCCTGAAATTCCCTTGCCTTCCTTACCTTGCCTTTCAATGCCTGGCCTGTACAAGCCTGGTTTTGCAGTGCCTGACCTGGCCTAGAATTGCCTGGCCTTACCAGTCCTGGGCTGAATTTCCAGGCATTGCCTCATCTCGCCTGGCTTGTAATGGCTTGACTTGGCCTAATATGGCCTGGAATGGCTTGGACTGTTCTGCTCTAGCCTGCAATGACCTGGCCTTTTCTGGCCTTGAATTGCTTTGCTTCTTTTGCCTTGCCTTGAATGGAACTGCTGTGCCTTGCCTTGCCTGCACTTGCCTGAAATTGCCTTGCCTTGTATTGCCTCAAATTGCATTACCTGGAATTGCCTTGCCTTGTTTTGCCTTGCCTTGCCTGGAATTGCCTTGCCTGAATTGCCTGCCTTTCTTTGCCTTGCCTTGCCTGAAATTGCCTTTCCTAGAATCGCCTTTCTTTGTTTTGCCTTGCCTTACCTGGAATTGCCTTGCCTGAAATTGCCTTTCCTGGAATTGTACTGTCTTGCCTGGACTTACCTTCCCTTACCTAGAATTGCCTTGCCTGGAATTGCCTTGCCTTGCCTTGCCTAGACTTGCCTGAAATTGCCTTGCCTGGAATTGCTCTGCCTTGTCTTGCCTTGCCAGAAATTGCCTTGCCTTGAATTGCCTTGCCTTGCCTTGCCTAGAATTGCCTTGCCTGGTATTGCCTTGCCTTGACTTGTCTTGCCTTTCCTTGCCTGGAATTGTCTTGCCTTGCCTTACCTTGCCTTGCCTTGCCTTGCCTGGAATTCCCTTGCCTTCCCTTACCTTGCCTTCCAATGCCTGGCCTGGACAGGCCTGGTCTTGCAATGCCTGGCCTGGCCTGGCCTGGCCTAGAATTGCCTGGCCTTACCAGTCCTGGGCTGGAATTGCCTGGCCTCGCCTGGTCTCGCCTGGCCTGGAATGGCTTGGCTTGGCCTAATGTGGCCTGGAATGGCTTGGACTGGCCTGCCCTGGCCTGCAATGGCCTGGCCTTGTCTGGCCTGCAATTGCTTTGCTTTTCTTGCCTTGCCTTGACTGGAACTGCCCTGCCTTGTCTTGCCTACCATTGCCTGGAATTGCCTTGCCTGAAATTGCCCTACCTTGCCTTGCCTTGACTTGCCTGGAATTGCCTTGCCTGAAATTCCCTTGCCTTCCCTTACCTTGCCTTTCAATGCCTGGCCTGTACAGGCCTGGTCTTGCAATGCCTGGCCTGGTCTGGCCTGGCCTAGAATTGCCTGGCCTTACCAGTCCTGGGCTGGAATTGCCTGGCCTCGCCTGGTCTCGCCTGGCCTGGAATGGCTTGGCTTGGCCTAATCTGGCCTGGAATGGCTTGGACTGTCCTGCCCCGGCCTGCAATGGCCTGGCCTTTTCTGGCCTGCAATTGCTTTGCTTCTTTGCCTGACCTTGACTGAACTGCCCTGCCTTGCCTTGCATACCCTTGCCTGGAATTGCCTGCCTTGCCTTGACTTGTATTGCCTCAAATTGCATTGCCTGGAATTTTCCTGCCTTTCTCTGATTTGCCTTTTCTGGATTTGCCTTTCCTGGAATTACCTTGTTTTGTTTTGCCTTGCCTTGCCTGGAATTGTTTTCCCTGGAATTGCCCTCCCTTTACTTGCCTTGCCTTGCCTGAAATTGCCTTTCCAAGAATCGCCTTTCTTTGTTTTGCCTTGTGTTACCTGGAATTGCCTTGCGTTGCCTCAAATTGCCTTTCCTGGAATTGTTCTGCCTTTCTTGCCTTGCCAGAAATTGCCTTGCCTTGAATTACCTTGCCTTGCCTTGGCTAGAATTGCCTTGCCTTGTCTTGCCTTTCCTTGACTTGTCTTGCTTCTTTGCCTTGCCTTGACTTGTCTTGCCTTTCCTTGCCTTGCCTTTCCTTGCCTTGCCTGAAATTCCTTGCCTTCTCTTACCTTGCCTTCCAATGCCTGGCCTGGACAGGCCTGGTCTTGCAATGCCTGGCCTGGCCTGGCCTTGCCTGGCCTAAGATTGCCTGGCCTCACCAGTCTTGGGCTGGAATTGTCTGGCCTCGCCTGGTCTCACCTGGCCTGGAATGGTTTGGCCTGGCCTAATGTAGCCTGGAATGGCTTGGAGTGGCCTTACCTGTCTTGCAATGGCCAGGCCTTGTCTGGCCTGCCAATGTTTCCTTCCCTAGCTTTGCCTTGACTGGAACTTCCTTGCCTTGCCTGGAATTTTCTTGCCTTGCCTTGCCTTGCCTTATATTCTCTTGCCTTTTCTTACCTTGCCTTCAATGCCTGTCCTGGACAGGCCTTGTCTTAAAACCTGGCCTGACCTGACTGACCTAGAATTGCCTGGCCTTACCAGTCCTGGGCTGGAATTGCCTGGCCTCGCCTGGTCTTGCCTGGCCTGGAATGGTTTGGCTTGGCCTAATGTGGCCTGGAATGGCTTGGAGTGGCCTGACCTGTCCTGCAATGGCCAGGCCTTGTCTGGCCTGCAATTGCTTTGCTTTCTTTGCCTTGCCTGGAATTGCCTTGCCTTGCCTTGCCTACCCTTGCCTGGAATTGCCTTGCCTGGAATTGCCTTGCCTTTGCCTTGCCTTGCCTTGCCTGGAATTGCTTTGCCTGAAATTCCCTTGCCTTCCTTTACCTTTTTGTGAATGTCTGGCATGTAATTGCCTGGTCTTGAAATTCCTGGCCTGTCCTGGTCTATGATATAATTGCCTGTCTTTACCAGTCCTGGGCTGGAATTGCCTGGCCTCGCCTGGTCTCGCCTGGCCTGGAATGGTTTGGCCTGGCCTAGAATTGCCTTGCCTGAAATTGCCTTGCCTGGAATTGCCTTGCCTTGTCTTGCCTGAAATTGCCTTGCCTTGTCTTGCCTGAAATTGCCTTGCCTTTCCTTGCCTTGCCTTGCCTGGAATTGCCTTGCCTTGCCTTGCCTACCCTTGCCTGGAATTGCCTTGTCTTGCCTGGAATTGCCCTACCTTGCCTTGCCTTGTCTTGCCTGGAATTGCCTTTCCTGAAATTCCCTTGCCTTCCCTTACCTTGCCTTTCAATGCGTTATGTGTAAAGGCCTGGTCTTGCAATGCCTGGCCTGGCCTGGCCTGGCCTAGAATTGCCTGGCCTTACCAGTCCTGGGCTGGAATTGCCTGCCTTGCCTTGCCTTGACTTGCCTGGAATTGTCTTGCCTTGCCTGAATTGCCTTGCCTGGAATTGCCTTGCCTTGACTTGTCTTGCCTTGCCTGGAATTGCCTTGCCTGGAATTTTCTTGCCTTGCCTGGAATTGCCTTGTCTTGCCTTTTCTTGCCTTGCCTTGACTTGCCTGGAATTGCCTTGCCTTGCCTATACTTTCCTGGAATTGCCTTGCCTGAATTGCCGTATCTTGCTTTGTTTTGACTTGTTTGAATTGCCTGCCTTTTCTTGCCTTGTATTGCCTGAAATTGCCTTGCCTTACCTGGAATTGCCTGCCTTTTCTTGCCTTGCCTTGCCTGGAATTGCCTTTCCTGGAATTGCCTGCCTTTCTTTGCCTTGTCTTGCCTGAAATTTTTTGCCTTTCCTTACATTGCCTTGCCTTGCCTTGTCTTGCCTGGAATTTCCTTGCCTTCCCTTACCTTGCCTTCCAATGCCTGGCCTGGACAGGCCTGGTCTTGCAATGCCTGGCCTGCCCTTGCCTGTCCTAGAATTGCGTGGTTTTACCAGTCCTGGGCTGAATTGTCTGGCCTCGCCTGGTCTCCACCTGGCCTGGAATGGTTTGGCCTGGCCTAATGTAGCCTGGAATGGCTTGGGTGGCCTTACCTGTCTTGCAATGGCCAGGCCTTGTCTGGCCTGCCAATGTTTCCTTCCCTAGCTTTGCCTTGACTGGAACTTCCTTGCCTTGCCTTGTCTTGCCTTGCCTTGTATTGCCTGAAATTGCCTTGCCTTACCTTGCCTTGTCTTGCCTGAAATTGCCTTCCTTGAAATTCCCTTGCCTTCCTTTACCTTTTTGTGAAATGTCTGGCATGTAATTGCCTGGTCTTGAAATTCCTGGCCTGTCCTGGTCTATGATATAATTGCCTGTCTTTTACCAGTCCTGGGCTGGAATTGCCTTGCCTGGTCTCGCCTGGCCTGGAATGGCTTGGCTTGGCCTAATGTGGCCTGGAATGGCTTGGACTGCCCTTCCCTGGCCTGCAATGGCCTGGCCTTTGCTGGTCTGCAATTGCTTTGCTTTGCTTGCCTTGCCTTGACTAAAACTGCCCTGCCTTGCCTTGCCTTTCCTTGCCTGGAATTGCCTTGCCTGGAATTGCCCTACATTGCCTTGCCTTGACTTGTCTGTAATTGCCTTGCCTGAAATTTCTTGCCTTGCCTTACCTTGCCTTCAATGCCTGTCCTGGACAGGCCTGGTCTTGAAATGCCTGGTCTGGCCTGGCCTGGCCTAGAATTGCCTGGCCTTACCAGTCCTGGGCTGGAATTGCACGGCCTTGCCTTGTCTCGCCTGACCTGGAATGGCTTTTCTTGGCCTAATGCGGCCTGGAATGGCTTGGACTGCCCTGTCCTGGCCTGCAATGGCCTGGCTTTTTTGGACTACAATTGCTTTGCTTTGCTTGCCTTGCCTTGACTAAAACTGCCCTGCCTTGCCTTGCCTATCCTTGCCTGGAATTGCCTTGCTTGAAATGCCCTACATTGCCTTGCCTTGACTCGTCTGTAATTGCCTTGCCTGAAATTCTCTTGCTTTCCTTATCTTGCCTTTCAAAGCATGACCTGTACAGGCCTGGTCTTGAAATGCCTGGTCTGGCCTGGCCTGGCCTAAAAATGCCTGGCCTTACCAGTCCTGGGCTGAAATTGCCTGTTCTCACCTGGTCTCGACTGGCCTTGAATTGCTTCACTTGGCCTAATATGGCCTGGAATGGCTTGGACTGCCCTGCCCTGGCCTGCAGTGGCCTGGCCTTGTGTGACCTGCAACTGCTTTGCTTTTATTGCGCCTTGAGTGAAACTGTCCTGCCTTGCCTTACCTACCATTGCCTGAAGTTGCCTTGCCTGAATTGCCCTATGTTGCCTTGCCTTGACTTGCCTGGAATTGCATCTACTGAAATTTTCTTGCCTTGCCTTGCCTTGCCTTATATTCTCTTGCCTTTTCTTACCTTGCCTTCAATGCCTGTCCTGGACAGGCCTGTCTTAAAACCTGGCCTGACCTGGACTGACCTAGAATGCCTGGCCTTACCAGTCCTGGGCTGGAATTGCTTAGCCTCGCTTTGTCCTCGCCTGGCCTGGAATGGCTTGGCTTGGACTAATATAGCCTGGAATGGCTTGGATTGGCCTGACCTGGCCTGAAATAGCCTGGTTTTGTCCTGGCCAGCAATTGCTTTGTACCCTGCCTTGCCTTTCTACTTTGCCTGGCATTACCTGCCTAAAATGGCCTTATCTTGCCTTGCCTTGCCTGAAATTACATTGCCTGAACTGTCCCTGCCTTGCCTTGCCTTGAATTGCCTCAAATTCTTTTGCCTAGAATTTTCTACTGCACTTGCCTTGACTTTACCTGGATTTGCCTTTCTGGCACCTTGCCTTGTTTTGCCTTGATTACCTGGAATTGCCTTGCCTGAATTGCCTGCCTTCTTTGCTTAGCCTTGCCTGAATTGCCTTTTCTAGAATCGCCTTTTTGTTTTGCCTTGCCTTACCTGGACTGCCTTGCCTTGCATGCTATTGGCCTAGCTTGAAATTGTTCTGTCTTGCCTGGACTTACCTTTCCTTACCTTGAATTGCTTTGCCTGGAGCCTGGCCTTGCCTTTCCTAGACATGCCTGAATTGCCTTGCCTGAGAATCCTCCTCTGCCTTGTCTTGCTTTGCCAGAAATTGCTTGCCTTGAATGTCTTGCTTGTCTTGCCTAGTATTGCCTTGCCTTTACTTGTCTTGCCTTTTTCTTGCCTGGAATTGTCTTGCCTTGCCTTCCCTTGCCTTGCCTGAATTCCCTTGCCTTCCCTTACCTTTCCTTCAAATGTCTGGCCTGGACAGGCCTGGTTTGCAATACCTGTCCTGGCTTGGCCTGGCCTGGGAATGCCTGGCCTTACCAGTCCTGGGCTGGAATTGCATGGTCTCGCCTGGTCTCGCCTGGCCTGGAATGGCTTGGCTTGGACTAATATAGCCTGGAATGGCTTGGATTGGCCCTGACCTGGCCTGAAATAGCCTGGTTTTGTCCTGGCCAGCAAATTGCTTTGTACCCTGCCTTGCCTTTCTACTTTGCCTGGCATTACCTGCCTAAATGGCCTTATCTTGCCTTGCCTTGCCTGAAATTACATTGCCTGAACTGTCCCTGCCTTGCCTTGCCTTGAATTGCCTCAAATTCTTTTGCCTAGAATTTTCTACTGCACTTGCCTTGACTTTACCTGGATTTGCCTTTCTGGCACCTTGCCTTGTTTTGCCTTGATTACCTGGAATTGCCTTGCCTGAATTGCCTGCCTTCTTTGCTTAGCCTTGCCTGAATTGCCTTTTCTAGAATCGCCTTTTTGTTTTGCCTTGCCTTACCTGGACTGCCTTGCCTTGCATGCTATTGGCCTAGCTTGAAATTGTTCTGTCTTGCCTGGACTTACCTTTCCTTACCTTGAATTGCTTTGCCTGGAGCCTGGCCTTGCCTTTCCTAGACATGCCTGAATTGCCTTGCCTGAGAATCCTCCTCTGCCTTGTCTTGCTTTGCCAGAAATTGCTTGCCTTGAATGTCTTGCTTGTCTTGCCTAGTATTGCCTTGCCTGGTATTTCCTTGCCTTGGCTTGTCTTTCCTTTTCTTGCCTGGAATTGTCTTGCCTTGCCTTCCTTGCCTTGCCTGAATTCCCTTGCCTTCCCTTACCTTTCCTTCAAATGTCTGGCCTGGACAGGCCTGGTTTGCAATACCTGTCCTGGCTTGGCCTGGCCTGGGAATGCCTGGCCTTACCAGTCCTGGGCTGGAATTGCATGGTCTCGCCTGGTCTCGCCTGGCCTGGAATGGCTTTGCTTGGCCTAATGTGGCCTGAAATCGCTTGGACTTCCTGCCCTGGCCTGCAATGGCCTGGATTTTTGGACTGCCATTGCTTTGCTTTTCTTGCCTTGTCTTGACTAAAACTGCCCTGCCTTGCCTTGCCTACCCTTGCCTGGAATTGCCTTGCCTGAAATGCCCTACATTGCCTTGCCTTGACTTGTCTGGAATTGCCTCGCCTGAAATTCTCTTGCCTTCCTTACTTTGCTTTTCAATGCCTGGCCTGTGCCTGGTCTTGCAATTTCTGACCTGGCCTGGCCTATAATTTCCTGTCCCTACCAGTCCTGGGCTGGAATTGCACGGCCTTGCCTGGTCTCGCCTGGCCTGGAATGGCTTTTCTTGGCCTAATGCGGCCTGGAATGGCTTGGACTGCCTGTCCTGGCCTGCAATGGCCTGGCTTTGGACTACAATTGCTTTGCTTTGCTTGCCTTGCCTTGACTAAAACTGCCCTGCCTTGCCTTGCCTATCCTTGCCTGGAATTGCCTTGCTTGAAATGCCCTACATTGCCTTGCCTTGACTCGTCTGTAATTGCCTTGCCTGAAATTCTCTTGCTTTCCTTATCTTGCCTTTCAAAGCATGACCTGTACAGGCCTGGTCTTGAATGCCTGGTCTGGCCTGGCCTGGCCTAAATTGCCTGGCCTTACCAGTCCTGCTGCCTTGCCTGCCTGGCCTTGCCTGGTCCTGCACCTAATCTGGCCTGGAATGACTTGACTGGCCTTGCCTGCCTTGCCTTGTCTGCCTGAATTGCTTTGCCCCTTGCCTTGCCTTGACTAAAACTGCCCTGCCTTGCCTTGCCTATCCTTGCCTGGAATTGCCTTGCTTGGAAATGCCCTACATTGCCTTGCCTTGACCTCGTCTGTAATTGCCTTGCCTGAAATTCTCTTGCTTTCCTTATCTTGCCTTTCAAAGCATGACCTGTACAGGCCTGGTCTTGAAATGCCTGGTCTGGCCTGGCCTGGCCTAAAATGCCTGGCCTTACCAGTCCTGGGCTGAATTGCCTGTTCTCACCTGGTCTCGACTGGCCTTGAATTGCTTCACTTGGCCTAATATGGCCTGGAATGGCTTGGACTGCCCTGCCCTGGCCTGCAGTGGCCTGGCCTTGTGTGACCTGCAACTGCTTTGCTTTTATTGCCTTGAGTGAAACTGTCCTGCCTTGCCTTACCTACCATTGCCTGAAGTTGCCTTGCCTGAATTGCCCTATGTTGCCTTGCCTTGACTTGCCTGGAATTGCATCTACTGAAATTTTCTTGCCTTCCCTTACTTTGCTTTTATGCCTGGCCTGTACAGGCCTGGTCTTGCAATGCCTGTCTGGTCTGTCCTGGTCTAGAATTGCCTGGCCTTACCAGTCCTGGGCTGGAATTGCCAGGTCTTGCCTCATCTCACCTGGCCTGGAATGGCTTGGCTTGGCCTAATCTGGCCTGGAATGGCTTGACTGTTTTGCCCTGGCCTGCAATGGCCTGATCTTTTCTGGCTTGCAATTGCTTTGCTTCTTTTGCCTTGCTGAATGGAACTGCTGTGCCTTGCCTTGCCTACACTTGCCTGGAATTGCCCTGCCTTGCCTTGCCTTGCCTTGTATTGCCTCAAATTGCGTTGCCTGACATTGTCCTGCCTTCTATTTTGCCTTGCCTGGATTTGCCTTTTCTGGAATCTCATTGCCTTGCCTGGAATTGCCTTGCCTGGAATTGTCCTGCCTTTCATTGCCTTGCCTTGCCTGAAATTGCCTTTCCTATAATCACCTTTTGTTTTGCCTTGCCTAACCTGGAATTGCCTAGCCTGAAATTGTACTGTCTTTCCTGGAATTACCTTCCCTTCCTAGTATTTCCTTGCCTGAAATTCCCTTGTCTTGCCTTGCCTAGACTTGCGTTGAATTTCCTTGCCTGCCTTGCTGCTAAATTGCCTTGCCTGGAATTTCTGCCTCTTGCCTTGCCAGAAATTGCCTTGCCTTGAATTGCCTTGCCTTGCCCCTAAATTGCCTTGCCTGGTTGCCTGCCCCTTGTCTTGCCTGTCCTTGCCTTGTCTTGCCTTGCCTTCCCTTGCCTTGCCTGGAATTCCCTTGCCTTCCCTTACCTTTCCTTCAAATGTCTGGCCTGGACAGGCCTGGAATACCTGTCCTGGCTTGGCCTGGCCTAATTGCCTGGCCTTACCAGTCCTGGGCTGGAATTGCATGGTCGCCTGGTCTCGCCTGGCCTGGAATGGCTTGCCCCCTTGCCTGATGCAGGACTGGCCTGCCTTTGCAATGGCCTGGCCTTCTGGCTTTGCTTTTCTTGCCTTGCCTGGAACTTCCTGCCTTGCCTACCATTGCCTGGTACCTTGCCTGAAATTGCCCTATGTTGCCTTGCCTTGACTTGCCTGGAATTGCATCTACTGAAATTTTCTTGCCTTCCCTTACTTTGCTTTTATGCCTGGCCTGTACAGGCCTGGTCTTGCAATGCCTGTCTGGTCTGTCCTGGTCTAGAATTGCCTGGCCTTACCAGTCCTGGGCTGGAATTGCCAGGTCTTGCCTCATCTCACCTGGCCTGGAATGGCTTGGCTTGGCCTAATCTGGCCTGGAATGGCTTGACTGTTTTGCCCTGGCCTGCAATGGCCTGATCTTTTCTGGCTTGCAATTGCTTTGCTTCTTTGCCTTGCCTGAAACTGCTGTGCGCCTTGCCTGGAATTGCCTTGCCTGAAATTTCCTGCCTTGCCTTGCCTTGTATTGCCTCAAATTGCGTTGCCTGACATTTGCCTTTATTTTGCCTTGCCTGGATTTGCCTTTTCTGGAATCTCATTGCCTTGCCTGAATTGCCTTGCCTGGAATTGTCCTGCCTTTCATTGCCTTGCCTTGCCTGAAATTGCCTTTCCTATAATCACCTTTTTGTTTTGCCTTGCCTAACCTGGAATTGCCTAGCCTGAAATTGTACTGTCTTTCCTGGAATTACCTTCCCTTCCTAGTATTTCCTTGCCTGAAATTCCCTTGTCTTGCCTTGCCTAGACTTGAGTTGAATTCCTTGCCTGGAATTGTTCTGCCTTTTCTTGCCTTGCCAGAAATTGCCTTGCCTCTCTTGGCTAGAATTGCCTTGCCTGGTATTGCCTTGCCTTTACTTGTCTTGCCTTTTTTTTGCCTGGAATTGTCTTTCCTTGTGCCTTTCCTTGCCTTGAAATTTTCTTGCCTTGGTCTTTTGCCTGGCCTGGACAGGCCTGGTGCTGCCTGGCCTGGCCTGGCCTTCCTGATTGCCTTGCCTTACCAGTCCTGGGCTGGAATTGCCTGGCCTGCCTGGTCTGCCTGCCTAAAATGGTTGCTTGTCCTAATGTGAGCCATGCTCTGGGCCTGCCTGCTTACAGTACTGGCCTTGTCTGGCCTGCTATTTGCCTTTGCTTTGCCTTGACTGGGTGCCTGCCTTGCCTGCCTTGCCTGGAATTGCCTTGGAATTGCCCTGCCTTGCCTTGCCTGGAATTGCTTCCTGAAATTCCCTTGCCTTTCCTTATCTTGCCTTCAATGCCTGGAATGTAAATGCCTGGTTTTGCAATTCCTGTCTGCCTGGCCTGGCTATAATTGCCTGTTTTGTCCTGGGCAAATTCCTGGCCTCACCTGGTCTGCCTGCCCTGGAAAAGCCGGCCTAATCTGCCTGGAATAGCTTGACTGTCCTGCTGCCTGCAACTGCCTTGCCTGCAATTGCTTTCCTTTCCTTGCGACTGGTACTGCCCTGCCTTGCCTTGCCTTGCCCCGCCTGGTTTGCCTTGCCTTGCCTTATCTTGACTTGCCCTTGCCTGAAATTTTTTGCCTTTCCTTATTGCCTTGCCTTGCCTGAATTTCCTTGCCTTCCTTCCTTTTCTTCCAATGTCTGGCCTAAACAGGCTTGGTCTTGCAATGCCTGTCTGGTCTGTCCTGGCCTAGAATTGCCTGGCCTTACCAGTCCTGGGCTGGAATTACCTGGCCTTGCCTGCCTTGCCTGGCCTGGAATTTTGGCTTGCCCTTGGCCTTGCTTGGTGCCTGCCTGCCTGCAATGATGCCTTGTCTTGCCTTCTGCTTCCTAATTTCTGCTGGAACTTCCCTGCCGCCTTGCCTACCTTGCCTTGTCCTTGCCCTACCTTGCCTTGAATTGTCTTGTGTGGAATTGCCCTACCGTGCCTTGGTTTGACTTCCTGGAATTGCCTTGCCTGAAATTTTCTTGCCTTTTTACCTTGCCTTTATGCCTGGGTGTACATGCCTGGTCTTGCAATTCCTGCCTGGCCTGGCCTATAATTTCCTGCCTACCAGTCCTGGGCTGGAATTGTGCCTTGCCTTGTCGCCTGACCTGGAATGGCTTTTCTTGGCTAATCCCTGGAATGGCTTGACTGCCTGTCCTGGCCTGCAATGGCCTGCTTTGGACCATTGCTTTGCTTTGCTTGCCTTGCCTTGACTAAAACTGCCCTGCCTTGCCTTGCCTATCCTTGCCTGGAATTGCCTTGCTTGAAATGCCCTACATTGCCTTGCCTTGACTCGTCTGTAATTGCCTTGCCTGAAATTCTCTTGCTTTCCTTATCTTGCCTTTCAAAGCATGACCTGTACAGGCCTGGTCTTGAAATGCCTGGTCTGGCCTGGCCTGGTGCCTGGCCTTACCAGTCCTGGCTGAATTGCCTGTTCTCACCTGGTCTCGACTGGCCTTGAATTGCTTCACTTGGCCTAATATGGCCTGGAATGGCTTGGACTGCCCTGCCCTGGCCTGCAGTGGCCTGGCCTTGTGTGACCTGCAACTGCTTTGCTTTTATTGCCTTGAGTGAAACTGCCTGCCTTGCCTTACCTACCATTGCCTGAAGTTGCCTTGCCTGAAATTGCCCTATGTTGCCTTGCCTTGACTTGCCTGGAATTGCATCTACTGAAATTTTCTTGCCTTCCCTTACTTTGCTTTTATGCCTGGCCTGTACAGGCCTGGTCTTCTAATGCCTTCTGGTCTGCCTGGTCTTGCCTGGCCTTACCAGTCCTGGGCCAATTGCCTGCCAGGTCTTGCCTCATCTCACCTGGCCTGGAATGGCTTGGCTTGCCTAATCTGGCCTGGAATGGCACCTGGCCCTGGCCTGCAATGCCTGCTTTTCTGGAAATTGCTTTGCTTCTTTGCCTTGCTGAATGGAACTGCTTGCCTTGCCTTGCCTGCCTATTGCCCTGCCTTGCCTTGCCTTGCTTATTGCCTCAAATTGCTTGCCTGTTGTCTGCCTGCCTGTTTGCCTTGCCTGGGTTTGCCTGGAATCTCATTGCCTTGCCTGAATTGCCTTGCCTGGAATTGCCTGCCTTTTCTTGCCTTGCCTTGCCTGAAATTGCCTTTCTATAATCACCTTTTTGTTTTGCCTTGCCTTGCCTGGAATTGCCTAGCCTGAAATTGTACTGTCTTTCCTGGAATTACCTTCCCTTCCTAGTATTTCCTTGCCTGAAATTGCCTTGTCTTGCCTTGCCTGACTTGCTTAATTGCCTTGCCTGGAATTGTTCTGCCTTTTCTTGCCAGAAATTGCCTTGCCTTCTTGCTAATTGCCTTGCCTGGTGTGCCTTTACTTTCTTGCCTTTTCTTGCCTGGAATTGTCTTGACTTATTCCTTGCCTTGCCTGGAATTCCCTTGCCTTCCTTACCTTTCCTTCAATGTCTGGCCTGGACAGGCCTGGTTTGCAATACCTGTCCTGGCTTGGCCTGGCCTAGAATTGCCTGGCCTTACCAGTCCTGGGCTGGAATTGCATGGTCTCGCCTGGTCTCGCCTGGCCTGGAATGGCTTTGCTTGGCCTAATGTGGCCTGAAATCGCTTGGACTTCCTGCCCTGGCCTGCAATGGCCTGGATTTTTGGACTGCCATTGCTTTGCTTTTCTTGCCTTGTCTTGACTAAAACTGCCCTGCCTTGCCTTGCCTACCCTTGCCTGGAATTGCCTTGCCTGAAATGCCCTACATTGCCTTGCCTTGACTTGTCTGGAATTGCCTCGCCTGAAATTCTCTTGCCTTCCTTTACTTTGCTTTTCAATGCCTGGCCTGTACAAGCCTGGTTTTGCAGTGCCTGACCTGGCCTAGAATTGCCTGGCCTTACCAGTCCTGGGCTGGAATTTCCAGGCATTGCCTCATCTCGCCTGGCTTGTAATGGCTTGACTTGGCCTAATATGGCCTGGAATGGCTTGGACTGTTCTGCTCTAGCCTGCAATGACCTGGCCTTTTCTGGCCTTGAATTGCTTTGCTTCTTTGCCTTGCCTTGAATGGAACTGCTGTGCCTTGCCTTGCCTGCACTTGCCTGAAATTGCCTTGCCTTGTATTGCCTCAAATTGCATTGCCTGAAATTGTCCTGCCTTCCTTTATTTTGCCTTGCCTGGATTTGCCTTTCCTGGAATCGCCTTGCCTTGCCTGGAATTGCCTTGCCTGGAATTGTCCTGCCTTTCCTTTCCTTGCCTTGCCCGAAATTGCTTTTCTATAATCGCCTTTTTTTGATTGCCTTGCCTTACCTGGAATTGCCTAGCCTGAAATTGTACTGTCTTGCCTGGACTTACCTTTTCTTACCTAGAATTACCTTGCCTGAAATTGCCTTTTCTTGCCTTGCCTAGACTTGCATTGAATGGTCTTGCCTGAAATTGTTCTGCATTTTCTGCCTTGCCAGAAATTGCCTTGCCTTGAATTGCCTTGCCTCTCTTTGGCTAGAATTGCCTTGCCTGGTATTGCCTTGCCTTGACTTGTCTTGCTTCTTTTTGCCTGGAATTGTCTTGTCTTGCCTTACCTTGCCTTGCCTTGCCTTGACTAAAGTTTCCTTGCCTTCCCTTACCTTGCCTTCAAATGCCTGGCCTGGACAGGCCTGGTCTTGCAATGCCTGGCCTGGCCTGGCCTAGCCTTGAATTGCCTGGCCTCACCAGTCTTGGGCTGGAATTGCCTGGCCTTGCCTGGTCTCGCCTGGACTGGAATGGTTTGGCCTGGCCTAATGTGGACTGGAATGGCTTGGAGTGGCCTGATCTGTCTTGTAATGGCCGGGTCTTGTCTGGTCTGCCAATGCTTTGCTTCCCTAGCTTTGCCTTGACTGGAACTGCCCTGCCTTGCCTTGCCTACCCTTGCCTGAAATTGCCTTGTGTGAAATTGCCCTACCTTGCCTTCCCTTGACTTCCCTGGAATTGCCTTCTGTGAAATTCCCTTGCCTTCCCTTACCTTGCCTTTCAATGCCTGTAGTGTAAATTTCTAATTTTGCAATTCCTGGGCTGTCCTGGTCTGTGCTATAATTGCCTGTCTTTACCAGTCCTGGGCTGAAATTGCCTGGCCTTGCCTGGTCTCACGTGGCCTGGAATGGCTTTGCTTAACCTAATGTGGTCTGGAATGGCTTGGACTGCCCTGCCCTGACCTGCAATGGCCTGGCCTTTTCTGGCCTGCAATTGCTTTGCTTTCTTTGCCTTGCCTTGACTGGAACTGCCCTGCCTTGCCTTGCTTAACCTTGCCTGAAACTGCCTTGTGTGGAATTCTCCTACTTTTCCTTGCCTTGTCTTCCTGGAATTGCCTCACCTGAAATTCCCTTGCCTTCTTTTGCCTTGCCTTTCAATGCGTGACCTGTACTGGCCTGGTATTGAAAGTCCTGGCTTGGCCTTGCCTGGCCTAAGATTGCCTGGCCTTACCAGTCCTGGGCTGGAATTGCCTGTCCTCTCCTGGTCTCGACTGGCCTGGAATGGCTTTGCTTAACCTAATGTGGTCTGGAATGGCTTGGACTGCCCTGCCCTGACCTGCAATGGCCTGGCCTTTTCTGGCCTGCAATTGCTTTGCTTTCTTTGCCTTGCCTTGACTGGAACTGCCCTGCCTTGCCTTGCTTAACCTTGCCTGAAACTGCCTTGTGTGGAATTCTCCTACTTTTCCTTGCCTTGTCTTCCTGGAATTGCCTCACCTGAAATTCCCTTGCCTTCTTTTGCCTTGCCTTTCAATGCGTGACCTGTACTGGCCTGGTATTGAAAGTCCTGGCTTGGCCTTGCCTGGCCTAAGATTGCCTGGCCTTACCAGTCCTGGGCTGGAATTGCCTGTCCTCTCCTGGTCTCGACTGGCCTTGAATTGCTTGGCTTTGCCTAATGTGGCCTGGAATGGCTTGGACTGCCCTGCCCTGACCTGCAATGGCCTGGCCTTTTCTGGCCTGCAATTGCTTTGCTTTCTTTGCCTTGCCTTGACTGGAACTGCCCTGCCTTGTCTTGCCTACCATTGCCTGGAATTGCCTCGCCTGAAATTGCCCTACCTTGCCTTGCCTTGACTTGCCTGGAATTGCTTTGCCTGAAATTCCCTTGCCTTCCCTTACCTTGCCTTTCAATGCCTGGCCTGTACAGGTCTGGTCTTGCAATGACTGGCCTGGTCTGGCCTGGCCTAGAATTGCCTGGCCTTACCAGTCCTGGGCTGGAATTGCCTGGCCTCGCCTGGTCTCGCCTGGCCTGGAATGGTTTGGCTTGGCCTAATCTGGCCTGGAATGGCTTGGACTGTCCTGCCCAAGCCAGCAATGGGTGGCCTTTTCTGGCCTGCAATTGCTTTGCTTCTTTTGCCTGACCTTGACTGGAACTGCCCTGCCTTGCCTTGCATACCCTTGCCTGGAATTGCTCTGCCTTGCCTTGACTTGTATTGCCTCAAATTGCATTGCCTGGAATTTTCCTGCCTTTCTCTGATTTGCCTTTTCTGGATTTGCCTTTCCTGGAATTACCTTGTTTTGTTTTGCCTTGCCTTGCCTGGAATTGTTTTCCCTGGAATTGCCCTCCCTTTACTTGCCTTGCCTTGCCTGAAATTGCCTTTCCAAGAATCGCCTTTCTTTGTTTTGCCTTGTGTTACCTGGAATTGCCTTGCGTTGCCTCAAATTGCCTTTCCTGGAATTGTGCTGTCTTGCCTGGACTTACCTTCCCTTATTTAGAATTGCCTTGCCTGGTATTGCCTTGTGTTGCCTTGCCTAGACTTGCCTTGAATTACCTTGCCTGGAATTGCTCTACCTTTTCTTGCCTTGCCAGAAATTGCCTTGCTTGAATTGCCTTGCCTTGCCTTGGCTAGAATTGCCTTCCCTGGTATTGCCTCGCCTTGACTTTTCTTGCCTTTCCTTGCCTGGAATTGTCTTGCCTTGCCTTACCTTGCCTTGCCTTGCCTTTCCTGGAATTCCCTTGCCTTCCCTTACCTTGCCTTCCAATGCCTGGCCTGGACAGGCCTGGTCTTGCAATGCCTGGCCTGCCCTTGCCTGTCCTAGAATTGCGTGGTTTTACCAGTCCTGGGCTGGAATTGTCTGGCCTCGCCTGGTCTCACCTGGCCTGGAATGGTTTGGCCTGGCCTAATGTAGCCTGGAATGGCTTGGAGTGGCCTTACCTGTCTTGCAATGGCCAGGCCTTGTCTGGCCTGCCAATGTTTCCTTCCCTAGCTTTGCCTTGACTGGAACTTCCTTGCCTTGCCTTGTCTACTCTTGCCTGGAATTGCCTTGTATAAAATTGCCCTTCCTTACCTTGCCTTGACTTCCCTGAAATTGCCTTCCTTGAAATTCCCTTGCCTTCCTTTACCTTTTTTGTGAATGTCTGGCATGTAATTGCCTGGTCTTGAAATTCCTGGCCTGTCCTGGTCTATGATATAATTGCCTGTCTTTACCAGTCCTGGGCTGAAGTTGCCTGGCCTCGCCTGGTCTTGCATGGCCTGAAATGGCTTTACTTGGCCTAATGTGGCCTGGAATGGCTTGGACTGCCCTTCCCTGGCCTGCAATGGCCTGGCCTTTGCTGGTCTGCAATTGCTTTGCTTTGCTTGCCTTGCCTTGACTGGAACTGCCCTGCCTTGCCTTGCCTACCACTGCCTGGAATTGCATTGCCTGGAATTGCCCTACATTGCCTTTCCTTGACTTGTCTGTAATTGCCTTGCCTGAAATACCCTCGTTTTCCTTTACCTTGCCTTTCAATGCGTTATGTGTAAAGGCCTGGTCTTGCAATGCCTGGCCTGGTCTGGCCTGGCCTAGAATTGCCTGGCCTTACCAGTCCTGGGCTGAAATTGACTGGCCTCGCCTGGTCTTGACCGGCCTGGAATGGCTTGGCTTGGCCTAATCTGGCCTGGAATGGCTTGGACTGTCCTGTCCTGGCCTGCAATGGCCTGGAATTTTTTTGGCCTGCAATTGCTTTTCTTCCCTTTCTTTGCTTTGACTGGAAGTGCCCTGCCTTGCCTTGCCTATACTTTCCTGGAATTGCCTTGCCTGGAATTGCCGTATCTTGCTTTGTTTTGACTTGTTTGGAATTGCCCTGCCTTTTCTTGCCTTGTATTGCCTGAAATTGCCTCACCTGGAATTGTCCTGCCTTTTATTGCCGTGCCTTGCCCGGAATTGCCTTTCCTGGAATTGCCCTGCCTTTCTTTGCCTTGTCTTGCCTGAAATTGCCTTTCCTAGAATTGCCTTACTTTTTTTGCTTTCCCTTACCTGGAATTGCCTGCCTTGCCTGGAATTGACTAGCCTGGAATTGTACTGTTTTGCCTGGACTTACCTTTCCTTACCTAGAGTTGCCTTGCCTTGCATTGCCTGAAATTGCCTTGCCTGGAATTGCCCTGCCTTGCCTCGTCTTGTATTGCCTCAAATTCTTCTGCCTAGAATGGTCCTGCCTTACTTTGCCTTGCCTTGCCTGAAGTTGTTTTTCCTGGTATTACCTTGCATTGTTTTGCCTTGACTTGCCTGGAATTACCTTGCCTGGAATTGCCCTGCCTTTCTTTGCCTTCCCTTGCCTGAAATTGTCTCTTCTAGAGTCACCTGTTTTTGTTTTGCCTTGCCTTACCTGGAGTTGACTTGCCTTGCCAGGAATTGCTTACCTTGGAATTGTTCTGTATTGCATGGACTTACCTTCCTTTACCTAAATTTACCTTGCTGGGAATTGCTATGCCTTATTCTGCCTTGCCAGAAACTGCCTTGACTTTGCCTTTCCTAACCTTGCCTAGAATTGCCTTGCCTGGAATTTTCTTGCCTTGCCTTGCCTTGCCTTATATTCTCTTGCCTTTTCTTACCTTGCCTTCCAATGCCTGTCCTGGACAGGCCTTGTCTTGCAAAACCTGGCCTGACCTGGACTGACCTAGAATTGCCTGGCCTTACCAGTCCTGGGCTGGAATTGCTTGGCCTCGCTTTGTCTCGCCTGGCCTGGAATGGCTTGGCTTGGACTAATATAGCCTGGAATGGCTTGGATTGGCCTGACCTGGCCTGAAATAGCCTGGTTTTGTCTGGCCAGCAATTGCTTTGCTACCCTTGCCTTGCCTTGTCTACTTTTGCCTGGCATTACCTTGCCTAAAATGGCCTTATCTTGCCTTGCCTTGCCTGAAATTACATTGCCTGGAATTGCCCTGCCTTGCCTTGCCTTGAATTGCCTCAAATTCTTTTGCCTAGAATTTTTCTACCGTACTTTGCCTTGACTTACCTGGATTTGCCTTTTCAGGTAGCACCTTGCCTTGTTTTGCCTTGACTTACCTGGAATTGCCTTGCCTGGAATTGCCCTGC
This sequence comes from Saguinus midas, assembly GCA_021498475.1. NCBI lineage: Eukaryota > Metazoa > Chordata > Mammalia > Primates > Cebidae > Saguinus > Saguinus midas. The sequence goes on along the minus strand of CM038402.1, from coordinate 128,449,242 downwards.
CTTTCTTTGCTTAGCCTTGCCTGAAATTGCCTTTTCTAGAATCGCCTTTTTTTGTTTTGCCTTGCCTTACCTGGAGTTGCCTTGCCTTGCATGCTATTGCCTAGCTTGGAATTGTTCTGTCTTGCCTGGACTTACCTTACCTTACCTTGAATTGCTTTGCCTGGAATTGCCTGGCCTTGCCTTTCCTAGACATGCCTGGAATTGCCTTGCCTAGAATTCCTCTGCCTTGTCTTGCTTTGCCAGAAATTGCCTTGCCTTGAATGTCTTGCTTGTCTTGCCTAGTATTGCCTTGCCTGGTGTTCCCTTGCCTTGGCTTGTCTTTCCTTTTCTTGCCTGGAATTGTCTTGCCTTGCCTTACCTTGCCTTGCCAGAAATTCTTTTCCCTTCACTTACCTTGCCTTCCAACGCCTGGCCTAAACAGGCCTGGTCTTGCAATGCCTGTTCTTGCCTTCCCTGGCCTAGAATTGCATGGCCTTACCAGTCCTGGGCTGAATTGCCTGGCCTTGCCTTTCCTAGACATGCCTGGAATTGCCTTGCCTAGAATTCCTCTGCCTTGTCTTGCTTTGCCAGAAATTGCCTTGCCTTGAATTGCCTTGCTTTTGTCTTGCCTAGTATTGCCTTGCCTGGTGTTCCCTTGCCTTGGCTTGTCTTTCCTTTTCTTGCCTGAATTGTCTTGCCTTGCCTTGCAATTGCCTTGCCAAATTCTTTTCCTTCACTTACCTTGCCTTCCAACGCCTGGCCTAAACAGGCCTGGTCTTGCAATGCCTGTTCTTGCCTTCCCTGGCCTAGAATTGCATGGCCTTACCAGTCCTGGGCTGAATTGCCTGGCCTTGCCTTTCCTAGACATGCCTGGAATTGCCTTGCCTAGAATTCCTCTGCCTTGTCTTGCTTTGCCAGAAATTGCCTTGCCTTGAATTGCCTTGCTTTGTCTTGCCTAGTATTGCCTTGCCTGGTGTTCCCTTGCCTTGGCTTGTCTTTCCTTTTCTTGCCTGGAATTGTCTTGCCTTGCCTTACCTTGCCTTGCCAGAAATTCTTTTCCCTTCACTTACCTTGCCTTCCAACGCCTGGCCTAAACAGGCCTGGTCTTGCAATGCCTGTTCTTGCCTTCCCTGGCCTAGAATTGCATGGCCTTACCAGTCCTGGGCTGGAATTGCCTGGCCTTGCCTGGTCTCGCCTGTCCTGGAATGGTTTGTCTTCACCTATTGTGGCCTGGAATGGCTTGGAGTGGCCTGACCTGTCCTACAATGGCCGGCCCTTGTCTGGCTTGCAAATGCTTTGCTTTCTAGACTTGCCTTTATTGGAACTGTCCTACCTTGCCTTTCCTACCCTTGCATGAAACTGCCTTATGTGGAATTGCCCTACCTTGCCTTGCCTTGTCTTCACTGGAATTGCCTTGCCTGAAATTTCCTTGCCTTCCCTTACCTTGCCATTCAATGCCTGGCCTGTACAGGCCTCATCTTTCAATCCCTGGCCTGGCTTGGCCTGGCCTAGAATTGCCTGGACATACCAGTACTGGGCAGGAATTGCCTGGCCTCGAGTGGTCTCGCCTGGCTGGGAATGGATTGGCTTGGCCTAATGTGGCCTGGAATAGCTTGGAGTGGCCTGACATGTTCGGCAATGGCCGGGCCTTGTCTGGCCTGCAAATGCTTTGCTTCTCTAATCTTGCCTTGACTGAAACTCTCCTGCCTTGCTTTGCCTAACCTTGCTTGGAATTGCCTTGCCAGGAATTTTCCTACCTTGCCTTTTTTTTTGACTTGCCTAGAATTGCCATGCCTTAACTTGCCCTAACTTGCCTCGCCTTGTATTGCCTCAAATTGCCTTACCTGGAATTGTCCTGCCTTCCTTTGCCTTGCCTTGCCTTGAATTGCCTTCTCAAGAATCGCCTGTCTTTGTTTTGCCTTGCCTTACCTGGAATTGCCTAGCCTAAAACTGTACTGTCTTGCCTGGACTTACCTTTTCTTACCTAGAGTTGCCTTGACTTTCCTTGCCTGGAATTGCCCTGTTTTGCCTTGCCTTGTATTGCCTCAAATTATTTTGCCTAGAATTGTTTTTTCTTACTTTGCCTTGCCTTGCCTGGATTTGCCTTTTCTGGTGTCACCTTTTCTTGTTTTGCTTTGCCTTGCCTGGAATTGCCCTGCCTTTCTTTGCCTTGCCTTGCCTGGAATTTTTTTTTCTAGAATCGCTTTTTTTTTGTTTTGCATTGCGTTACCTGGAGTTGCCTTGCCTTGCCTGAAATTGCCTAGCTTGGAATTGTTCTGTCTAGCATGGACTTATGTTCACTTACCTAGATTTGCCTGGCCTAGAATTGCCTTGCCTTGCCTTGCTTAGACTTGCCTGGAGTTGCCTTGCCTGGAATTGCTCTTCCTTGTCCTGCCTTGCCAGAAATTGCCTTGCCTTTAATTGATTTGCCTTGCCTTGCCTAGAATTGCCTTGCCTTGTGTTGCTTTGCCTTGACTTGTCTTGCATTTTCTTGCCTGAAATTCTCTTGGCTTGCCTTACCTTGCCTTGCCTTGATTTGCCTTGCCTTGCCTGGTATTCCCTTGCCTTTCCTTACCTAGCCTTCCAATGCCTGGCCTGGACATCCCTGGTCTTGCAAAGCCTGCCTTGGCCTGGTCTGGCCTGGAATTAACTGGCCTTATCAGTCCTGGGCTGGGATGGCCTGGACTCGCCTGGACTCACCTTGCCTGAAATGTCTTGGCTTTGCCTAATCTGGCCTAGAATGGCTTGTACTGGTCTGCATGGGCCTGCAATGGCCTGGCATTGTCTGGCCTGCAATTGCTTTTCTTCTTTGCCTGGCATTGACTGGAACTGCCCTGCCTTACCTTGCATACCATTGCCTGGAATTGCTTTGCCTGAAATTGCTCTGCCTTGCCTTGCCTTATATTGCCTCAAATTGCATTGCCTGGAATTGTCCTGCCTTTCTCTGCCTTGCATTGCCTAGATTTGCCTTTTCTGAAATCGCCTTGTTTTCTTTTGCCTTGCCTTGCCTGGAATTAATTTTTCTGAAATTGCCCTGCCTTTCCTTGCCTGTAATTGCCTTTTTTAGAATGGCCTTTATTTGTTTTGCCTTGCCTTACCTTAACTGGAATTGCCTTGTGTTGCCTGGAATTGCCTTTCCTGGAATTTTACTGTCGTGCCTGGACTTACCTTCCCTTACCTGGAATTGCCTTGCCTGGTAATGCCATGTCTTGCCTTGCCTAGACTTCACTGAATTGCCTTGCCTGGAATTGCTCTGCCTTTTCTTGCCTTGACAGAAATTGCCTTGTTGAATTGCCTTTCCCTCGCCTTGGCTAAAATTGCCTTGCCTGGTATTGCCTTGCCTTGACTTGTCTTGCCTTTCCTTGCCTGGAATTTTCTTGCCTTGTCTTATCTTCTCTTGCCTTGCCTGGCCGGGAATTTCCTTGCCTTCCTTTACCTTGCCTTTCAATCCCTGGCCTTGACAGGCCTGGTCTTGCAATACCTGGCCTGGCCTGGTCTGGCCTAGAATTGCCTGGCCTTACCAGTCCTGGGCTGAAATTCCTGTCCTCACCTAGTCTCCACTGGCCTTGAATTGCTTCACTTGGCCTAATATGGCCTGAAATGGCTTGGACTGCCCTACCCTGGCCTGCAATGGCCTGGCCTTGTGTGGCTTGCAATTGCTTCGCTTTTCTTGCCTGGCCTTGACTGAAACTGCCCTGCCTTGCCTTGCCTACCACTGCCTGGAATTGCCTTTCCTGAAATTGCCCTACATTGTCTTGCCTTGAGTTGTCTGGAATTGCCTTGCCTGAAATTTCTTTGCCTTCTTTTACCTCTCCATTCAATGCGTGGCCAGTAGAAGCCTGGTCTTTCAATGCCTTTCCTGGACTGACCCAGAATTGCCTGGCTTTACCATCTCTGGACTGGAATTGCCTGGACTCGCCTGGTCTCGCCTGTCCTGGAATGGCTTGGTTTGGCCTAAACTGACCTATAATATGTTGGACTGTCCTGCCCTGGCCTGCAGTGGCCTGGCCTTTTTTGGCCTGCAATTGCTTTGTTTCTTTTGCCTTGCGTTGCCTACCCTCACCTGGAAATGCCTTGCCTGGTATTGCCCTTCATTGCCTTACCTTGTATTGAATCAAATTGCATGGTTTGAAATTGTCCTGCCTTCCTTTGCCTTGCCTAGGTTTGTATTTCCTGGAATCACATTGTTTTGTTTTGCCTTGCCTTGCCTAGCATTGCCTTGCCTGGAATTGCCCTGCCTTTCCTTTCCTGAAATTGCCTTTGCTAGAATCGCCTTTCTTTGTTTTGCCTTGCCTTACCTGGAATTGCCTTCCGTTGTCTGGAATTTTCTTGCCTGGAATTGTACTGTCTTGCCTGGGCTTACCTTTACTAAACTGGAATTGCCTTGCCTGGAATTTTCTTGCCTTGCCTTGCCTAGACTTGCCTTAAATTGCCTTGCTTGAAATTGCTCTGCCTTGCCTTGCCTTGTATTGCCTCAAATTAAATTGCCTGGAATTGTCCTGTCTTTTGCTGCCTTGCCTTGCCTGGATTTGTTTTGTCTGGAATCGCCTTTTTTTGTTTTGCCTTTCCTTACCTGGAATTGCTTTGAGTTGTCTGGAATTGCCTTTCCTGAAATTGTACTGTCTTGCCTGGAATTACCTTCCCTTACCTAAAATTGCCTTTCCTGGTATTGCCTTGTCTTGTCTTGCCTAGACGTGACTCGAATTGCCTTGCTGGGAATTGCTCTGCCTTTTCTTGCCTTGTGAGAAATTGCCTTGCTTGAATTGCCTTTCCTTGCCTTGGCCAGAATTGCCTTGACTGTTATTTCCTTGCCTTGACTTGTCTTGCCTTTCCTTGCCTGAAATTGTCTTGCCTTGCCTTACCTTGTCTTGCCTTGCCTTGCCTGGAATTTCCTTGCCTTCCTTTACCTTGCCTTTCAATTCCTGGTTTTGAGAGCCTTGCTCTTGCCATGCCTGGCCTGGTCTGGCCTGCTCTGGCCTAGAATTGCCTTGCCTGCTATTGCTTTGCCTTGACTTGTCTTGCCTATCCTTGCCTGGAATTGTCTTGCCTTGTCTTACCTTGCCTTGCCTTGAATGGAATTTACTTGCCTAACTTTAACTTGACTTTCAATGATTGGCCTTGACAGGCCTGGTCTTGCAATGCCTGGCCTGGCCTGGCCTAGAATTGCCTGGACTTACCAAACCTGGGATAAAATTGCCTGTCCTCACCTAGTCTGGACAGGCCTTGCAATCCTTCGCTTGGCCTAATATTGCCTGGAATGGCTTGGACTGCCATACTCTGGCCTGCAATGTCCTGGCCTTGTGTCGTCTGCAATAGCTTTGTTTTTCTTGCCTTGCATTGACTGAAACTGCCCTGCCTTGCCTTGCCTACCACTGCCTGGAATTGCATTTCCTGAAATTGCCCTACATTGCCTTGACTTGAATTGCCTGGAATTGCCTTGCCTAAAATTTCTTTTCCTTCTTTTACCTCTCCTTTAAATGCGTCGCCTGTACAGGCCTGGTCTTTCAATGCCTGGCCTGGCCTGGCCTGGCCTAGAATTGCCTGCCTTTACCAACCCTGGGCTGGAATTGCCTGGCCACGGCTGGTCTCGCCTGGCCAGGAATTTCTTTGTTTGGCCTAATCTGACCTGTAATATGTTGGACTGTCCTGCGCTGTCCTGCAATGTCCTGACCTTTTTGGCCTGCAATTGCTTTGTTTCTTTTGCCTTGCCTTGTCTACCCTCGCCTGGAATTGCCTTGCCTGGAATTGTCCCAATTGCCTTACCTTGTATTGCCACAAATTGCATTGTTTGGAATTGTCCTGCCTTCCTTTGCCTTGCCTTGCCTGGAATTGCATTGTTTTGTTTTGCCTTGCCTTGCATGAAATTGACTTTCCTGGAATTGCCCTGCCTTTCCTTTTTTTTTGCCTTTCCTGAAATTGCCTTTTCTAGAATCGCCTTTCTTTGTTTTGCCTTGCCTTACCTGGAATTGCCATGTGTTGCCTGGAATTTCCTTGCCTGGAATTGTACTGTCTTGCCTGGACCTACCTTTTCTAACCTGGAATTGCCTTGCCTGGAATTTTCTTGCCTGGAATTTCCTTGCCTTGCCTTGCCTAGACTTGCCTTGAATTGCCTTGCGTGAAATTGCTCTGCCTTGCCTTGCCTTGCCTTGCCTTGTATTGCCTCAAATTGCATTGACTGAAATTGTCCTGCCTTTCACTGCTTTGCCTTGCCTGGGTTTGCCTTTCCTGGAATCGCATTGTTTTGTTTTGCCTTGCCTTGCCTAGAATTGCCTTGTCTGGAATAGCCCTGACTTTCCTTTTGCCTATCCTGAAATTGCCTTTTCTAGAATCGCCTGTCTTTGTTGTTCCTGGCCTTACCTGGAATTGCCTTGCATTGTCTGGAATTTTCTTGCCTGGAATTGTACTGTCTTGCCTGGACTGACCTTTCCTAACCTGGAATTGCCTTGCCTGGAATTTCCTTGACTTGCCTTGCCTAGACTTGCCTTGAATTGCCTTGCGTGAAATTGCTCTGCCTTGCCTTGTCTTGTATTGCCTCAAATTGCATTGCCTGGAATTGTGCTGCTTTTCACTGCCTTGCATTGCCTTGATATGCCTTTTCTGTAATCGCCTTGTTTTGTTTTACTTTGCCTTGCCTGGAATTGATTTTCTTGGAATGCCCTGCCTTTCCTTGCCTGTAGTTGGCTTGTTTAGAATCCCCTTTCCTTGTTTTCCCTTGCCTTATCTGGAATTGCCTTGCATTGCCTGGAATTGCCTTTCCTGGTATTGCCTTGTCTTGCCTTGCCTAGACTTGCCTTGAATTGCCTTATGGGGAATTACTCTGCCTTTTCTTGCCTTGCCATAAATTGCCTTGATTGAATTGACTTTCCTTGCCTTAGCTAAAATTGCCTTGCCTGGTATTGCCTTGCCTTGACTTGTCTTGCCTTTTCTTGCCTGGAATTGTCTTGTCTTGCCTTGCCTTCCCTTGCCTTTTCTTGCCTTGAATGGAATTTCCTTGCCTTCCTTTACCTTGACTTTCAATGCCTGGCCGTGGCAGGCCTGGTCTTGCAATGCCTGGCCTGGCCTGGCCTGGCCTAGAATTGCCTGGCCTTACCAGTCTTGGGGTAAAATTGCTTGTCCTCACCTAGTCTCCACTTGCCTTGAATTGCTTCCCTTGGCCTAATATGGCCTGGAATGGCTTGGACTGCCCTACCCTGGCCTGCCATGTCCTGGTTTTGTGTTGCCTGAAATTGCTTTGCTTATCTTGCCTTGCCTTGAGTGAAACTGCCCTGCCTTGCCTTGCCTACCACTGCCTGGAATTGCCTTTCCTGAAATTGCCCTATATTGCCTTGCCTTGAGTTGCCTGAAATTGCCTTGCCTGAAAATCCTTTCCCTTCTTTTACCTTGCCTTTCAATGCATGTCTTGTACAGGCCTGGTCTTTCAATGCCTGGCCTGGCCTGTCCTAGCCTGGCCTAGAATTGCCTGGCCTTACCAGCCCTGGGCTGGAATTGCCTGGCCTCGCCTGGTTTTCGCCTGGCCTGTAATGGCTTGGTATAACCCAATCTGACCTGTAATATGATGGACTGTCATGCCCCGGTCTGCAATGTCCTGGTTTGTTTGGCCTGAAATTGCTTTGTTTCTTTTGCCTTGCCTTATCTACTCTCGCCTAGAACTGCCTTGCCTGGAACTGGCCTGCATTGCCTTACCTTGTATTGCCACACATTGCATTGTTTGGAATTGTCCTGCCTTCCTTAGCCTTGCCTTGCCTGGGTTTGCCTTTCCTGTAATCACATTGTTTTGTTTTGCCTTGCCTTGCCTAGAATTGCCTTGCCTGGAATAACCTTGCCTTTTCTGTCCTTGCCTTTCCTGAAGTTGCCTTTTCTAGAATCGCCTTTTTTTGTTTTGCCTTATATTACCTGGAATTGTATTGCGTTGCCTGGAGTTTTCTTGCCTGAAATTCTACTGTCTTGCCCGTAGAATTACCTGGACTTTCCTTTCCTAATCTGGATCTGCCTTGCCTGGAATTTCCTTGCCTTGCTTTGCCTAGACTTGCCTTGCCTGAAATTGCTCTGCCTAGTTTTGCCTTGTATTGCCTCAAATTGCATTGGCTGTATATGTCCTGCCTTTCTCTGTCTTGCCTTGTTTGGATTTGCCTTTTCTGCAGTCGCCTTGTTTTGTTTTGCCTTGCCTTGCCTGAAGTTGATTGTCCTGGAATTGCCCTGCCTTTCCTTGCCTTGTCTTGCCTGTAATTGCCTTTTGTAACATCGCCTTTCTTTGTTTTGCCTTGCGTTATCTGGAATTAACATGCGTTGCCTGGAATTGCCTTTCCTGAAATTGTACTGTCTTGCCTGGACTTACCTTCACTTACCTAGAATTGCCTTGCCTTGCATTGCTTTGTCTTGCTTTGCCTAGACTTGCCTTGAATTGATTTGCCTGGAATTGCTCTGCCATTTCTTGTTTTGCAAGAAATTGCCTTGCTTGAATTGCCTTTCCTTGCCCTGGCTAGAATTTCCTTGCCTGGTATTGCCTTGCCTTGACTTGTCTTGCCTTTCCTTGCATGAAATTATCTTGCCTTGCTTTACCTTGCCTTGAATGGAATTTCCTTGCCTTACTTTAACTTGCTTTTCAATGATTGGCCTTGACAGGCCTGGTCTTTCAATGCCTGGCCTGGCCTAGAATTGCCTGGCCTTACCAGACCTGGGCTGAAATTGCCTATTCTCACTTACTCTTGTCTGACCTTGAATTGCTTTGCTTGGCCTAATATTGCCTGGAATGGATTTGACTGCCATCCTCTGGCCTGCAATGGCCTGGCCTTGTGTGTCCTGCAATTGCTTTGCTTTTCTTGCCTTGTGTTGACTGAAACTGCCCTGCCTTGCCTGGCAGACCACTGCCCAGAATTGTCTTTCCTGAAATTGCCCTACATTGCCTTCCTTGAGTTGCCTGGAATTGCCTTGCCTGAATTTTTTTTGCCTTCTTTTACCTCTCCTTTCAATGTGTAGCCTGTACAGGCCTGGTATTTTAATGCCTGGCCTGGCCTGGCCTAGAATTGACTGCCTTTTCCAGCCCTGGGCTGAAATTTCCTGGCCTGCCCTAGTCTCGCCTGTCCAGGAAT
>CM038402.1:128417716-128440074 GCA_021498475.1 Saguinus midas | reverse complement strand
TGAGGGATATAAGTAAATCCTGACTATTTTCCCAGGTGTGTACATTTAGTGAGGCTCTCAATGAGAATAGATAGAGACTTCTGACTATTCCACAGGTGTGCATTATTCAGTGATTCTCTGAATGAGTGGCCCAAAGATGCCCATGCCCTACTCCCCAGACCTTGTGAATATGTCACTTTGTTTGGCAAATGGGGAATTAACATGGCAGGTGAAATTTAGATTGCTAATAGGCTAACGCTAAGACAGGGAGATTAGCCTCGATTATCAGGGTGAGCTCACTGTAATCACAGGGGTCCTTACAAGTGACAGAGGGAGGCAGGAGACATAGTGGCAGAATCAGAGAAAATTTTGAAGAAGCTGGCTTTGAAGAAAGAGGAAGAGGCCATGAGCTGAAGGATGCAGGCAGCCTCTAGAAATGAGAAAAGGCAAGAAAATTGTCCTGCTGTATGTAGAGCCTGCTGAGCACAGCCTTTCCAACACTTTTGTTTTAGCCCAGTAAGATGCAGTTTGACCTTCTGCCTTCCAAAATGTGAGATAATAAATCTGTACTGTTTTAACCTGAATATTATAAAAGTTCTTCTTTTTAGCTGGGTGTGGTGGATCATGCCTGTAATATCAGCAGCACTTTGGCAGGCTGAGGTGGATGGATCACAAGGTCAGAATTTTGAGACAATCATGGCCAACATGGTGAAACCTCATTTATAATATAAAAACAAAAAAAATGCTGGCTATGGTGGTGCATGAATATAGTTCCAGCTAATAGAAAGGCCGAGGCAGGAGAATTGCTTGAACCCAGGAGGCAGAGGTTGCAGTGAGTTGAGATTGCATGATTGCACTTCAGCCTGGTGACAGAGCAAGACTCTGTATCAAAAAAAGAAAGTTATATTTTTGTTTTCCTTAAACAAAATAGCTAACACATTTTTTAACAGGCTATTACATATTTCTGAAAACATGTTTTATTCCTTTTCTTCTTTTTAGTGATTATGTTTAAAACCTAATTCTGAATTATTAATAAAGCCAGTGTGCCAATTATCCTAAATCACATATATGTATTTTTAAAAGTATTACTTATTTGTTAATGTGGAAATTAGCTAAACTTTCATACATGATTCCGGAAACCAGCAGAGGCGTGGCATGGTGGTACCGTAAAAATGACACGCACAGGTGGGCAGCTGTCTGTATTTCATTTTATCGTAGTGACTGCTTTGTGAAAATCAAATAAAGATAGATTGCAGATACAGAAAAATAAAAATACAAAGTTAGCTGGACCTGGTGGTTTGGACACCTGCAACCCCAGCTACTTGAAGGGCATTGGGATGACATTCAGTTGAACCCGAAAAGCAGGAGTTGAAATAAGCAAGGATTGCACTGTTGCACTCCAGCCTTGGTGACAAGAGGAAACTGCATGTAATAAAGAAAGGCGGTTTTGGGGTGGAGTCTCTCAGCACCTCGTTTTGTTTCAATTTCACGCACTCATCAGTCTGATAATCTATTTTTTTGTTCTTTTTTATTATGTAAGGTGGGTTTTCACCATAATCCTCAGGCTGACCTTGAACTCGTGACCTCAGGAAACCCACCCACTTTGGCCCCCCAAAGCTCTTAGATTGCTGGCGTGAGTGGCAGCACCTGGCACAGCCACTCTAATTTTTTTTTTTAACAATACATTATAACAGTCCCGTATGGTGGCTCACGGAAGCCTGTAATTCAGAGACCTCAAAGATCAATGCGGGCAAACCACGAGAAGTTGTGAGTTTGAGTCCCACCTGACCAACATGGTGAAATCCCGTCATTAAAATAAAAACACAATTTGGATTGGGCTCCGCGGCTCAAGCCTGTAGTCCCAGCACAAATAATGCCGAGGAAGGTGGAACCTGAGGTCACAGGTTCGAGACTGTCCTCGAAGGACACAGTGTAGCTCGCTCCCTATAAAAACAAAAAAAACCAGAAAGACATAAAAAGCTTAGCTGGTCTTGGCATTTGGTCGCTTTGGCAGCACGTACACTAATATTGAAACGCTACACAGAAGGCCGGCGTGGTTGTAGCATAAAAATGACACGCACAGTTGTGCAGCTTTATGTATTTTATTTCTTCGTAGGGCCTGCCTTGTAGAAATCAAATAAAGAAAGATTAGGGGTACAGAAAAATAAAAATAGAAATTTAGCTGAACTTGGTGGTGTGGACACTTGCAACCCCAGCTACTTGAAGGGCATTGAAATGACTTTCAGTTGACCATGAAAGGCAGGAGTTGCAATAAGCAAATATCGCACTGTTGCACTCCAGCCTTGGTGACAAGAGGGAAACTGCACGTAATAAAGAAAGGCGGTTTTGGGGGTGGAGTCTCTCAGCACCTCGTTTTGTTTCAATTTCACACACTCATCAGTCTGATTATCTTTCTTTTTCTGTTCTCTTTTATTATGTAAGATGGGTTTTCACCGTAATGCTCAGGCTGACCTCGAACTCGTGACCTCAGGAAACCTGCCAACCTCAGCCTCCTAAAGTTCTTAGATTGCTGGCAGCACCTGGCACAGTCTCTCTATTTTTTTAACAATACATTATAACAGCCCGGCATGGTGGCTCACGGCAGCCTGTCATTCAGAGGCCTCAAAGATCAATGCGGGCAAACCACGAGAAGTTGCGTGTTCGAGTCCCGCCCGACCAACATGGTGAAACCCGTCTTTAAAATGAAAACACAATTTGGGTTGGGCTCCGTGGCTCAAGCCTGTAGTCCCAGCACAAAGAATGCCGAGGAAGGCGGATCGTGAGGTCACAGGTTCGAGACTGTCCTCGAAGGACACAGCATAGCTCGCTCCCTATAGAAAACAAAAAAAAAAAACAGAAAGACATAAAAAGCTTAGCTGGGCTTGGCATGTGGTCGTTTCTGCAGCACATACTCTAAAATTGGGACGCTACACAGAAGGCCAGCACGGGTATAAAATGACACGCACAGGTGTGCAGCTTTTGTATTTTATTTCTTTGTAGGACTGCTTTGTGGAAATCAAATAAAGTTAGATTAGAGGTACAGAAAATAAAAATAGAAAGTTAGCTGGACCTGGTGGTGTGGACCCTGCAACCCCAGCTACTTGAAGGGCATTGGGATGACATTCAGTTGAACCCGAAAGGCAGGAGTTGCAATAAGCAAGGATCGCACTGTTGCACTCCAGCCTTGGTGACAAGAGGGAAACTGCACGTAAAAAAGAAAGGCGGTTTTGGGGGTGGAGTCTCGGCACCTCGTTTTGTTTCAATTTCACACACTCATCAGTCTGATTACCTTTCTTTTTATGTTCTCTTTTATTATGTAAGTTGGGTTTTCACCGTAATGCTCAGGATGACCTCGAACTCGTGACCTCAGGAAACGCCCACCTCGGCCTCCCAAAGTGCTTAGATTGCTGGCGTGATTTGGCAGCACCTGGCACAGTTTCTCTAATTTCTTTCATAACAATACATTATTACAGCCCTGCACGGTGGCTCTCCACAGCCTGTCACTAAGAGGCCTCAAAGAACAATGCGGGCAAACCACGAGAAGTTGCTGGTTCGAGTCCCACCTGACCAACCTAGTGAAACCCCGTCTTTAAAATGAAAACACAATTTGGGTTGGGCTTTGCGGCTCAAGCCTGTAGTCCCAGCACAAACAATGCCGAAGAAGGCGGATAATCATGTCACAGGTGCGAGACTGTCCTCGAAGGCCACAGCATAGCTTGCTCCCTATAGAAAACAAACAAAAACAGAAAGACATAAAAAAGCTTAGCTGGGCTTGGCATCTGGTCGTTTCCGCAGCACATACTCTAAAATTGGGACGCTGCACAGAAGACCAGCACGGGCTTAGTGTAAAAATGACACGCACAGGTGTGCAGCATTTTGTATTTTATTTCTTTGTAGGAACTTCTTTGTGGAATCAAATAATGTTATACTAGAGGTACAGAAAAATAAAAATAGAAAATTAGCCAGACCTTGTGGTGTGGACCCCTGCAAACCCAGCTACTTGAAGGGCATTGGGATGACATTCAGTTGAACCTGAAAGGCAGGAGTTGCAATAAGCAAGCATCTCACTGTTGCACTACAGCCTTGGTGACAAGAGGAAAACTGCACTTAAGAAAAAAAGGAGGTTTTGGGGGTGGAGTTTCTCGGCACCTCGTTTTGTTTCAATTTCAAACACTCATCAGTCTGATTACCTTTCTTTTTTCTTCTCTTTTATTATGTAAGGTGGGTTTTCATCGTAATGCTCAGGCTGACCTCGACCTCGTGACCTGAAAAAACGCGCCCACGTTGGCCTCCCAAAGTGCTTAGATTGCTGGCGTGAGTGGCAGCACCTGGCACATTATCTCTAATTTCTTTCTTAACAATACATTATAACAGCCCGGCACGGTGGCTCACGGCAGCCTGTCGTTAAGAGGCCTCAAAGATCAATGCGGCAAACCACGAGAAGTTGTGGGTTCGAGTCCCGCCCGACCAACATGGTGAAACCCGTCTTTAAAATGAAAACACAATTTGGTTGGGCTGTGGCTCAAGCCTGTAGTCCCAGCACAAAGAATGCCGAGGCAGGCGGATCGTGACGTCACAGGTTCGAGACTGTCCTCGAAGGACACAGCTCGCTCCTATAGAAAAAAAAAAAAAAACAGAAAGACATAAAAAGCTTAGCTGGGCTTGGCATGTGGTCGTTTCCAGCACGTACTCTAAAATTGGGATGCTACACAGAAGGCGCGTCGTAGTGTAAAATGACACACAGGTGTGCAGCATTTTGTATTTTATTTCTTTGTAGGAACTGCTTTGTAGAAATCAAATAAAGATAGATTAGAGGTAAAGAGAAATAAAAATAGAAATTTGGCTCGACCTGGTGGTGTGGACCCCTGCAACTCCAGCTGCGTGAAGGGCATTGGGATGACATTCAGTTGAACGCAAAAGGGAGGAGTTGCAATAATCAAGGATCACACTATTGCACTCCAGCTCTGGTGACAAGAGGGAAACTGCACGTAATAAAGAAAGGCGGTTTTGGGGTGGAGTCTCGGCACTTCGTTTTGTTTCAGTTTCACACAATCATCAGTCTGATTACCTTTCTTTTTTGTTCTCTTTTATTATGTAAGGTGGGTTTTCACCTTAATTCTCTGGCTGACCTCGAACTCATGACCTCAGGAAACGCACAGACCTCGGCCTTCCAAAGTACTTAGATTCTTGGTGTGAGTTGCCGCACCTGGCACAGACTCTCTATTTTCCTTCTTAACAATATAGTATAACAGCCAGGCACGGTGGCTCACGGCAGCCTGTCATTTAGAGACCTCAAAGATCAATGTGGGCAAACCACGAGAAGTTGTGGGTTTGAGTCCCGCCCGACCAACATGGTGAAACCCAGTCTTTAAAATGAAAACACAATTTGGGTTGGGCTCCGTGGCTCAAGCCTGTAGTCCCAGCACAAAGAATGCCGAGGAAGGCGGATCGTGACGTCACAGGTTCGAGACTGTCCTCGAAGGACACAGCGTAGCTCGCTCTCTATAGAAAAAAAAAAAAAAACAGAAAGACATAAAAAGCTTAGCTGGGCTTGGCATGTGGTCGTTTCCAGCACGTACTCTAAAATTGGGATGCTACACAGAAGGCCAGCATGGTCGTAGTGTAAAAATGACACGCACAGGTGTGCAGCATTTTGTATTTTATTTCTTTGTAGGAACTGCTTTGTAGAAATCAAATAAAGTTAGATTAGAGGTACAGAAAAATAAAAATAGAAAGTTAGCTGGACCTGGTGGTGTGGACCCTGCAACCCCAGCTACTTGAAGGGCATTGGGATGACATTCAGTTGAACCCAAAAGGCAGGAGTTGCAATAAGCAAGGATCGCACTGTTGCACTCCAGCCTTGGTGACAAGAGAGAAAACTGCACGTAAGAAAGAAAGGCGGTTTTGGGGTGGAGTCTCTCGGCACCTCGTTTTGTTTCAATTTCACACACTCATCAGTCTGATTACCTTTCTTTTTGTTCTCTTTTATTATGTAAGGTGGGTTTTCACCATAATGCTCAGGCTGACCTCGAACTCGTGACCTCAGGAAACGCACCCACCTCGGCCTCCCAAAGTGCTTAGATTGCTGGCGTGAGTGGCAGCACCTGGCACAGTCTCTCTAATTTCTTTCTTAACAATACATTATAACAGCCCGGCACGGTGGCTCACGGCAGCCTGTCATTCAGAGGCCTCAAAGATCAATGCGGCAAACCACGAGAAGTTGCGGGTTCGAGTCCCGCCCGACCAACATGGTGAAACCCCATCTTTAAAATGAAAACACAATTTGGGTTGGGCTCCTGGCTCAAGCCTGTAGTCCCAGCACAAAGAATGCCGAGGAAGGCGGATCGTGACGTCACAGGTTCGAGACTGTCCTCGAAGGACACAGCATAGCTCGCTCCCTATAGAAAAAAAAAAAAACAGAAAGACATAAAAAGCTTAGCTGGGCTTGGCATGTGGTCGTTTCTGCAGCACGTACTCTAAAATTGGGACGCTACACAGAAGGTGGCGTGTAGCATAAAATGACACGCACAGGTGTGCAGCATTTTGTATTTTATTTCTTTGTAGGAACTGCTTTGTAGAAATCAAATAAAGATAGATTAGAGGTACAGAAAATAAAAATAGAAAGTTAGCTGGACCTGGTGGTGTGGACCCTGCAACCCCAGCTACTTGAAGGCATTGGGATGACATTCAGTTGAACCCGAAAGGCAGGAGTTGCAATAAGCAAAGATCGCACTGTTGCACTCCAGCCTTGGTGACAAGAGGGAAACTTCACGTAATAAAGAAAGGCGGTTTTGGGGTGGAGTCTCGGCACCTCGTTTTGTTTCAATTTCACACACTCATCAGTCTGATTACCTTTCTTTTTGTTCTCTTTTATTATGTAAGGTGGGTTTTCACCATAATGCTCAGGCTGACCTCGAACTCGTGACCTCAGGAAACCCACCTCGGCCTCCCAAAGTGCTTAGATTGCTGGCATGAGTGGCAGCACCTGGCACATTATCTCTAATTTCTTTCTTAACAATACATTATAACAGCCCGGCACGGTGGCTCACGGCAGCCTGTCGTTAAGAGGCCTCAAAGATCAATGCGGGAAAACCACGAGAAGTTTCCGGTTCGAGTCCTGCCCAACCAACATGGCGAAACCCCGTCTTTAAAATGAAAACACAATTTGCGTTGGGCTCCGCGGCTCAAGCCTGTAGTTTCAGCACAAATAATGCCGAGGTAGGCGGATCATGACGTCACAGGTTCGAGACTGCCCTCGAAGGACACAGCGTAGCTCGCTTCCTATAGAAAACAAAAAAAACCAAAGACATAAAATAGCTTACTTGGGCTTGGCATATGGTCGTTACTGCAGCACGTTTGCTAAAATTGGGACGTGACACAGAATGCCGGCATGGTCATAGCGTAAAAATGACACGCAGTTGTGTGCAGCTTTTTGTATTTTATTTCTTTGCAGAAACTGCTTTGTAGAAATCAAATAAAGTTAGATTAGAGGTACAGAAAATTAAAAATAGAAAGTTAGCTGGACCTATTGGTGTGGACACATGCAACCCCAGCTACTTGAAGGACATTAGGATGACATTCAGTTGAACTCGAAAGGCAGGAGTTGCAATAAGCAAAGATCGCACTGTTGAACTCCAGCCTTGGTGACAAGAGGGAAACTTCACGTAAGAAAGAAAGGCGGTTTTAGGGGTGGAGTGTCTCGGCACCTCGTTTTGTTTCAATTTCACACACTCATCAGTCTGATTATGTTTCTTTTTTGTTCTCTTTTATTATGTAAATTGGGTTTTCACCGTAATGATCAGGCTGACCTCGAACTCATGACCTCAGAAAATGAGCCAACCTCAGCATCCCAAAGTGCTTAGATTGCTGGCATGAGTGGCAGCACCTGGCACAGTCTCTCCATTTTTTTTTTTTTAACAATACATTATAACAGCCAGGCACTGTGGCTCACGGCAGCCTATCATTCAGAGGCCTCAAAGATCAATGCGGGGAAACCATGAGAAGTTGTGGGTTCGAGTCCCGCCCGACCAACATAGTGAAACCCCGTCTTTAAAACGAAAACACAATTTGGGTTGGGCTCCGCGGCTCAAGCCTGTAGTCCCAGCACAAACAATGCCGAGGAAGGCGGATCGTGACGTCACAGGTTCGAGACTGTCCTCGAAGGGCACAGAGAAGCTCGCTCCATAGAGAAAACAACAAAAAAAAAGAAAGACATAAGAAAGCTTTGCTGGGCTTGGCCTGTGGTCATTTCCACAGCACGTACTCTAAAATTGGAATGCTACACAGAAGGCAGGCCTGGTCGTATAGTAAAAATGACACGCACAGGTGTGCAGCATTTTGTATTTTATTTCTTTGTAGGAACTGCTTTGTAGAAATCAAATAAAGTTAGATTAGAGGTACAGAAAAATAAAAATAGAAAGTTAGCTGGACCTGGTGGTGTGGACCCCTGCAACCCCAGCTACTTGAAGGGCATTGGGATGACATTCAGTTGAACCCAAAAGGCAGGAGTTGCAATAAGCAAGGATCGCACTGTTGCACTCCAGCCTTGGTGACAAGAGGAAACTGCACGTAAGAAAGAAAGGCGGTTTTGGGGTGGAGTCTCTCGGCACCTCGTTTTGTTTCAATTTCACACACTCATCAGTCTGATTACCTTTCTTTTTTGTTCTCTTTTATTATGTAAGGTGGGTTTTTACCATACTGCTCACACTGACCTCAAACTGGTGACCTCAGAAAACGCACCCAGCTCGGCCTCCCAAAGTGCTTAGATTGCTGGCGTGAGTGGCAGTTCCTTGCATTGTCTCTCTAATTTCTTTCTTAACAATACATTATAACAGCCCTGCACGGTGGCTAATGGCAGCCTGTCATTCAGAGGCCTCCAAGTTCAATGCGAACAAACCACAAGAAGTTGCGGGTTCAAGTCCCGCCCGACCAACATGGTGAAACCCCATATTTAAAATGAAAACAAAATTCGGGTTATGCTCCAAGGCTCAAGCCTGCAGTCCCAGGACAAAGAATGCCAAGGAAGGCGGATCATGACGTCACAGGTTCGAGACTGTCCTCGAAGGACACAGCATAGCTCGCTCCCTTTAGAAAAGAAAAAAAAAACAGAAAGACATAAAAAAACTTAGCTGGTCTTGGCATGTGATCATTTCTGCAGCATGTACTCTAAAATTGGGACTCTACACAGAAGGCCGGCGTGGTCTTAGCATAAAAATGACACGCACAAGTGTGCAGCATTTTGTATTTTATTTCTTTGTAGGAACTGCTTTGTAGAAATCAAGTAAAGTTAGATTAGAGGTAAAGAAAATTTAAATTGAAATTTAGCTGGACCTGGTGGTGTGGACCCCTGCAATCCCCACGACTTGAAAAGCATTGGGATGACATTCAGTTGAACCCGAAAGTCAGGAGTTGAAATAAGCAAAAATCGCACTGTTGCACTCCAGCCATGGTGACAAAAGGGAAACTGAACTTAAGAAAGAAAGGCGTTTTTGGGGGTGGAGTCTCTCGGCACCTCGTTTTCTTTCAATTTCACACACTCTTCACTCTGATTACCTTTCTTTTTAGTTATCTTTTATTATGTAAGGTGGGTTTTCACCATAATGCTCAGGCTGACCATGAAATCGTGACCTCAAATAATGCGCCGACAATGGCCTCCCAAAATGCTTAGATTGCTGGCGTCAGTGGCAGCACCTGGCACAGTCTCTCTAATTTCTTTCTTCACAATACATTATAAGAGCCTGGCACAGTGGCTCACGTCAACCTGTCATT
Organism: Saguinus midas; assembly: GCA_021498475.1. NCBI lineage: Eukaryota > Metazoa > Chordata > Mammalia > Primates > Cebidae > Saguinus > Saguinus midas. Next base: position 128,430,327 of record CM038402.1, on the reverse strand, counting down.
CAGTGGCCTCAAAGATCAATGCAGGCAAACCACGAGAAGTTGCGGGTTTGAGTCCTGCCTGACCAACATGGTGAAACCACGTCTTTAAAAGAAAAACACTACTTGTGTTGGGCTCCGTGGCTCAAGCCTGTAGTCCCAGCACTAAGAATGCCGGGGAAGGTGCATCCTGACATAACAGGTTTGAGACTGTCCTTGAAGGAAACAGCGTAATTTGCTCCCTAGAGAAAAAAAAAAAACAGAAAGACATAAAAAAGCCTAGCTGGTCATGGCATGTGGTCGTTTAAGCAGCATGTACTCTAAAATTGGGACACAACACAGAAGGCCGGCATGGTCGTAGTGAAAAAATGACAGGCTCAGGTGTGCAGCATTTTGTATTTTATTTCTTTTTAGAAACTGCTTTGTAGAAATAAAATAAAGTTAGCTTAGAGGTACAGAAAAATAAAAATAGAAACTTAGCTGGACCTGGTTATGTGGACCACTGCAACCCCAGCAACGTGTAGGGCATTGGGATTACATTCAGTTGAGCCAGAAAGGCAGGAGTTGCAATAAGCAAAGATCGCACTGTTGCACTCCAGCCTTGGTGATAAGAGGGAAACTGCACACAAAAAAGAAAGTCGGGTTTGGGTTTGGATTCTCTCGGCACCTCGTTTTGTTTGCATTTCACACACTCATCAGGATGATTACCTTTCTTTTCTGTTCTGCTTTATTATGTAACTTGGGTTTTCACCATAATGCTGAGGCTGACTTCGAACTCATGACCTAAGTAAACGCACCCATCTCGGTTTCCCAAATTGCTTAGATTGCTGCTGTGAGTGGCAGCACCTGGCACAGTCTCTCTAATTTCTTTCTTAACAATACATTATAACAGCATGGCATGGTGGCTCATGGCAGCCTGTCTTTTAGAGGCCTCAAAGATTAATGCGGGCAAAACACAAGAAGTTGCGAGTTTGAGTCCCGCCCAACGAACATGGTGAAACCGCATCTTTAAAACAAATAGACAGCATGGGTTGGACTATGCAGCTCAACCTTGCAGTCCCAGGACAAAGAATCCAGAGGAAGGTGGATCATGACGTCACAGGTTCCAGACTGTCCTCAAAGTACACAGTGTAGCTCACTCCTAATAGAAAACAAAGAAGGACTTCCAAGATGGCGTCATAGAGATGACTCCAGATTGCAGGTTTCAGTGAAGGCGCAGAGGGTAAGTCCTAGCCACATTCTCAGACAGATCTTTTTTGCCCACAGAACGTGGAAAGTCCCAGGTGTGGGAGAGACATGGGACACAGGCACAGCTGGCTCACACGGCCACTTCAGCCGGTTCTGCAGTGCAGCGGCACTGGGCACAAAACTCACTGGTCTGGGTGCCCTGTTAAACCGGCAATCTGAGATTTGGAAGGGCAGATTGGCATGTCCATCTGAATGAATGGGACTTGGACAATGAGCCAGACCAGGAGATTCCTGGGAAACGTGATCTGAGCTGGTGCAGTGGGCAGTGGCACGGGAGATTGCATGGATCCCAGTGCCCTATCAGCAGGCTACTGGGGTGCCAGTGAGAGTCAACCATTCAGCTTGGGGAGAGGAAGATAAAGAGAGAGAGAGAGGACGGACTCTGGAGCAGAGAGCTGGGTGATCGGGCTCGGCAGGTCCCACCCTGATGGGGACAAGCAGGGCAGCAATTGGAGGCCCTTGGGGCTGAGAGTTTTGCTGCCGGCATCTAGGATGGTGCAGCCCAGTGCGGGAGAGGCATCCACCACTACTGACACAATCATCCACTACTGAAGTACCACCCAGGGCTGACACATCCTACTCTGGCCAGTCAACCTGCCATAACAGAGAGACACTGCCAGCAGGGTGGAGCAAGCCACAGCAGAACGAAGCCCCACAGCAACAGGGTGGAACCGTGCTAGCAGGGTGGAGCCCCAGCAGGAAAATAGTGAATAGACTGCCTCCTAGCTGGGCAGAACAGTGCAACAGATACTCATAAAGAAAGCGCCATCTCCCTTAGACAGAGCATATAGGGGAAAAAAGGGGGTTATGAGTTCTGTTGCAGCAGACATAAACACATCCTCCCAACAATGCTGAATGAACAACGGAGCTCACAGCTCAGCACTGGAGCTCTTATAAAGCACAGACCATCTCCTCAAGCAACTCCCTGAACCCTGTATATCCAAAGAGTCATCACCCCAAAAACGGAATAATCAGACTGACATTTGGCAGGCAAGAGCTTCTGAAAGAGGAACTGAACAAAGATAGCAGAAGACGACACTGGTAGCATCACTCACTGTTCCACAGCTGCTACAGGTGTACCCTAGACTAGCAGGGTCTGGAGTGGACCTCAGCACTCATACAGCAGAGGGGCTAGACCATTAGAAGAAAAACTAAGTAACAGAAATACCTCATCAACAACAATCTGGGTGTCCACACAGAGACCCAATTGAAAAATCAGCAACTACTAAGACGACAGGTGGATAAATCCATAAAGATGGGAAGAAACCAGTGCAAAAAGGAGGAAAACACCCGAAACCAAAACACTTCACCTCCTACAAAGGACCAAAACTCCTCACCAGCAAGGGAACAAAGCTGGACAGAGAATGAGTGTAACAAAATGATGGAATCAGACTTCAGAAAGTGGATAATGAGAAATTTCAGTGAGCTAAAAGAACATGTTCTAAATCAGTGCAAAGAAACTAAGAACCTTGAAAAAAGATTTGAAAAAAGATTCGAGGAAATGATAACAAGAATGGACAACTTAGAGAGGAATATGAATGAATTGAAGGAGCTGAAAAACACAACACGAGAACTTCACGAAGCATGCACAAGTTTCAACAGCCGAATTGACCAAGCAGAAGAAAGAATATCAGAAGTTGAAGATCAACTCAATGAAATAAAATGAGAAACCAAGATCAAAGAAAAAAGTGCAAAAAGGAATGAACAAAATCTCCAAGAAATGTGGGACTATGTGAAGAGACCCAACCTACGTTTGATAGGTGTACCAGAATGTGATGAAGAGAATGAATCCAAGCTGGAAAACACTCTTCAGGATATTATCCAGGAAAATTTTCCCAACCTAGCAAGACAGGTCAATACTCCACTCCAGGAAATACAGAGAACACCACAAATATATTCTGTAAGAAGAGCAGCACAAGGCACAGCTGGCTCACAGGCCGTTCAGCCGGTTCCGCAGTGCAGCACTGGGCACAAAACTCACTGGTCTGGGTGCCCTGTTAAACCGCAATCTGAGATTTGAAGGGCAGATTGGCATGTCCATCTGATTGAATGGGACTTGGACAATGAGCCAGACCAGGAGATTCCTGGGAAACGTGATCTGAGCTGGTGCAGTGGGCAGCACGGAGATTGCATGATCCCAGTGCCCTATCAGCAGGCTACTGGGGCGCCAGTGAGAGAGTCAACCATTCAGCTTGGGGAGAGGAAGAGAGAGAGAGAGAGAGGATGACTCTGAGGCAGGGAGCTGGGTGATCGGGCTCAGCAGGTCCCACCTCATGGGGACAAGCAGGGCAGTGATTGGAGGCTTGGGGCTGAGAGTTTTGCTGCCGGCATCTAGGATGGTGCAGCCCAGTGCGGAGGCGTCCACCACTACTGACACAATCATCCCTACTGAAGTACCACCCAGGGCTGATGCAGCCTGCCATTGCCGAGGCAACCTGCTATAACAGAGAGACACTGCCAGCAGGGTGGAGCACCACAGCAGAACGGAGCCCAGCAGCAGCAACAGGGTGGACCTGCTAGCAGGGTGGAGCCCCGCAGGAAAATAGTGAATAGACTGCCTCCTAGCTGGGCAGGACAGTGCAACAGATACTCATAAAGAAAGCCCCAACTCCTGAGACAGAGCATCTAGGGGAAAAAAGGGGGTTATGAGTTCTGTTGCAGCAGACATAAACACATCCTCCCAACAATGCTGAATGAACAACGGAGCTCACAGCTCAGCACTGGAGCTCCTATAAAGCACAGACCATCTCCTCAAGCAGCTCCTGACCCTGTATATCCAAAGAGTCACCCCAAAAAGGACTAATCAGACTGACATTTGGCGGGCATCATTCTGGAACAAAGATAGCAGAAGAAGAAACTGGTAGCATCCTCACTGTTCCACAGCTGCTACAGGTGTACCCCAGACAAGCAGGGCCTGGAGTGGACCTCAGCACTCATACAGCAGAGGGCTAGACCATTAGAAGGAAAACTAAGTAACAGAAATACTCATCATCAACAATCTGGGTGTCCACACAGAGACCCAATTGAAAAATCAGCAACTACTAAGACGACAGGTGGATAAATCCATAAAGATGGGAAGAAACCAGCAAAAAGGAGGAAAACACCAAACCAAAACACCTCACCTCCTACAAAGGACCAAAACTCTCACCAGCAAGGGAACAAAGCTGGACAGAGAATGAGTGTGACAAAATGATGGAATCAGACTTCAGAAAGTGGATAATGAGAAACTTCAGTGAGCTAAAAGAACATGTTCTAAATCAGTGCAAAGAAACTAAGAACCTTGAAAAAGAAAAAGATTCGAGGAAATGATAACAAGAATGGACAACTTAGAGAGGAATATGAATGAATTGAAGGAGCTGAAAACACAACACGAGAACTTCGTGAAGCATGCACAAGTTTCAACAGCCGAATTGACCAAGCAGAAGAAAGAATATCAGAAGTTGAAGATCAACTCAATGAAATAAAATGAGAAACCAAGATTAAAGAAAAAGAAAAAAGGAATGAACAAAATCTCCAAGAAATGTGGGACTATGTGAAGAGACCCAACCTGTTTGATAGGTGTACCAGAATGTGATGAAGAGAATGAATCCAAGCTGGAAAACACTCTTCAGGATATTATCCAGGAAAATTTCCCAACCTAGCAAGACAGGTCAATACTCAACTCCAGGAAATACAGAGAACACCACAAAGATATTCTGCAAGAAGAGCAACCCCAAGGCACATAATCGCCAGATTCACCAGGGTTGAAATGAAGGAGAAAATACTAAGGGCAGCCAGAGAGAAAGGTCGGGTCACCCACAAAGGGAAGCCCATCAGACTCACAGCAGATCTCTCGGCAGAGACTCTACAAGCCAGAAGAGAGTGGGGCCAATATTCAACATCCTTAAAGAAAAGAACTTTCAACCCAGAATTTCATATCCAGCCAAACTGAGCTTCATAAGTGAAGGAAAAATAAAATCCTTCATGAACAAGCAAGTCAGAGATTTTGTCACCACTAGGCCTGTTTTACAAGAGCTCCTGAAAGAGGCACTACACATAGAAAGAAACAACCAGTACCAGCCATCCTAAAAGCATACCAAATGCTAAAGAGCATCAACAAAATGAAGAATCTATGAACCAATGGGCAAAACAGCCAGCTAGCATCAAAATGGCAGTATCAAATTCACACATAACAATATTAACCCTAAATGTAAATGGGCTAAATGCACCAATCAAAAGACACAGACTGGCAAATTGATAAAACCAAACCCATCGGTGTGCTGTATCCAGGAAACCCACCTCACATGCAAGGATACACAAAGGCTCAAAATAAAGGGATGGAGGAAGATTTACCAAGCAAATGGAGAGCAAAAAAGCAGGAGTTGCAATTTCATCTCTGATAAAATAGACTTTATAGCAACAAAGATCAAAAGGGACAAAAAAGGCCATTACATAATGGTAAAAGGATCGATACAACAAGAAGAGCTAACGATTCTAAATACATATGGACCCAATGCAGGAGCACACAGATATATAAGGCAAGTTCTTAATGACTTACAAAGAGACTTAGACTCCCACACAATAATAGTGGGAGACTTTAACACTCCACTGTCAATATCAGACAGATCAACCAGAGAGAAAATTAACAATGATAGGCAGGACTTTAACTCAGACCTGGAAAAAGCAAACCTGATAGACATTTACAGAGCTCTCCATCCCAAATCCATACAATATACATTCTTCTCAGCACCACATCACACCTACTCCAAAACTGACCAAATAATTGGAAGTAAAGCACTCCTCAGCAAATGCAAAACAACTGAAATTAATGTGCAAAAATCACAAGCATTCCTATACATCAATAACAGACTTAAAGAGAACCAAATCAAGAACAAACTGCCATTCACAATTGCTACAAAGAAAATAAAATACCTAGAAATACAACTCACTAGGAATGTAAGTGACCTCTTTAAAGAAAACTACAAACAACTGCTCAACGAAATAAAAGAGGACACAAACAGACGGAGAAACATTCCATGTTCATGGTTAGGAAGAATCAATATGGTGAAAATGGCTATAATGCCCAAAGTAATTTACAAAATCAATGCTATCCCCATCAAACTACCATTGAATTTCTTCACAGAACTGGAAAAAACCACCATGAATTTCATATGGAACCAAAAAAGAGCCCACATAGCCAACTCAATTCTAAGCAAAAAGAACACAGCGGGAGGCATCACGTTACCAGACTTCAAACTATACTACAAGGCTACAGTAATCAAAACAGCATGGTACTGGTACCAAAACAGAGATGTAGACCAATGGAACAGAACAGAGGCATCGGAGGCAACACAACATATCTACAACCATATTATCTTTCATAAACCAGACAAAAACAGGCAATGGGGAAAGAATTCCCTATTTAATAAATGGTGTTGGGAAAACTGGCTAGCCATGTGCAGAAAGCAGAAACTGGACCCCTTCCTGACACCTTACACTAAAATTAACTCCAGATGGATTAAAGACTTAAACGTAAGACCTGACACCATAAAAACCCTAGAAGAAAATCTAGGCAAAACCATTCAGGACATAGGAGTAGGCAAGGACTTCATGAACAAAACACCAAAAGCATTGGCAACAAAAGCCAAAATAGACAAATGAGACCTAATCAAACTCCACAGCTTCTGCATGGCAAAAGAAACAGTCACTAGAGTGAATCGGCAACCATCAGAATGGAAAAAATCTTTAAAGTTTACATATCTGACAAAGGGCTGATAACCAGAATTTACAAAGAACTCAAGCAGATTTACAGGAAAAAAACAAACAAGCCCATTCTAAAATGGGCAAAGGATATGAACAGAAACTTTACAAAAGAAGACATACATGAGGCCAAGAAACATATGAAAAAGTGCTCATCATCATTGGTCATTAGAGAGATGCAAATCAAAACCACATTGAGATACCATCTCACGTCAGTTAGAATGGCAATCATTAAAAAATCTGGAGACAGCAGATGCTGGAGAGGATGTGGAGAAATAGGAACACTCTTACACTGTTGGTGGGAGTGTAAATTAGTTCAACCATTGTGGAAGACAGTGTGGCGATTCCTCAGGGACCTAGAAATAGAAATTCCATTTGACCCAGCAATCTCATTACTGGGTATCTATCCAAAGAAATATAAATCGTTCTACTATAAGGACACATGCACACGAATGTTTATTGCAGCACTGTTTACAATAGCAAAGACCTGGAACCAACACAAATGCCCAACGATGATAGACTGGACTGGGAAAATGTGGCACATATACACCATGGAATATTATGCAGCAATCAAAAATGATGAGTTTGTGTTCTTTGTAAGGACATGGATGAATCTGGAGAACATCATTCTCAGCAAACTGACACAAGAACAGAAAAAGAAATACCGCATATACTCACTCATAGGTGGGTGAGAAAAATGAGAACACATGGACACAGAGAGGCAGTCTACTATACACTGGGGACTGTTGGGGGGGATGGGAGAGGGACAGCAGGGGGGGCTGGGGGTGATAGCCTCGGGATGAATGCCAAGTGTGGGTGAAGGGGAGGAAGGCAGCAAAGCACACTGCCATGTGTGTACCTATGCAACTATCTTGCACGTTCTGCACATGTACCCCAAAACCTATAATGCAATAAAAAATTTTTTAAAAAAAGAAAGAAATCATAACAAACAGTCTCTCAGACCATAATGCAATCAATTTGGCACTCAGAACTCAGAAAATAACTTAGAACCTCACAGCTTCATGGAAACTGAACAACTGGCTCTTGAATGTTGATTGAATAAACTAGGAAATGAAGGCAGAAATAAAGAAGTTCTTCAAAACCAATGAGAACAAAGACACAACGTACCAGAATATATGGGACACATTAAAAGCAGTCTGTAGATGGAAATATATAGCAATAAGTGCCCACATGAGAAGAGTGGAGAGATTCAAAATTGACACCCTATTGTGAAAATTGAAAGAGCTAGAGGAGCAAGATCAAAAAAGCTCAAAACCTAGCCAAAGACAAGAAATAACTAAGATCAGAGCAGAACTGAAGGAGATAGAGACAAGAAAAACCCTTCAAAAAATCAATAAATCCAAGAGCTGATTTTTTGAAAACATCAACAAAATAGACAGACCACTAGCCAGACTGATAAAAAAGAAAAGAGAGAACAAACAAATAGATGCAATAAAAAAGAATAAAGGGGAAATCACCACAGATTCCACAGAAATTCAAACCATCATCAGAGAATACTACAAACAATTATATGCACATAAACTAGTAAACCAGGAAGAAATGGACAAATTCCTGGTCACCTGTGTCCTCCCAAGTGTAAACCAGAAGGAAGCCGAAACTATGAATAGACAAATAACAAGGTCTGAAGTTGAGGCAGCAATTAAGAGCCTACCACACAAAAAAAGCCCAGGTCCAGATGGGTTCACAGCCAAATTCTACCAGACACACAAAGAGGATCTGGTACCATTCCTTCTGAAACTATTCCAAATAATCCAAAAAGAAGAAACCCTTCCCAAATCATTTTATGAGACCAACATCATCCTGATACCAAAACCCGGCAGAGACTCAAAAAGTAAAGAAAACTTCAGGCCAATATCCATGATTAACATAGATAAAAAAATCTTCAATAAAATACTGGCAAACAGATTGCAACAGCACATTAAAAAACTTATTCATCATGATCAAGTAGGATTTATCCCGAGGACGCAAGGCTCATTCAACATACAGAAGTCTATAAATGTAATTCACCACATAAACAGAAGCAAAAACAAAAATCACATTATTATCTCAATCGACTCAGAGAAGGCATTTGACAAAATTCAACAGCCCTTTATGCTAAACACCCTCAATAAATTTGATATTGATAGAACATATCTCAAAGTAATAAAAGTTATTTATGACAAACCTACAGACAATATCATAATAAATGGGCAAAAAATGGAAGCATTCCCTTTGAAATCCGGCACTAGACAAGGATGCCCACTCTCACCAATCCTACTCAACATAGTACTGGAAGTTCTAGCCAGAGCAATCAGGCAAGAAAATAAAATAAAGGGTATTCAAATAGGAAAGGTGGAAGCCAAATTGTCTCTATTTGCAGATGACATGATAGTATACCTAGAAGACCCCATCACCTCAGCCCAAAAGCTCCTGAAAATGATAAGCAACTTCAGCAAAGTCTCAGGATATAAAATCAATGTGCAAAAATCACAAGCATTCCTATACACCAATAACAGCCTTAAAGAGAACCAAATCAAAAACAAACTGCCATTCACAATTGCCACAAGGAAAATAAAATACCTAAAAATACAACTCACAAGTAACCTAAGGGAACTCTTCAAGGAAAACTACAAACCACTGCTCAACGAAATAAGAGAGGACACAAACAGATGGAGAAACATTCCATGTTCGTGGTTAGGAAGAATCAATATCATGAAAATGGCTATACTGCCCAAAGTAGTTTACACAATCAATGCTATCCTCATCAAACTACCATTGAATTTCTTCACAGAACTGGAGAAAACCACCATGAACTTCATATGGAACCAAAAGAGAGCCCGCATAACCAAGACAATTCTAAGCAAAAAGAACACAGCTGGAGGCATCACACTACCAGACTTCAAACAATACTACAAGGCTACAGTAATCAAAACAGCATGGTACTGGTACCAAAACAGAGATATAGACCAATGGAACAGAACAGAGGCATCTGAGGCAACACAACATATCTACAACCACATAATCTTTGATAAACCAGAGAAAAACTAGCAATGGGGAAAGGATTCTCTGTTTAATAAATGGTGTTGGAAAAACTGGCTAGCCATGTGCAGAAAGCAGAAACTGGACCCCTTCCTGACACCTTTCATTAAAATTAGCTCCAGATGAATTAAAGACTTAAACATAAGACCTGACATCATAAAAATTCTAGAAGAAAATCTAGGCAAAATCATTCAGGCCATAGGAGTAGGCAAGGACTTCATGAACAAAACACCAAAAGCATTGGCAACAAAAGCCAAAATAGACAAATGGGACCTAATCAAACTCCACAGCTTCTGCACGGCAAAAGAAACAGTCACTAGAGTGAATCAGCAACCATCAGAATGAAAAAAAATCTTTGCAGTTTTCGCATCTGACAAAGGGCTGATATCCAGAATTTACAAAGAACTCAGATTTACAGGATAAAAACAAACAAGCCCATTCAAAAATGGGCAAAGGATATGAACAGACACTTTACAAAAGAAGACATACATGAGGCCAACAAACACATGAAAAAATGCTCATTATCATTGGTCATTAGAGAGATGCAAATCAAAACCACATTGAGATACCATCTCACGCCAGTTAGAATGGCGATCATTAAAAAATCTGGAGACAGCGGATGCTGGAGAGGATGTGGAGATATAGGAACACTCTTATACTGTTGGTGGGAGTGTAAGTTAGTTCAACCATTGTGGAAGACAGTGTGGCAATTCCTCAAGGACCTAGAAATAGAAATTCCATTTGACCCAGCAATCCCATTACTGGGTATCTATCCAAAGGACTATAAATCGTTCTACTATAAGGACACATGCACACGAATGTTCATTGCAGCACTGTTTACAATAGCAAAGACCTGGAACCACCCCAAATGCCCATTGATGATAGACTGGAGTGGGAAAATGTGGCACATACACACCATGGAATATTATGCAGCAATCAAAAATGATGAGTTTGTGTCCTTTGTAAGGACATGGATGAACCTCGAGAACATCATCCTCAGCAAACTGACACAAGAACAGAAAAAGAAATACCGCATATTCTCACTCATAGGTGGGTTAGAAAAATGAGAACACATGGACAAAGGGAGGGTGTCTACTACACAGTGGGGTCTATTGGGGGAAGGGGGGAGAGACAGTGGGGGAGGCTGGGGAGAGATAGCCTGGGGATAAATGCCAAGTTTGGGTGAAGGGGAGGAAGGCAGCAAAGCACGCTGACATGTGTGTGCCTATGTAACTATCTTGCACACTCTGCACATGTAACCCAAAACCTATAATGCAGTAAAAATTTAAAAATTTTTTTCAAACAAACAGGAAGCAAAGAAAACCAGAAAGACATAAAAAAGACTAGCTGGGCTTGGCATGTTTTCATTTCCACAGCACGTACTCTAAAATTTGGATGTGACTCAGAAGGCCGGCATGGTCGTAGTGTAAAAATGACACGCACAGGTGTGCAGCATTTTGTATTTTATTTCTTTGTAGGAACAGCTTTGTAGAAATCACATAAAGTTACATTAGAGGTACAGAAAAATAAAAATAGAGAGTTAGCTGGACCTGGGGTTGTGGACCTTTGCCACCCAAGGTACGTGTACGACATTGGGATTACATTCAGTTGAATCCGAAAGGCAGGAGTTGAAATAAGCCAGGATCGCACTATTGCTTTTCAGCTTTGGTGACAAGAGGGAAACTCCACGTAAGAAAGAAAGGCGGTTTTGGGCTTGGAGGCTCTGGGCGCCTCATTTCATTTCAATTTCACACACTCATCAGTCAGATTACCATTCTTTTTTGTTCTCTTTTATTATGTAACGTGGGTTTTCACTGTAATGCTCAGGCAGACTTCGAACTCGTGACCTCAGGAAACCTGAACACCTCTGTCTCCCAAAGTGCTTAGATTGCTGGCATGAGTGGCAGCACCTGGCACAGTCTCTCTAATTTCTTTCTTAACAATACATTATAACAGCCCAACACGGTAACTCACCGCAACCTGTCTTTCAGAGGCCTCAAAGATCAATGCAGCCAAACCATGAGAAGTTGTGGGTTTGAGTCCCGCTCAACAAACATGGTGAAACTGCGTCTTTAAAACGAATACACTACTTGGGTTTGGCTCTGCGGCTCAAGCCTGTAGACCCAAAACAAAGAATGCTGAGGAAGGTGGATTCTGATGTCACAGGTTCGAAACTGTCCTTGAAGGACACAGCGTAGCTTGTCTCTATAGATAACAAAAAAAAAAAAAAAAACAGAAAGACAGAAAAAGGCTTAGCTGGGCTTGGCATGTGGTTGTTTGTGCAGCATGTACTCTAAAATTGGGACGCTACTCAGAACAGCGTGGTCATAGCGTAAAAATGACATGAACAGGTGTAAAGCATTTTGTATTATATTCCTTTGTAAGGACTGCTTTGTAGAAATCAAATAAAGTTAGATTAGAGGTACAGAAAAATAAAACTAGAAAGTTAACTGGACCTAGTGGTGTGGGCCCCTGAAAACCCAGCTACGTGCAGGGCATTGGGATGACATTCAGTTGAACCCGAAAGGCAGGAGTTGCAATGAGCAAGGACTGCACTGTTGCACTCCAGCCTTGGTGACAAGAGGGAAACTGCACGTAAGAAAGAAAGG
>CM038402.1:128383516-128417616 GCA_021498475.1 Saguinus midas | reverse complement strand
CATCCAAGAGAGAAGAATACACACAGAAGAGGGTGATACACACAGAAGAAAGGAAGATACACACAGAAGAAAGAAGAATACACACAGGAGAGAAGAAGGATACACAGGAGAGAGTGGAATACACACAAGAGAGGGTGATATACACAGAAGAAAGAAGAATACACACAGGAGAAAAGAATACACACAGGAGAGAAAAGGATACACACAAAGAGAGGAGGATACACACAGAAGAAAGAAGAATACACACAAAGAGAGGAGGATAAACACAGCAGAGTGGAGGATACACACAAATGAGAGAAGGATACACACAGGAGATGGAAATACACACAGGAGAGAGGGTAAATACACACAAAGAGAGGAGGATACACACAGGAAACAGTGGGATACACACAGGAGAGGGGATACACACAGCAGAGAGGAGGATACACAGGAGAGGAAGATACACACAGAAGAAAGGGGATACACAGGAGAGGAAGATACACACAAATGAGAGAAGGATACACACAAAATAGAGAAAAATACACACAGGAGATGGAAATACACACAGGAGATGGAAATACACACAGGAGAAAGCAGGATACACAAATGAGATGGGAAGCACATAGGAGAAAGTGGGATACACACAGGAGAGAGGGTAAATACACACAAAGAGAGGAGGATACACACAGGAGAGAATACACACAGGAGACAGAAGAATACACACAGGAGACAGAAGAATACACACAGGAGAAAAAGGATACACAGGAGAAAGCAGGATACACACAGGAATGAGAAGGATAAACGCAAAAGAGAGGAGGATAAACACAGGAGAGAGGAAAATTCACACAGGAGAGAGGAGGATACACAAAGAAGAGAGGAGGATACACACAAAAAGAGGAGGATAAACACAGGAGAGAGGGTGATACACACAGAAGAGGGGTGATACACACAGGAAAGAGGAGGGTACACAGAGGAGAGAGGAAGATACACAAAGGAGAAAAGAGGATACACAAAAAAAAGGAGAATACACACAAGAGAGGGTGATATACCAAAAAGAGAGAAGGATACACACAAGAGAGAAAAGGAAACACACAGGAGAGAAGAAAACACACAAGAGAAAGGGGGATACACACAGAGAGAGGATAATACACACAGGAGAGGGGAATACACACAGGAGAGAGAGGCGTACACACAGGAGAAAATTGATACACACAGCAGAGAGGAGAATACACAGAGGATAGAGGGGATACCCACAGAAGACTGGAGGATACACATAGGAGAGAGGGGGAAACACACACGGAGAGAGGGAAGATACACACAAGAGAGAAGGGGGATACATCCAAGAGAGAAGAATACACACAGGAGAGAAAAGGATACACATAGGAGAGAGAAGGATACACACAGGAGAGAGGAAGATACATACAGGAAAAAATATACACACTGGAGAGAGGATAATACACACAGGAGAGAGAAGAATACACACAAAATAGAGAAAAATACACACAGGAGAGAGAAGGATACACACAGGAGACAGAAGAATACACACAGGAGAGAGAAGAATACACACAAGAGAGGGGTGATATACACAGAAGAAAGAAGAATACACACCGGAGAGAGGAAGATACACACAAATGAGAGAAGGATACACACAGGAGAAAAGGGTTAGACACAGGAGAGTGGTGATACACACAGGAGAAAGGGGTACACACACAGGAGAGAAAAGGAACCACACAGGAGAAAGGAGGATACACACAGGAGAGGGAAATACACAAAATAGAAAGGATCATGCACACAGGAAAGGGGATACACAAAGAAGAAAGGGGATACACACAGAAGATGGGAGGATACACACAGGAGATGGAAATACACACAGGAGAGAGGATGATACACACATGAGAGAGGAAAATACAAACAGGCGAGAGGGGATACACACAGGAGAAAGGGTGATACACAGAGGAGAAAGGGAAACAAACACAGGAGAAAAAGGGTTACACACAGGAGAGAAGTTAAACATACAGGAGAGAGGAGAGATAGACACAGGATAAAGGAATATACACGCAGGAGAGAAAAATACACAGAGGAGAAAAAAGGATACACACAGGAGAGGGGGATACACAAAGTAGAGAGGGGCATGCACACAGGAAAAAGAATACACACAGGAGAAAAAGGATACACACAAGAGAGAAAAGGATACACACAGAAGAGGGGGATACACACAGCAGAGAGGGGCATACACACAGGAGCGAGGAAGATACACACAGGAGAGAGGAAGATACAAAAAGAGGGGATACACACAGGAGAGAGGGTGATACACACAGGAGAAAGAAGAAATACACAAAAGAGAAAAAATTACACACAGGACAGAGGGGAGAAACACACAGGAGAGAGGAGGGATACACACAGGAGAAAGGAAGACACACACAGAAGAGTGGAAAATACACACAGGAAAGAGAAGGATACACACAGAAAGAGGAGGACACACACAGGAGAGAAGTGGATACACAAATGAGAGAGGAGGATACAAAAGAAAAAGGAGGATACACACAGGAGAGGGGCATACACACAGGAGAGAGGATACAAACAAGTGATTTGGATACACACAGGAGAAAAGGTAATACACACAGAAGAGAGTGGGATACACACAGGAGATGGGGATACAGAGAAAAGGGAGGAAGATACATAAAGGAGAAAGGAGAATACACACAAGACAGAGGGGCATAGACACAGTAGAGAGAAGGATACACACAGGAGAGAGGGGATACAAACAGGAGAGTGGGGAATACACACAGGAGGGAGAAAGATACACACAGGAGAGAAGGATCCACACAAAAGGAGGGGGATACACACAGGAGAGAGAAAAATACACACAGGATAGAGGAGGATACACACAGGAGAGAAGAGGATGCACACAGGAGAGGAGGATTCACAAAAAAGAGGGAAAATATACAGGAGAGAGGAGAATACAAACAGGCAAGAGGGATACACACAAAAGACGGGGAAGTACACACATGAGAAAGGGGGATACACAGAGGAAAAAGAGACACACACAGGAGAAAGGTGCATACAGACAGGAGAGAGAAGAATACACACAGGAGAGGGGCATACACACAGGCGATGAAGGATACACACAGGAGAGTAAAGAATACAAACATGAGAGAGGGTTATACACACAGTTGGAGAAAAATAAATACAGAAGAGAGGAAAATACACACAAAAGGGAAGGGGATACAAAGAGAAGAGAGAAGAATACACGCAGGAGACAGGAGAATACACACAGAAGAGGAAGAGATACACACAGGAGGAATGGAAATACACACAAAAGGAGGGGGATACCCACAGGAGAGAGGAGAATACACACCAGCCAGAGGAGTATACAAACAGGAGAGAAAAGGATACACACAGGAGAGAGTGGAATATACACAGGAGAGAGGGAGATAAAAACAGGAGAGTGTGGCATACACACAGGAGGGAGGGGATACACACAGGAGAGAGGGGGATACACACAGGAGAGAAGGAAATACACAGAAGAGAGGGAGATACACACAGGCGAGGGTGTACACACAGAAGTGGGGGAAATGCACAAAGAAGACAAGGGAATACACACAGGAGAGGGGGATACACAGAGTAGAAGAAAGCACACACAAAAAAGAGAAGGATACACACAGCAGAGAGGGGGAATACACACAGAAGAGAGGAGGATACCCACAGGAGAGTGGGGCATAGACACAAAATGGAGAAAGATAAAAACAGGAGAGGGTTGGTACACACAGGGGGAGAAGAATAAATACAGCAGGGAGGAACATACACATAAAAGGAATAAGGATACAGACAGAAGAGAGAAGGATACACGCAGGAGAGAGGAGGATACACACAGAAGAGATGTTTGAGAAACACAGGAGAGGGAAATACACACAGGAAAAAGGAAGGTACAAACAGGAGAGAGGGGTATACACACGAGAGAAAAGGATACAAAAAGGAGAGAAGCATACACACAGAAGAGCGGGAAATACACCAAAAAGAAAAAGATACACACAGGAGAGAGAAGGATACACACAGGAGATGGGAAACACACAGGAGAGAGGGGCATACACACTGGAGAGGGTGATACACACAGGAGAAAAGGGGATACACACAGGAGAGATAAGAATACACACAGGAGATGGGGATACACACAGGAGAGAGGGCGTACACTCAGGAGAGAGAAGGATACACACAGCAGAGTGGAGGATACACACAGTAGAGAGGAAATACACACAGGAGAGAGGGGGATACACATAGGAGAGAGAGGTGATACACACAGGAGAGAGGAGGATACAAACAGGAGTGAGGGGATACACATGAAAGAGAGGGGGATACACACAGAAGAAATGGAGGATACACACAAGAGAGAAGAATACACAGGAGAGAAAGATACACACAGGAGAAAAGAAAAATACACACAGGAGAGAGAAGAATACGCACAGGAGAGAGGAGGATACACACAGGAGAGAGAAGGATACACACAGGAGAGACGAGGATAAACAGAGGAGAGGTGGGTACACACAAGAGACAAAATAATACACACAGGAGAGAGGGTGATACACACAGGAAAGAGGGGAATGCACACAACAGAGAGGGCATACATATAGGAGAAATGAGGATACAAAGAAGAGAGGGGGATACAAATAGGAAAGTACAGCATACACACAAAAGGTAGAAGGATACACACAGGAGAGAGGAAGATACACACAGCAGAGAAAAGGCTACACACAGGAGAGAGGAGTATACACAAAGAAGAGAGGAAAACACACAAGAGAGAGGGGATACACACAGGCGAGGGGGATACACACAGGAGACGGTGTGATACACAAAGGAGAGTGGGGGATACACACAGGAGAAAGGGGATACAAACAGGAGAGTGCGGCATACACACAAGAAAGAGGGGATACACACAGGCGAGGGGGATACAAACAGGAGACTGTGTGATACACAAAAGAGAGAGGGGATACACAAAAGAGAAGAATACACACAGGAGAGAGGGTTATAAACAAAAAATAGAGGAGGATACACACAGGAGAGAGGGGGATACACACAGGAGAGAGGGGATACCCACAGGAGAGTGGGGCATACACACAGGAGGAAGGTAATACACACAGGAGAGAGAAGGATACACACAGGAAGAGAAGAATAAATACAAGAGAGAGGAGGATACACACAAAAGACTGGAGGATACAGACAGAATAGAGGATGATACACGCAGGAGAGAGGAGGATACACACAGGAGAGAGGAGGATACACAGAAGAGAGGAGGATACACACAGAAAGAGGGGATACACACAGGAGAGAGGATACACACAGAAGAGAGGAAGATACACAGAAGAAAGGAAGATGCACACAGGAGAGTGGAAGATTCACACAAAAGAGAGGATGATACACACAGGAGAGACGAGGATACACACAGGAGAGAGAACAATACACACAGGAGAGGGGATACACACAGAATAGAAAAGGATACACATAGGAGAGAGGAGGGTACACACAGGAGAAAGGAGGATACACAGAGCAGAGAAAAGGATACACACACAGGAGAGGGAATACACACAGGAGAGAGGTGATACACACAGGAGACAAGGATATACACAGAATTGAGGAAGATACACACAAAAGAGAGGAGGATACACACAGGAGAGAGGAAATACACACAGGATAGTGGAAGATACACACAGAAGAAAGGAGGATACACACAGGAGAGAGGATGATACACACAGGAGAGACGAGGATACACACAGGAGAGAGAACAATACACACAGGAGAGGGGATACACACAGAATAGAAAAGGATACACATAGGAGAGAGGAGGGTACACACAGGAGAAAGGAGGATACACAGAGCAGAGAGGAGGATGCACACAGGAGAGAGGGATACACACATAAGAGAGTGACATACACACAGGAGACAAGGATATACACAGAATTGAGGAAGATACACACTGGAGAGAGTAGGATACACACAGGAGAGAGGAAATACACACAAGATAGTGGAAGATACACACAGAAGAGAGGAGGATACACACAGGAGAGAGGATGATCCACACAAATGAAAAAGGATACACACAGCAGAGAGGAGGATACACACAGGAGAGAGGGAAAAACACAGGAGAGTGGGGGATACACACATGTGGAGGGGGATACACACAGGAGGAAAAAGATACACACAGGAGAGGAAAATACACATAGGAGAGAGGAGCATACACAAAAAGACATGGGCATACACACAGGAGAGGAAGATACACACAGGAGATGGGAATACACACAGAAAGAGAGGATACACAGAAAAGAGGGGGATACACACAGGAGAGAGGGGCATACACACAGAGAGAGGAGGATAAACACAGGATACAGGAAAATTCACACAATAGAGAGAAAGATACACAGAGTAGAGAGGGGGTATACACAAAGAAGAGAAGAAGATACACACAGAAGAGAAAAAGATACAAACAGGAGAGAGGCGGATACACAGAGGGAAGAGATGGATACACACAGGAGAGGAGGATAAACACAAAAGAGAAAAAAATACAAACAGGAGAGAAGTATACACACAGGTAAAAGGAGGATACACACAGGAGAGAGGAAGATATAGACAAAAGAGGGAGATACACACAGGAGGAATACGGATACACACAGGGGGAGGAAGATACACACAGGAGAGAGGAGGATACACACAAGAGACAGGAGGATACACACAGAGAGAAAGGATACACACAGGAGAGGGGATACACACAGGAGAGAGGATACACAGGAGAGAAGATACACACAGGAGAGTGGAGGATACACACACAGGAGGAGGATACACACAGGGGGAGGAAGATACACACAGGAGAGAGGAGGATACACACAAGAGACAGGAGGATACACACAGAAGAGAAAAGGATACACACAGGACAGAGGGGAATACACAGAGGGAGGGGCATACACAGAGGGCGAGGTGCATACACACAGGAGAGTGGAGGATACAAACAGCAGCCAGGAGGATACGCACAGGAGAGAGGAATACACAGGAGAGAGGAAATACACACAAGAGAGAGGGGATATACACAGGAGAGAGGATACACACAGGAGAGAGGAGGATGCACACAGGAGAAAGGGGATACACAGGAGAGGAGGATACACAGGAAAGAGGAGATACACACAGGAGAGAGGAGGATACACAGGAGAGAGGAGGATACACACAGGAGAGAAGGAATACACACAGGAGAAAGGGGATACACAGAGAGGGGATACACACAGGATGGAGGGGTATAAACACAGAAGAGAGGGGAATACACACAGAAGGAGAAGGATAAATACCGGAGTGAGGAGGGTACACAAAAAAGAGAGGAGGATAGAGACAGAAGAGAGGAATACACAGGAGAGAAAGATACACAGGAGAAAGAAGAATACACACAGGAAAGAGGAGGATACACACAGGAGAGAGAAGGATACACAAAGAAGAGAGGGGATAAACACAGGAGAGAGGATACACACAGAAGAGAGAGGATACACACACAGGAGAGAGGAAGATACACAGGAGAGAAAGGATACACACAGGAGAGAGGAGGATACACAAAGAGAGAGGGGATACACACAGAGAGGGGATACACACAGGAGGAATGCGGATACACACAGGGGGAGGAAGATACACACAGGAGAGAGGAGGATACACACAAGAGACAGGAGGATACACACAGGAGAGAAAAGGATACACACAGAAGAGAGGAGAATACACACAGGAGAGAGGGGGATACACACAGGAGAGAGGGGCATACACACAGGAGAGTGGAGGATACAAACAGGAGAGAGGAGAATACACACAGGAGAGAGGAATACACAGGAGAGAGGAAAATACACACAAGAGAGAGGAGGATATACACAGGAGAGAGGGATACACAAAGAAGGGAGTTGGATACACACAGGAGAGAGGAAATACACACAGGAGAGGAAGATACACAACAGAAGAGAGGAGGATACACACACAGGAGAGAGGAGGATACACACAGGAGAGAAGGGGGATACACACAGGAGAAAGGGGATACACACAGGAGTGTGGGGCATACACACAGGATGGAGGGGATACACACAGGAGAGGGGATACACACAGGAGGAGAAGGATAAATACAGGAGGGAGGAGGGTACACAAAAAGAGAGGATACACAGGAGAGAGATACACAGGAGAGAGGAGCATACACACAGGAGAGAGAAGGATACACACAGGAGCGAGGAGGATACAAAGAGGAGAGAGAAGGATACACAAAGGAGAGTGGGGGTATACACACAGGATAAAGCGATACACACAGAAGAGAGGAGGATAAACACAGGAGAGAGGAGGATACTCACAGGAGAGAGGGGGATACACACAGTAGAGAAGAGATACACACAGGAGAAAGGAGGATACACACAGGAGAGAGGGGATACACACAGAAGAAAGGAGGATACAGAAAAGAGAGGGGTATACACACAGGAGAGAGGGGCATACATGGAAAAGAGAAAAGGATACAGACAGGAGATGGGAATACACAGGAGAGAGGTGCATACACACAGGAGAGGGTGATACACACAGGAGAAAGGGGGATACACACAGGAAAGAGGAGAATACACAGAGGAGAGAAGGATACACACAGGAGAGAGAGGCATACACACAGGAGAAAGGAGAATACACACAGGAGAGAGGAGATACACACAGGAGAGAGGATACACACAGAGAGAGAGGAATACACAGGAGAAAGGGGGGATACACAGGAGAGAGGGTGGATACACAAAGGAGAAAGGGGATACACAGAGGAATGAGGAGAGATACACACAGGAGAGAGGAGCATACACACAGGAGAAAGGAGCATACACACAGGAGAGAAATAGATACACACAGGAGAGAAGGATAAACACAGTAGAGAAAAAGATACACACAGGATAGAGAAGGAAACACACAAAATAGAAAATGATACACACAGGAGACAGAAGGATACACAAAGAAAGGAGTTGGATACACACAGGAGAGAGGGGAATACACACAAGAGAGATGGGCATACCCACAGGAGAAAGGAGAATACACAAAGGAGAGAGGGGGATACACACAGAAAAAAGGGGGATACAAACAGGAGAGTGCATACACACAGAAGGGAGAAAGATACACACAGGAGAGAGGAGGATACACACAGAAAATGATACACACAGGAGACAGAAAAATACACACAGGAGAGAGGGGGATAAACACAGGAGAAAGAAATACACACAGGAGAGAAAAAGAAACACACAAGAGACAGGGATACACAAAGAAGGGAGTT
The DNA here is from genome assembly GCA_021498475.1 of Saguinus midas. NCBI lineage: Eukaryota > Metazoa > Chordata > Mammalia > Primates > Cebidae > Saguinus > Saguinus midas. Next base: position 128,408,342 of record CM038402.1, on the reverse strand, counting down.
GGATACACACAGGAGAGAGGGGGATACACACAGGAGAGAGGGGAATACACACAAGAGAGAGGGGCATACCCAAAGGAGAGAGGAGACTACACAAAGGAGAGAGAGGAATACACACAGGAAAAAGGGGATACAAACAGCAGAGTGCGGAATACACACAAAAGGGAGGGGAATACACAAAGGAGAGAGAAGGATACACACAAAATAGAAAATGATACACACAGGAGACAGAAAAGTACACAGGAGAGAAGGATAAACACAGGAGAAAGGAAGATACACAGGAGAGAGAGGCATACACACAGGAGAAAGGGGATACACAAAGGAGAGAGGGATACACACAGGAGAGAGGGATACACACAGAGAGAGGAGATACACAGGAGAGAGGGGAATACACACAAGAGAGAGGGGCATACCCACAGGAGAGAGGGGATACACAAAGGGGAGAAGGATAAATACAGAAGAGAGGAGGATAAACACAAATGAGTGGAGGATACAGACAGAATAAAGGAGGATACACGCAGGAGAGAGGAGTATACACAAAGGAGAGAAGATACACACAGGAGAGAGGAGATACACACAGGAGAGAGGAGCATACACACAGGAGAGAGGAGGATACACAAAGGAGAGAGATAGATACACACAGGAGAGAAGGATAAACACAGGAGAGAGAAAGATACACACAGGACAGAGGAAGATACACACAGGAGAGAGGAGGATACACACAAAAAGAAAAGGATACACACAGGAGAGAGAAGAATACACACAGGAGAGAGGGGATACACACAGGAGAGAGGGGTATACACAGAGGGATGAGGAAAGATACACACAGGAGAGAGGATCATACACACAGAAGAGAGGAGATACACAGAGGAGAGAGAAAGATACACACAGGAGAGAGGAAGATACACAGGAGAGAGAAGATACACACAGGAGAGAGGATACACACAAAAGAGAAAAGGATACACAGAGGAGACAGAAGGATACACAAAGTAGAGAGGGGCATACACACAGAAAAGGGGGATACACAAAAGAGAGAGGAGAATACACACAGGAGAGGGAATACACAGGTGAGAGAGGCGTACACACAGGAGAGAGAAAGATACACACAGGAGAGTGGAGAATACAAACAGGAGAGAGGGTATACACACAGAGAGGGGGATAACCACAGAAGAAAGGGGATACAAACAGAAGAGAAAGGGGTTACACACAGGAGAGTGGGGAAACACAAGGGAAAGAGGAGGATACACAAAGGATATAGGAAGATACACACAGGAGAGAGGAAAATACACACAGGAGAGAGGAGATACACACAGAGGAGAGAGGAGAATACACACAGGAGAGAGGAGGATACACACAGGAGAGGTGCATACACACAGGAGAGAGGGGATACACAAAGAAGGGAGTTGGATACACACAGGAGAGAGGAGAATACACACAGAAGAAAGGGGATACAAACAGGAGAGAGGGGGATACACACAGGAGAGAGTGGGATACACACAGGAGAGAGGGAATACACACAAGAGAGGGGCATACACACAGGAGAGAGAAGGATACACACAGGAGAGAGGAGATACACACAGGAACAAGGAAGATACAAACAGGAGAGTGCAGTATACACACAGGAGAGGGGATACACACAGGAGAGAGGTGATACACACAGGAGAGAAAGATACACAAAAGAGAGGAGAATACACACAGGAGAGAGGGTATACACACAGGAGAGAGGAAGATACACACAGAGGAGAGGAGAATACACACAGGAGAGAGGGGATACACACAGGAGAGTGGGGCATACACACAGGAGAGAGGTGATACACACAGGAGAGAGAAGGATACACACAGGAGAGAGGAGAATACACACAGGAGAGAGAAGGATACACACAGGAAAGAGGAGGATACACACTGGAGAGAGGATACACACAGAAGAGAGGAGGATACACAGGAGAGAGGAGGATACACACAGGAGAGAGGAGGATACACACAGGAGAGAGAAGGATACACACAGGAGAGAAAGATACACACAGGAGAGAGGAGGATACACACAGAAGAGAGGAGGATACACACAGAGGAGGATACACAGGAGAAAGGGGATACACACTGGAGAGAGGAGGATACACACAGAAGAGAGGAGGATACACACAGGAGAGAGGAGATACACACAGAAGAGAGGAAGATACACACACAGAGAGGAGGATACACACAGGAAAGAGGAAAATACACACAGGAGAGAGGGGATACACACAGGAGGAGGGGATACACACAGGAACAAGGAAGATACAAACAGGAGAGAGGAAAATACACACAGGAGAGAGGAGGATACACAAAGAGAGTGGCATACACACAGGAGAAAGGGGATACACACAGAAGAGAGGAGGATACACAGGAGAGAGGGGATACACACAGAGAGAGGGCATACACACAGGAGAGAGGAGAATACACACAGGAGAGAGAAGGATACACACAAAGAGAGGAGATACACAGGAGAGAGGGTATACACACAGGAGAGAGGAAGATACACAGGAGAGAGGAGGATACACAGGAGAGAGGAGAATACACACAGGAGAGAGGAGGATACACACAGGAAAGAGGAAAATACACACAGGAGAGAGAAGGATACACACAGGAAAGAGGAGAATACACACAGGAGAGAGGAAGATACACACAGGAGAGGGGATACACAGGAGAAAGGGGATACACACAGAGGAGGATACACACAGGAGAGGAGGATACACACAGGAGAGAGGAGATACACACAGGAGAGAGGAAGATACACACAGGAGAGAGAGGATACACACAGAGAGGAGGATACACACAGGAGAGAGGAAGATACACACACAGGAGGGAGGGGATACACACAGAGGAGGATACACAGGAGAGGAGGATACACACAGGAGAGAGGAAGATACACACACAGGAGAGGGGATACACACAGGAGAGAGGAGATACACACAGGAGAGAGGATACACAGGAGAGAGGAAGATACACAGGAGAGAGGAGGATACACACAGGAGAGAGGGCGATACACACAGGAACAAGGAAGATACAAACAGGAGAGTGCAGCATACACACAGGAGGGAGGGGGATACACACAGGAGAGAGGAAGACACACACAGGTGAGGGGGGATACACACAGGAGAGGAGAATACACACAGGAGAGGAAAATACACACATGAGAACAGGGCGTACACACAGAAGAGAGGAGGATTCAAAAAGCAGAGAGGAGGATACACACTGGAGAGAGGGGATACACAAAGAGAGAGGGTATACACACAGGAGAGAGGATACACACAGGAGAGGGAAATACACACAAAAGAGAGTGGCATACACACAGGAGAAAGGAGGATACACACAGGAGAAAGGGGATACACACAGGAAAGAGGAAAATACACACAGGTAAGGGGGATACACAAAGAAAAAAGGGCATACACACAGAAGAGAGGAGGATACACACAGAGAGAGGAGGATACACACAGGAGAGAGGTGATACACACAGGAGAAAGGGGGTATACAGAGGATCCTTCACAGCCTCACTGAATATTACACACTTGTGATATAGTCTGGAGTCTATTTTTTATGGCCACTCATTCAAAGAATCACTAAATAATGCACACCTGCTGAATAGTCAGATGTCTCTTTCCTATGGCCACTCGTTAAGAGCCTCACTAAGTGTACACACCTGGGGAAATAGTCAGGATTTACCTTTATCCCCTCATTCACATTCTCACTAAATAAGGCACACCTGTGGAATAGTCAGGAGACTTTTTCATGTGGCCTCTAATTCGGAGTGTCACTGAATAATGTGGTGTAGTCAGGAGTCTATTTCATGTGGACACATATTCAGAGCCTCAGTGAATAAGACAGGCCCTTGATATAGTAAGAAATCTAATTAATATGGCCACATCTTCTGAGCCTCACTGTATAATACACACCTGGAGAATAATTTTGAGTCTATTTTCGATGGATATTCATTCAGAGCCTCGGTAAATAATGTACACCTGTGGAGAAGCCAGGAGTCTATTTTATTAGGACACTCATTCATAGCCTCATGGATAATATGCACGTGTGGAATAGTCAGGATTCCATTTTATATGGCCACTGACTCGTAACCTCAATGAAAAATGCACAAATGTAAAGTACTCAGCAGTCTATTTCATATAAACACTCATTCAGAGATTCAGTGAATAATACAAATATTTAAGATAGACAACATCCTGTTTCCTATGGTCACACAAAAGAGCCTCACTGAGTAATGCACACCTGGGGAAGTGATAAAATTCTACTTTATATAGCCTCTCATTTACAGCCTAAGGAATAATGCACACGTGTGGAATAGACACTAGTCTATTTTATATGGCCACAAAATCAAAGCCTGAGTGAGTAATACACAACTTTGGAATAGTCACTAGTCTATTCCATATGCCCAAATATTTAGAGTCAGAGTAAATAATACACGCCTGTGGAATAGTCAGAAAACAAGTTCATATGGCCAAAGTTTCAGATCCTCAGTGAATAATGCACACCTGTGGAATAGTCAGGAGACTTTTCATGTGGCCTCTAATTCGGAGTGTCACTGAATAATGCACACCTGTGGAATAGTCAGGATTCCATTTTATATGGCCACTCATTCAAAGAATCACTAAATAATGCACACCTGTGGAATAGTCAGGATTCTATTTCGTATAGCCACTCATTTAGAGCCGAATGTCAAAACGCACGCCTGAGGAGTATTCAGGAGTCTCTATTTTATGGCCACTCATTCATAGCTTCACAGAATTATACAGACCTATGGAAACGTCAGGATTGTATTTCACATAGCCACTTATTCAGAACCTCAGTGAAGAATCATATATATCTGGAAAATACTGAGGATTATATTATATATAGCCACTTATTCAGAGACTCACTGAATAATGCACACATAAGGAATAGTCTAAAGAATATTTGATATGACCCTACACCCAGCGACTCAGTGGACAATGCAGAACAGAAAAATAGTCAAGATGATAGAGTCAGAAGTTTATGTTATGTGGACTCTCGTTCAGAATCTCACTGAAGACTACACACCTTTGGTATAGTAAGAGTCCAAGTCATATGGCCACTGAATCACAGTATTACGGGATAATGCACAAAGGGGCAATAGTAAGGAGTCTATTTCATATGGACTCTCAATCAGAGCTTCAGTGTGTAATAAAGAGCTGTGGAGTAGTCAGGACCCTATTTAAGGTAGCCCCAAATTAAGCAGCTCCGTGAATGATACACACATGTGTCAGAATCAGGACACTGTTTGATATAGACACTCACATAGAAACTTTTGGAATACTGCACATGTGGTGAATAAACAGAAGTCTGTTTCATATGGTGATTCGTTTGGAGAATCAAAAATAATGCACACCTGTGGAGTAAAATGGGTTCTATTTCATAAGGCCACACTTTCAATGCTTTAGTGAATAATATGTATATCTGATAAGTCAGGAATCTCTTTCACATGGCCACTCGTTCTGTGCCTGTGTGAATAGTACTCCCCTCAGAAACAGTCAAGGATCTACTTCAAATGCCTACACATTCAGAGTCTTTGTAAGTAGGGAACACCTAGAAAATACACCTGAGCCTCTTTTTTATGCACACTTAGTCAGAGTCTCATTCAATAATACACACCTGGGGAAGAGTTAAGAGTCTACTTCATGTAGCCACTCATTTAGATCCTCAGTGAATAATGCACACCAGGGTAATAGTCGAGCATTTTTCATATGGCCACTCATTTTGTGCCTCACTGAGTGATATACACCTGAAGAATCCTCAGGATTCTATTTAATAATACCACTCATTTAGAACCATATTGAATAATTCACAATGTAGCAATAGTCAGATGTCTATTTTATATGGTCTATCATTCACAGTTTCAGTGAATTTATAAGTTCTATGAAGTAATCAGGATGCAGTTTAAGATAGCCACTAATTAAGTGCCTTCCTGAATGATACACACCTGGGTGTTAGTCAGGAGTCTATTTCATATGAACTCTAAGTTTGTGTATCGCTGTGTAATACACAGCTTGGGCAGGGTCAGGAGTCTATTTGCTATGGACACTCAAACAGAACTTGTTTGATTAATGCACACACATATAATAACGAGGAGCCTATGTCATATGGCTACTCATTCAGACAAACAGTGAATAATGCACATGTGGAGTAATTAGAAGTCTCTTTCATATGGCCCCGTTTACACAGCCTTACTGAATATTACACAATTGAGATATAGGCTGGAGTCTCTTTTTTATGGCCAGTCATTCAGAGAATCACTAATTAATGCACACCTGTGGAATAGTCAGAAGTCTCTTTCCGATGGCCACTCATTAAGAGCCTCACTAAGTGTACACACCTGGGGAAATAGTCAGGATTTACCTTTATCCCCTCATTCAGAGTCTCACAAAATAATGCACACCTGTGGAATAGTCAGGAGACTTTTTCATGTGGCCTCTAATTCGGAGTGTCACTGAATAATGTGATGTAGTCAGGAGTCTATATCACGTAGACACATATTAGGAGCCACAGTGAATAAGGCAGGCCCTTGATACAGTAAGAAATCTAATTAATATTGCCACATCTTCTGAGCCCCACTGAATAATACACACCTGGGGAATAATTTGGAGTCTATTTTCGATGGACATTCATTCAGAGCCTCGGTAAATAATGTACACCTGTGGAGTAGCCAGGAGTCTATTTTATTATGACACTCATTAATAGCTTCAGTGGATAATATGCACGTGTGGATTAGTCAGGATTTCATTTTATATGGCCACTGACTCATAACCTCAGTGAAAAATGCACAAATGTAAAGTACTCAGCAGTCTATTTCTTATAGACACTCATTCAGAGATTCACTGAATAATACAAATATTAAATATAGACAGCACCCTTTTTCATATGGTAACACAAAAAGAGCCTCACTGAGTAATGGAAACCTGGGGAAGTGATAGGAGTCTACTTTATATAGCCTCTCATTTACAGCCTCAGGGAATAATGCACACATTTGGAATAGACACTAGTCTATTTTATATGGCCACAAAATCAAAGCCTGAGTGAGTAATACACAACTTTGTAAGAGTCACTAGTCTATTCCATATGCCCAAATATTTAGAGTCAGAATCAATAATACACACCTGTGGACAAGTCAGAAAACAATTTCATATGGCCAAAGTTTCAGAGCCTCAGTGAATAATAAATACCAAGGAAACACTCAGGACGCTATTACATGTGGCATCAATTTTAGAGCTTCATTGAATAAGAAACCCCTGTATTGTCGACAGAATTCTATTTCATATAGACACATATTCAGAGCCTAACTGAATAACACACACCTTGGGAAAAGTCAGGATTCTATTTCGTATAGTCACTCATTTAGAGCCGAATGTCAAAACGCACACCTGAGGAGTATTCAGAAGTCTCTATTTTATGGCCACACATTCAGAGCTTCACAGAATAATACAGACCTATGGAAACATCAGGAGAGTATTTCTCATGGCCGCTTATTCAGATCCTCCGTGAAACCTTATATATATCTGGAAAATACTCAGGATTATATTATATATAGCCACTTATTCAGAGACTCACTGAATAAGGCACACCTAAGGAATAGTCTGGAGATTATTTGATATGACCCTACACCCAGCGACTCAGTGGACAATGCAGAACGGAAAAATAGTCAGGAAGATAGAGTCCAAAGTTTATCTTATGGGGTCACTCATTCAGAATCTCACTGAAGAATACACACCATGGGAATAGTCAGAGTCCAAGTCATATGGACACTCAATCACAGCATTTCGAAATAATGCACAATGGGGCAATAGTAAGGAGTCTATGTCATATGGCCTCTCATTCAGAGCTTCATTGTGTAATAAACAGCTGTGGAGTAGTCATGATCCTATTGAAGGTAGCCCCAAATTAAGCAGCTTTGTGAATGATACACACATGTGTCAGAGTCAGGAGACTATTTGATATAGACACTCATACAGAACCTTTTCGAACACTGCACATGTGGGGAATAATCACTAGTCTGTTTCATATGGTGATTCGTTTGGAGAATCGAAAAATAATGCACACCTGTTGAGTAAAATGCGTTCTATTTCATAAGGCTACTCTTTCAGTGTTTCACTGAATAATATGTATATCTGATAAGTCAGGAATCTCTTTCACATGGCCACTCATTCAGAACCTATATGAAGAAAACTCAACTCAAAAATTATCAAGTGTCTACTTTAAATGCCTACACATTCAGTGTCTCTGTACATACTAAACACCTGGGCAATAGACCTGAGTCTCTTTTGTATGCCCACTTAGTCAGAGTCTCATTCAATAATACTCACCTGGGGAAGAGTTAAGAGTCTACTTCATGTAGCCACTCATTTAGAGCCTCAGTGAATAATGCACACTATGATAATCGTAGAGCATTTTATATATGGCCACTCATTTTGTGCCTCACTGAGTGATATACACTTGAAAAATCCTCAGGGGACTCGCAAGATGGCGTCGTAGAAGCAACTCAGGATTGCAGCTCTCAGTGAAGGCGCAGAGGGTGAGTCCTAGCTGCATTCTCGGATGGACCTTTTCTGCCCACAGAGTGTTGAAAGTCCCAGGTGTGGGAGAGACACGGGACTTTAGTAAAGCCGGCTAACGCAGCCGGCTCACGTGGCCGCTTTGGCCGGCGCTGCAGCAGGACCCGGCATAGAACTCACTGGTATGGATGCCCTGTTAAACCAGCAATCTGAGATTTGGAAGGGCAGAATGGCATGTCCATCTGATTGAACGGGACTTGGACAGTGAGCCAGACCAGGAGTTTCCTGGGAAGCGTGATCTGAGCCAGTGCAGTGGGCAGCATCATGGGAGATCACACGGATCCCAGTGCCCTATTGGCAGGCTACTGTGGCGCCAGTGAGAGAGTCGACTTTTCAGCTTGGAGAGAGAGAGAGAGAGAGAGAGAGAGAGGATGGACTCTGAGGCAGGGAGCTGGGAGATCGGGTTCGGCGGGTCCTGCTTTCACGGGGACAAGCAGGGTGTCGACTGGAGGTGCTTGGGGCTGAGAGTTTTGCTGCCGGCATCTAGGACGGTGCAGCCTGGTGAGGGAGGGGCGTCTGCCATTATTGACGCAATCCACCCCTACTGAAGTACCGCCCAGGGCTGACGCAGCCTGCCGTTGCCGAGGCAACCTGCCATAACAGAGAGACTCCACCAGGAGCCGGGAGCACTCCACAGCATAAGGGAGCCCAGCAGAAACAGGGCGACACGCGCATGCAAGGAAGAGCCCCGGCAGGCAAATAGTGAATAGACTGCCTCCTAGTGGGGCAGGAAAGTGCAACAGATACTCATAAAGAAAGCCCCAACTCCCTGAGACAGAGCATCTAAGGGGGAAAAGAAAAAGGGTGGTGTTTTATGAGTTCTATTGCAGCAGACATAAACAACCTCCCAACAATGCTGAATGAACAACGGAGCTCACAGCTCAGCACTGTAGCTCCTATGAAGCACAGAGCGCCTCCTTAAGCAGCCCCCTATCCCCTGTATATCTAAAGAGTCACCCAAAAAAAGAACTAATCAGACTGACATTTGGCGGGCATAATTCTGGAAAAAAGACAGCAGAAGAAGAAACTGGTATCATCCCTCACTATTCTGAAGCTGCTACACGTATACTCTAGACAAGCAAGGCCTGAAGTGGACCTCAGCACTCATACAGCAGAGGGGCTAGACCATTAGAAGGAAAACTAAGTAACAGAAATAATTCATCATCAATAATCTCAGCATCCACACAGAGACCCAATTGAAAAATCAGCAACTACTAATATGACAGGCAGATAAATCCATAAAGATGGAAAGAAACCAGCGCAAAAAGAAGAAAAACACCCGAAACCAAAATATCTCACCTCCTAAAAAGGACCAAAACTCCACACCACAAAGGGAACCAAGCTAGACAGAGAATGAGTGTGATGAAATGATGGAATCAGACTTCAGAAAGTGGATAATGAGAATCTTCATTGAGCTAAAAGAACATGTTCTAAATCAGTACAAAGAAACTAAGAACCTTGAAAAAAATATTTGAAAAAGGATTTGAGGAATTGATAACAAGAATGGACAACTTAGAGAGGAATATGAATGAATTGAAGGAGCTGAAATACACAACACGAGAACTTCGGGAAGCATGAACAAGTTTCAACAGCCGAATTGACCAAGCAGAAGAGAGAATATCAGAAGTTGAAGATCAACTAAATGGAATAAAATCAGAAACCAAGATTAAAGAAAAAAGCACAAAAAGGAATGAACAAAATCTCCAAGAAATGTGGGACTATGTGAAGAAACCCAACCTACGTTTGATAGGTGTACCGGATAGTGATGAAGAGAATGAATCCAAGCTGGAAAACACTCTTCAGGATATTATCCAGGAAAATTTTCCCAACCTAGCAAGACAGGTCAATACACAACTCCAGGAAATAAAGAGAACACCACAAAGATACATTGCAAGAAGAGCAACGCCAAGGCACATAATCGTCAGATTCACCAGGGTTGAAACGAAGGAGAAAATACAAAGGGCAGCCAGAGAGAAAGGTCGGATTACCCACAAAAGGAAGCCCATCAGCCTCAAGCGGATCTCTTGGCAGAGACTCTACAAGCCAGAAGAGAGTGGGGGCCTATATTCAACATCCTTAAAGAAAAGAACTTTCAACCCAGAATTTCATATCCAGCCAAACTGAGAGCTTCATAAGTGAAGGAAAAATAAAATCCTTCATGACGAACAAGTACTCAGAGATTTTGTCACCACTAGGCCTGCTTTACAAGAGCTCCTGAAAGAGGCAATACACATAGAAAGAAACAACCAGTACCAGCCATCCTAAAACCATACCAAATGCTAAAGACCAACAACAAAATGAAGAATCTACATGGACCAATGGGCAAACAGCCAGCTAGCATCAAAATGGCAGTATCAAATTCACACATAACAATATTAACCCTAAATGTAAATGGGCTAAATGCACCAATCAAAAGACACAGACTGGCAAATTGGATAAAAAACAAAACCCATCAGTGTGCTGTATCCAGGAAACCCACCTCACACGCAAAGATACACAAAGGCTCAAAATAAAGGGATGGAGGAAGATTTACCAAGCAAATGGAGAGCAAAAAAAGCAGGAGTTGCAATTCATCTCTGATAAAATAGACTTTAAAGCAACAAAGATCAAAGGGACAAAGAAGGTCATTACATAATGGTAAAAGGATCAATACAACAAGAAGAGCTAATGATTCTAAATATATATGGACCCAATGTAGGAGCACCCAGATATATAAGGCAAGTTCTTAATGACTTACAAAGAGACTTAGACTCCCACACAATAATAGTGGGAGACTTTAACACTCCACTGTCAATAGCAGACAGATCAACCAGACAGAAAATTAACAAGGATATCCAGGACTTGAAACTCAGACCTGGAATAAGCAAACCTGATAGACATTTACAGAACTCTCCACCCAAATCCACAGAATATACATTGTTCTTAGCACCACATCACACCTACTCCAAATTTGACCACATAATTGGAAATAAAGCACTCCTCAGCAAATGCAAAACAACTGAAATCATAACAAACAGTCTCTCAGACCATAGTGCAATCAAGTTGGAACTCAGAATTCAGAAAATAACTCAGAACCGCACAGTTTCATGGAAACTGAACAACTGGCTCTTGAATGTTGATTGATAAACAATGAAATGAAGGCAGAAATAAAGAAGTTCTTTGAAACCAAGGAGAGGGGATACACAGGAGAGAGGATACACAGGAGAGAGGATACACACAGGAGAGAGAGGATACACACAGAGAGAGGAGGATACACAGGAGAGAGGATACACAGGAGAGGGGATACACACAGGAGAGAGGATACACAGAGAGAGGAGGATACACAGGAGAGGGGATACACACAGGAGAGAGGATACACAGGAGAGAGGATACACACAGGAGAGGGGATACACAGGAGAGGGGATACACACAGGAGAGAGGATACACAGGAGAGAGGAGATACACACAGGAGAGGGGATACACAGGAGAGGGGATACACAGGAGAGAGGAGGATACACAGGAGAGGGGATACACACAGGAGAGGGGATACACACAGGAGAGAGGATACACAGGAGAGAGGATACACAGGAGAGAGGGATACACACAGGAGAGAGGAGATACACACAGGAGAGAGGAGATACACACAGGAGAGGGGATACACACAGGAGAGGGGATACACACAGAGAGAGGAGGATACACAGGAGAGGGGATACACACAGGAGAGAGGATACACAGGAGAGGGGATACACAGGAGAGAGGGGATACACACAGGAGAGAGGAGGATACACACAGGAGAGAGGAGATACACACAGGAGAGAGGATACACAGGAGAGAGGGATACACACAGGAGAGAGGAGATACACACAGGAGAGGGGATACACACAGGAGAGAGGATACACAGGAGAGAGGAGATACACACAGGAGAGAGGAGATACACACAGAGAGAGGAGGATACACAGGAGAGAGGATACACACAGGAGAGGGGATACACAGGAGAGGGGATACACACAGGAGAGAGGATACACACAGAGAGAGGAGGATACACAGGAGAGAGGATACACAGGAGAGGGGATACACAGGAGAGAGGATACACAGGAGAGAGGAGATACACACAGGAGAGAGGATACACAGAGAGAGGAGGATACACACAGGAGAGGGGATACACAGGAGAGAGGAGATACACACAGGAGAGAGGATACACAGGAGAGGGGATACACACAGGAGAGGGGATACACACAGGAGAGGGGATACACACAGGAGAGGGGATACACACAGAGAGAGGAGGATACACACAGGAGAGAGGATACACAGGAGAGGGGATACACACAGAGAGAGGAGGATACACAGGAGAGAGGATACACACAGGAGAGAGGATACACACAGGAGAGGGGATACACACAGAGAGAGGAGGATACACAGGAGAGGGGATACACACAGAGAGAGGAGGATACACAGGAGAGGGGATACACAGGAGAGGGGATACACACAGGAGAGGGGATACACAGGAGAGGGGATACACACAGGAGAGAGGATACACAGGAGAGAGGATACACAGGAGAGAGGAGATACACACAGGAGAGAGGATACACACAGGAGAGAGGATACACAGAGAGAGGAGGATACACAGGAGAGAGGATACACAGGAGAGAGGATACACAGAGAGAGGAGGATACACAGGAGAGAGGAGATACACACAGGAGAGAGAGGATACACAGGAGAGGGGATACACAGGAGAGGGGATACACACAGGAGAGGGGATACACACAGGAGAGAGGATACACAGAGAGAGGAGGATACACACAGGAGAGAGGATACACAGGAGAGAGGAGATACACACAGGAGAGAGGAGATACACACAGAGAGAGGAGGATACACAGGAGAGAGGAGATACACACAGGAGAGAGGAGGATACACAGAGAGAGGAGGATACACAGGAGAGAGGATACACAGGAGAGAGGATACACACAGAGAGAGGAGGATACACACAGGAGAGAGGAGATACACACAGAGAGAGGAGGATACACACAGGAGAGAGGGGATACACACAGGAGAGAGGATACACAGAGAGAGGAGGATACACACAGGAGAGGGGATACACACAGAGAGAGGAGGATACACAGGAGAGGGGATACACACAGGAGAGAGGATACACAGAGAGAGGAGGATACACAGGAGAGAGGATACACAGGAGAGAGGATACACAGGAGAGAGGGATACACACAGGAGAGAGGATACACACAGGAGAGAGGAGGATACACAGGAGAGGGGATACACACAGGAGAGAGGATACACAGGAGAGAGGATACACAGAGAGAGGAGGATACACACAGGAGAGAGGATACACACAGAGAGAGGAGGATACACAGGAGAGGGGATACACAGGAGAGAGGATACACACAGGAGAGGGGATACACAGGAGAGAGGATACACACAGGAGAGGGGATACACAGGAGAGAGGATACACACAGGAGAGAGGATACACACAGGAGAGAGGAGGATACACACAGGAGAGGGGATACACAGGAGAGAGGATACACACAGGAGAGGGGATACACAGGAGAGAGGATACACACAGGAGAGAGGAGGATACACAGGAGAGAGGATACACACAGGAGAGGGGATACACAGGAGAGAGGATACACACAGGAGAGAGGGGATACACAGGAGAGAGGATACACACAGGAGAGGGGATACACAGGAGAGAGGATACACACAGGAGAGGGGATACACACAGGAGAGAGGAGGATACACACAGGAGAGGGGATACACAGGAGAGAGGATACACACAGGAGAGGGGATACACACAGGAGAGGGGATACACAGGAGAGAGGAGGATACACAGGAGAGAGGGGATACACACAGGAGAGAGGAGGATACACACAGGAGAGAGGATACACACAGGAGAGGGGATACACACAGGAGAGAGGAGGATACACAGGAGAGAGGAGGATACACACAGGAGAGAGGAGGATACACAGGAGAGAGGATACACACAGGAGAGAGGAGGATACACAGGAGAGAGGATACACACAGGAGAGGGGATACACAGGAGAGAGGATACACACAGGAGAGAGGATACACACAGGAGAGGGGATACACACAGGAGAGGGGATACACAGGAGAGAGGATACACACAGGAGAGGGGATACACAGGAGAGAGGATACACACAGGAGAGAGGATACACACAGGAGAGAGGATACACACAGGAGAGAGGATACACACAGGAGAGGGGATACACAGGAGAGAGGATACACACAGGAGAGAGGATACACACAGGAGAGAGGATACACACAGGAGAGGGGATACACAGGAGAGAGGATACACACAGGAGAGAGGGGATACACAGGAGAGAGGATACACACAGGAGAGAGGATACACACAGGAGAGGGGATACACACAGGAGAGGGGATACACAGGAGAGAGGATACACACAGGAGAGGGGATACACACAGGAGAGGGGATACACAGGAGAGAGGATACACACAGGAGAGAGGAGGATACACACAGGAGAGGGGATACACAGGAGAGAGGATACACACAGGAGAGGGGATACACAGGAGAGAGGAGGATACACACAGGAGAGGGGATACACAGGAGAGAGGATACACACAGGAGAGGGGATACACAGGAGAGAGGGGATACACACAGGAGAGGGGATACACAGGAGAGAGGAGGATACACAGGAGAGAGGGGATACACAGGAGAGAGGGGATACACAGGAGAGAGGATACACACAGGAGAGAGGATACACACAGGAGAGAGGAGGATACACAGGAGAGAGGATACACAAAAAGATTTAAGAGTCTACTTCATGTAGCCACTCATTTAGAACCTTATTGAATAATTCACAATGGAGCAATAGTCAGGTGTCTATTTTATATGGCCACTCATTCAGAGATTCACTGAATAATACACACCTGGGGAAGAGTTAAGAGTCTACTTCATGTAGCCACTCATTTAGAGCCTCAGTGAATAATGCACACGTGTGGAATAGACACTAGTCTATTTTATATGGCCACTCATTCAGAGATTCACTGAATAATACACACCTGGGGAAGAGTTAAGAGTCTACTTCATGTAGCCACTCATTTAGAGCCTCAGTGAATAATGCACACGTGTGGAATAGACACTAGTCTATTTTATATGGAACCAAAAAGAGCCCGCATAGCCAAGTCAATTCTAAGCAAAAGAACACAGCGGGAGGCATCACACTACCAGACTTCAAACTATACTACAAGGCTACAGTAATCAAAACAGCATGGTACTGGTACCAAAACAGAGATATAGACCAATGGAACAGAACAGAGGCATCGGAGGCAACACAACACATCTACAACCATATTATCTTTGATAAACCAGACAAAAACAAGCAATGGGGAAAGGATTCCTATTTAATAAATGGTGTTGGGAAAACTGGCTAGCCATGTGCAGAAAGCAGAAACTGGACCCTTCCTGACACCTTACACTAAAATTAACTCCAGATGGATTAAAGACTTAAACATAAGACCTGACACCATAAAAACCTTAGAAGAAAATCTAGGCAAAACCATTCAGGACATAGGAGTAGGCAAGGACTTCATGAATAAAACACCAAAAGCATTGGCAACAAAAGCCAAAATAGACAAATGGGACCTAATCAAACTCCACAGCTTCTGCACGGCAAAAGAAACAGTCACTAGAGTGAATCGGCAACCATCAGAATGGGAAAAATCTTTGCAGTTTACACATCTGACAAAGGGCTGATATCCAGAATTTACAAAGTACTCAGCAGTCTATTTCATATAGACACTCATTCAGAGTCTCACTAAATAATGCACACCTGTGGAATAGTCAGGAGTCTATTTCATATAGACACTCATTCAGAGTCTCACTAAATAATGCACACCTGTGGAATAGTCAGGAGTCTATTTTATATGGCCACTGACTCGTAACCTCAGTGAAAAATGCACAAATGTAAAGTACTCAGCAGTCTATTTCATATAGACACTCATTCAGAGTCTCACTAAATAATGCACACCTGTGGAATAGTCAGGAGTCTATTTCATATAGACACTCATTCAGAGAATCACTAAATAATGCACACCTGTGGAATAGTCAGGAGTCTATTTTATTAGGACACTCATTCAGAGAATCACTAAATAATGCACACCTGTGGAATAGTCAGGAGTCTATTTCATATAGACACTCATTCAGAGTCTCACTAAATAATGCACACCTGTGGAATAGTCAGGAGTCTATTTTATATGGCCACTGACTCGTAACCTCAGTGAAAAATGCACAAATGTAAAGTACTCAGCAGTCTATTTCATATAGACACTCATTCAGAGAATCACTAAATAATGCACACCTGTGGAATAGTCAGGAGTCTATTTCATATAGACACTCATTCAGAGTCTCACTAAATAATGCACACCTGTGGAATAGTCAGGAGTCTATTTCATATAGACACTCATTCAGAGTCTCACTAAATAATGCACACCTGTGGAATAGTCAGGAGTCTATTTCATATAGACACTCATTCAGAGAATCACTAAATAATGCACACCTGTGGAATAGTCAGGAGTCTATTTTATATGGCCACTGACTCGTAACCTCAGTGAAAAATGCACAAATGTAAAGTACTCAGCAGTCTATTTCATATAGACACTCATTCAGAGTCTCACTAAATAATGCACACCTGTGGAATAGTCAGGAGTCTATTTCATATAGACACTCATTCAGAGCCTCAGTGAATAATGCACACCTGTGGAATAGTCAGGAGTCTATTTCATATAGACACTCATTCAGAGTCTCACTAAATAATGCACACCTGTGGAATAGTCAGGAGTCTATTTTATATGGCCACTGACTCGTAACCTCAGTGAAAAATGCACAAATGTAAAGTACTCAGCAGTCTATTTCATATAGACACTCATTCAGAGTCTCACTAAATAATGCACACCTGTGGAATAGTCAGGAGTCTATTTCATATAGACACTCATTCAGAGTCTCACTAAATAATGCACACCTGTGGAATAGTCAGGAGTCTATTTCATATAGACACTCATTCAGAGTCTCACTAAATAATGCACACCTGTGGAATAGTCAGGAGTCTATTTCATATAGACACTCATTCAGAGTCTCACTAAATAATGCACACCTGTGGAATAGTCAGGAGTCTATTTGGTATGGACACTCAAACAGAACCTGTTTGATTAATGCACACATGGATAATAATGAGGAGTCTATGTCATGGCTACTCATTCAGACAAACAGTGAATAATGCACAAATGTAAAGTACTCAGCAGTCTATTTCATATAGACACTCATTCAGAGTCTCACTAAATAATGCACACCTGTGGAATAGTCAGGAGTCTATTTCATATAGACACTCATTCAGAGAATCACTAAATAATGCACACCTGTGGAATAGTCAGGAGTCTATTTTATATGGCCACTCATTCAGAGCCTCAGTGAATAATGCACACGTGTGGAATAGACACTAGTCTATTTTATATGGCCACTCATTCAGAGATTCACTAAATAATGCACACCTGTGGAGTAGCCAGGAGTCTATTTCATATGGCCAAAGTTTCAGAGCCTCAGTGAATAATGCACAATGGGGCAATAGTAAGGAGTCTATTTCATATGGCCAAAGTTTCAGAGCCTCAGTGAATAATACATACCTGGGAAATACTCAGGATTATATTATATATAGCCACTTATTCAGAGACTCACTGAATAATGTGATGTAGTCAGGAGTCTATTTCATGTAGACACATATTCAGAGCCACAGTGAATAAAACAGGCCCTTTATGTTGTAAGGAATCTAATTAATATGGCCACATCTTCTGAGCCTCACTGAATAATACACACCTGGAGAATAATTTGGAGTCTATTTTCGATGGACATTCATTCAGAGCCTCGGTAAATAATGTACACCTGTGGAGTAGCCAGGAGTCTATTTTATTAGGACACTCATTCAGAGCCTCAGTGAATAATACATACCTGGGAAATACTCAGGATTATATTATATATAGCCACTTATTCAGAACCTCAGTGAAAATGCACAAATGTAAAGTACTCAGCAGTCTATTTCATATAGACACTCATTCAGAGATTCACTGAATAATACAAATATTTAATATAGCAGCATCCTGTTTCATATGGTCACACAAAATGAGCCTGAGTGAGTAATACACACCTGGGGAAGTGTTAGGAGTCTACTTTATATAGCCTCTCATTTACAGCCTCAGGGAATAATGCACACCTGTGGAGTAGCCAGGAGTCTATTTCATATGGCCAAAGTTTCAGAGCCTCAGTGAATAATGCACACCTGTGGAGTAGCCAGGAGTCTATTTCATATGGCCAAAGTTTCAGAGCCTCAGTGAATAATGCACACCTGTGGACAAGTCAGAAAACAATTCCATATGGCCAAAGTTTCAGAGCCTCAGTGAATAATGCATACCTGGGTAATACTCAGGACGCTATTACATGTGGCATCAATTTCAGGGATTCTTTGAATAAGAAACACCTTTATTGTAGTCAGAATTCTATTTTCTATAGCAAAATATTCAAAGCCTAACTGAATAACATACACCTTGGGAATAGTCAGTGTCCAAGTCATATGGACACTCAATCACAGCATTACCGAATAATGCACAATGGGGCAATAGTAAGGAGTCTATTTCATATGGCCAAAGTTTCAGAGCCTCAGTGAATAATGCACACCTGTTGAGTAAAATGGGTTCTATTTCATAAGGCCACTCTTTCAGTGTTTTAGTGAATAATATGTATATCTGATAAGTCAGGAATCTCTTTCACATGGCCACTTATTCAGAACCTCAGTGAGGAATCATATATATCTGAAAAATACTCAGGATTATATTATATATAGCCACTTATTCAGAGACTCAATGAATAATGCACAGCTAAGGAATAGTCTGGAGACTAATTAATATGACTCTTCACCCAGCGACTCAGTGGACAATGCAGAACTGAAAAATAGTCAAGAGGATAGAGTCAAGGGTTTATGTTATGTGGTCACTCGTTCAGAATCTCACTGAAGAATACACACCTTGGGAATAGTCAGTGTCCAAGTCATATGGACACTCAATCACAGCATTACCGAATAATGCACAATGGGGCAATAGTAAGGAGTCTATTTCATATGGCCTGTCATTCAGAGCTTCAGTGCATAATAAACAGCTGTGGAGTAGTCAGGACCCTATTTAAGGTAGCCCCAAATTAAGCAGCTCCGTGAATGATACACACATGTGTCAGAGTCAGGAGACTATTTGACATAGACACTCATACAGAACCTTTTCGAATACTGCACATGTGGGGAATAATCACTAGTCTGTTTCATATGGTGATTAGTTTGGAGAATCAAAAATAATGCACACCTGTTGAGTAAAATGGGTTCTATTTCATAAGGCCACTCTTTCAGTGTTTTAGTGAATAATATGTATATCTGATAAGTCAGGAATCTCTTTCACATGGCCACTCGTTCAGGGCCTCTGTGAAGAATACTCCTCAAAAATAGTCAAGGGTCTACTTCAAATGGCTACACATTCAAAGTCTCTGTAGGTAATGAACACCTGGGCAATACACCTGAGTCTCTTTTTATGCCCACTTAGTCAGAGACTCATTCAATAATACACAACAAAGGAAGATTTAAGAGTCTACTTCATGTAGCCACTCATTTAGAGCCTCAGTGAATAATGCACACCAGGGTAATAGTCGAGCATTTTTTATATGGCCACTCATTTTGTGCCTCACTGAGTGATATACACCTGAAGAATCCTCAGGATTCTATTTGATACTACCACTCATTTAGAACCTTATTGAATAATTCACAATGGAGCAATAGTCAGGTGTCTATTTTATATGGTCTATCATTCAAAGTTTCAGTGAATAGTAAACTTCTATGGAGTAATCAGGACGCTGTTTAACATAGCCACGAATTAAGTGCCTTGCTGAATGATACACACCTGTGTGATAGTCAGGAGTCTATTTCATATGAACTCTAATTTTGTGTATCGCTGAGTAATACACACCTGGGGCAGTGTCAGGAGTCTATTTGGTATGGACACTCAAACAGAACCTGTTTGATTAATGCACACATGGATAATAATGAGGAGTCTATGTCATATGGCTACTCATTCAGACAAACTGTGAATAATGCACATGTGGAGTAATTAGAAGTCTGTTTCATATGGCCCTCTTTCACAGCCTCACTGAATATTACACACTTGTGATATAGTCTGGAGTCTATTTTTATGGCCACTCATTCAGAGAATCACTAAATAATGCACACCTGTGGAATAGTCAGAAGTCTCTTTCCTATGGCCACTCGTTAAGAGCCTCACTAAGTGTACACACCTGGAGAAATAGTCAGGATTTACCTTTATCCCATCATTCAGAGTCTCACTAAATAATGCACACCTGTGGAATAGTCAGGAGACTTTTCATGTGGCCTCTAATTCGGAGTGTCACTGAATAATGTGGTGTAGTCAGGAGTCTATTTCATGTAGACACATATTCAGAGCTTCAGTGAATAAGACAGACACTTGATATAGTAAGGAATCTAATTGATATGGAAACATATTCTGAGCCTCACTGAATAATACACACCTGGGGAATAATTTGGAGTCTATTTTCGATGGACATATATTCAGAGCCTCAGAAAATGATGTACACCTGTGGAGTAGCCAGGAGTCTATTTTATTAGGACACTCATTCATAGCCTCAGTGGATAATATGCACGTGTGGATTAGTCAGGATTCCATTTTATATGGCCACTGACTCGTAACCTCAGTGAGAAATGCAAAAATGTAAAATACTTAGCAGTCTATTTCATATAGACACTCATTCAGAGATTCACTGAATAATACAAATATTTGAGATAGACAGCATCCTGTTTCATATGGTTAAACAAAAGAGCCTCACTGAGTAATGCACACCAGGGGAAGTGTTAGGAGTCTACTTTATATAGCCTTTAATTTACAGAATCAGGAAATAATGCACACGTGTGGAATAGACACTAGTCTATTTTATATGGCCACAAAATCAAAGCCTTTTTGAATACTGCACATGTGGGGAATAATCACTTGTCTGTTTCATATGGTGTTTCGTTTGGTGAATCAAAACTTATGCACACCTGTGGAGTAAAATGGGTTCTATTTCAGAAGGCCACTCTTTCAGTGTTTTAGTGAATAATATGTATATCTGAAAAGTAAGGAATCTCTTTCACATGGCCACTCGTTCAGGGCCTCTGTGAAGAATACTCCCTCAAAAATAGTCAAGTGTCTACTTTAAATGGCTACACATTCAGAGACTCTGTAGGTAATGAACACCTGGGCAATACACCTGAGTCTCTTTTATGCCCACTTAGTCAGAGTCTCATTCAATAATACACACCTGGGGAAGAGTTAAGAGTCTACTTCATGTAGCCACTCATTTAGAGCCTCAGTGAATAATGCACACCAGGGTAATAGTCGAGCATTTTTATATGGCCACTCATTTTGTGCCTCACTGAGTGATATACACCTGAAGAATCCTCAGGATTCTATTTGATACTACCACGCATTTAGCACCTTATTGAATAATTCACAATGGAGCAATATTCAGGTGTCTATTTTGTATGGCCACTCATTCAGAGAATCACTAAATAATGCACACCTGTGGAGTAGCCAGGAGTCTATTTCATATAGACACTCATTCAGAGAATCACTAAATAATGCACACCTGTGTAGTAGCCTGAGGTCTATTTCATATGAACTCTAATTTTGTGTATCATTGAGTAATACACACCTGGGGCAGTGTCAGGAGTCTATTTGGTATGGACACTCAAACAGAACCTGTTTGATTAATGCACACATGTATAATAATGAGGAGTCTATGTCATATGGCTACTCATTCAGACAAACAGTGAATAATGCACATGTAAAGTAATTAGAAGTCTGATTCTTATGGACCCTCTTTCACAGCCTCACTGAATATTACACACTTGTGATATAGTCTGGAGTCTATTTTTATGGCCACCCATTCAGAGAATCACTAAATAATGCACACCTGTGGAATAGTCAGAAGTCTCTTTCCTATGGCCACTCGTTAAGAGCCTCACTAAGTGTACACACCTGGGGAAATAGTCAGGATTTACCTATATCCCTTCATTCAGAGTCTCACTAAATAATGCACACCTGTGGAATAGTCAGGAGACTTTTTCATGTGGCCTCTAATTCGGAGTGTCACTGAATAATGTGATGTAGTCAGGAGTCTATTTCATGTAGACACATATTCAGAGCCACAGTGAATAAAACAGGCCCTTTATGTTGTAAGGAATCTAATTAATATGGCCACATCTTCTGAGTCTCACTGAGTGATATACACCTGAAGAATCCTCAGGATTCTATTTGATACTACCACGCATTTAGCACCTTATTGAATAATTCACAATGGAGCAATAGTCAGGTGTCTATTTTATATGGTCTATCACTCAAAGTTTCAGTGAATAATAAACTTCTATGGAGTAATCAGGACGCTGTTTAAGATAGCCACGAATTAAGTGCCTTCCTGAATGATACACACCTGGGTGATAGGAGTCTATTTCATATGAACTCTAATTTTGTGTATCGTTGAGTAATACACACCTGGGGCAGTGTCAGGAGTCTATTTGGTATGGACACTCAAACAGAACCTGTTTGATTAATGCACACATGTATAATAATGAGGAGTCTATGTCATATGGCTACTCATTCAGACAAACAGTGAATAATGCACATGTAAAGTAATTAGAAGTCTGATTCTTATGGACCCTCTTTCACAGCCTCACTGAATATTACACACTTGTGATATAGTCTGAGTCTATTTTTTATGGCCACCCATTCAGAGAATCACTAAATAATGCACACCTGTGGAATAGTCAGAAGTCTCTTTCCTATGGCCACTCGTTAAGAGCCTCACTAAGTGTACACACCTGGGGAAATAGTCAGGATTTACCTATATCCCTTCATTCAGAGTCTCACTAAATAATGCACACCTGTGGAATAGTCAGGAGACTTTTCATGTGGCCTCTAATTCGGAGTGTCACTGAATAATGTGATGTAGTCAGGAGTCTATTTCATGTAGACACATATTCAGAGCCACAGTGAATAAAACAGGCCCTTTATGTTGTAAGGAATCTAATTAATATGGCCACATCTTCTGAGCCTCACTGAATAATACACACCTGGAGAATAATTTGGAGTCTATTTTCGATGGACATTCATTCAGAGCCTCGGTAAATAATGTACACCTGTGGAGTAGCCAGGAGTCTATTTTATTAGGACACTCATTCATAGCCTCAGTGGATAATATGCACGTGTGGATTAGTCCGGATTCCAATTTATATGGCCACTGACTCGTAACCTCAGTGAAAATGCACAAATGTAAAGTACTCAGCAGTCTATTTCATATAGACACTCATTCAGAGATTCACTAAATAATACAAATATTTAATATAGCAGCATCCTGTTTCATATGGTCACACAAAATGAGCCTCACTGAGTAAGGCACACCTAGGGAAGTGTTAGGAGTCTACTTTATATAGCCTCTCATTTACAGCCTCAGGAATAATGCACACGTGTGGAATAGACACTAGACTATTTTATATGGCCACAAAATCAAAGCCTGAGTGAGTAATACACAACTTTGGAATAGTCACTTGTCTATTTTACATGCCCAAATATTTAGAGTCAGAGTCAATAATACACGCCTGTGGACAAGTCAGAAAACAATTTCATATGGCCAAAGTTTCAGAGCCTCAGTGAATAATACACACCTGGGGAAATAGTCAGGAGTCTATTTCATGTAGACACATATTCAGAGCCTCAGTGAATAATGCACACCTGTGGAGTAGCCAGGAGTCTATTTCATGTAGACACATATTCAGAGCCTCAGTGAATAATGCACATGTAAAGTAATTAGAAGTCTGATTCTTATGGACCCTCTTTCACAGCCTCACTGAATAATGCACACCAGGGTAATAGTCGAGCATTTTTATATGGCCACTGACTCGTAACCTCAGTGAAAATGCACAAATGTAAAGTACTCAGCAGTCTATTTCATATGGCACCACAGCAGAAGGAACTCACTGTCTGGGATGTTAAACCAAATCTGAGATTTCAGATTGTCCATCTGATTGAATACTTATATGAGCCAAACCAGATTTCCTTATTTCAAGCATGATCTAGCAAGTGTCAGGAGATTGCATGATAGT
>CM038402.1:128268107-128383416 GCA_021498475.1 Saguinus midas | reverse complement strand
ATGCTAAAATTAAATTTTCATTCAAAAATAAATAATCCGGTTTAACAGGGCACCCAGACCAGTGAGTTCCGCCGGGTCCTGCTGCGGCGCCAGTGCTGCAGGCCGGCGAGAAGGCGGCGGGAGCTGGCTGTGTTAGCCGGCTGCTAGCGTTTCATGTCTCTCCCACACCTGAAACCTTTCAACGCTCTGTGGGCATAAAAGGAACATCCGAGGATGCGGCTAGGACTCACCCTCTGCGCCTTCACCGAGAGCTGCAATCCTGAGTCACCTCTCTGACGCCATCTTGCCTCCCTGTTTGTGTGGTATCTTATTACTGTCAACTTCTGACCTTGTTATTGGTCTATTCATAGTTTTCAACTTCCTCCTGGTTTAGGCTTGGGAGGACACAGGCATCAGAATTTATCCATTTCCTCCTGATTTACTAGTTTGTGTGCATAGAGTTGTTTGTAGTATTCTCTGATGATGGATTGAATTTCTGTGGAATCTGTGGTGATTTCCCCTTTATCGTTTTTTATTGCATCTATTTGTTTATTCTCTCTTTTCTTTTTTATCAGTCTGGCTAGTGGTCTATTTTGTTGATCTTTACGAAAAACCAGCTCTTAGATTTATTGATTTTTTTAAGGGTTTTTCTTTTCTCTATCTCCTTCCGTTCTGCTCTGATCTTAGTTATTTCTTGTCTTCGGCTAGGTTTGGAGCTTTCTTGATCGGGCTCCTCTAGCTCTTTCAATTTTGACGATAGGGTGTCAATTTTGGATCTCTCCACTCTTCTCATGTGGGCACTTATTGCTATATATTTTCCTCTACAGACTGCTTTAAATGTGTCCCAGAGATTCTGGTACGTTTTGTCTTCATTTTAGTTGGTTTCAAAGAACTTCTTTATTTCTGTCTTCATTACATTGTTTATCCAATCAACTTTCAAGAGCCACTTGTTCAGTTTCCATGAAGCTGTGCGGTTCCGAGTAATTTTCTGAATTCTGAGTTCCAACTTGATTGCACTATGGTCTGAGACACTGTTTGTTATGATTTCAGTTGTTTTGCATTTGCTGAGGAGTGCTTTACTTCCAATTATGTGGTCAATTTTGAAGTAGGTGTGATGTGGTGCTGAGAAGAATGTATATTCTGTGGATTTGGGGTGGAGAGTTCTGTAAATGTCTATCAGGTTTGCTTGTTCCAGGTCTGAGTTCAAGTCCTGGATATCCTTGTTAATTTTCTGTCTGGTTGATTTTTCTGCTATTGACAGTGGAGTGTTTAAGTCTCCCACTATTATTGTGTGGGAGTCTAATTCTCTTTGTAAGTCATAAGAACTTGCCTTGTATATCTAGGTGCTCCTACATTGGGTCCATATATATTTAGAATCGTTAGATCTTCTTGTTGTATCGATCCTTTTACCATTATGTAATGAACTCCTTTGTCCCTTTCGATCTTTGTTGCTTTAAAGTCTATTTTATCAGAGATAAGAATTTCAACTCCTGCATTTTTTTGCTCTCCATTTGCTTGGTAAATCTTTCTCGATCCTTTTACTTTGAGCCTTTGTGTATCTTTGCTTGTGAGGTGGATTTCCTGGATACAGCACACTGATGGGTTTTGGTTTTTTATCCAATTTGCCAGTCTGTGTCTTTTGATTGGTGCATTTAGTTTATTTACATTCATGGTTAGTATTGTTATGTGTGAACTTGGTACTGCCATTTTGATGCTAGCTGGCTGTTTTGCCCGTTGGTTCATGTACATCCTTCATTTTGTTGATGGTCTTTAGCATTTGGTATGCTTTTAGAATGGCTGGAACTGGTTGTTTCTTTCTATGTGTAGTGCCTCTTTCAGGAGCTCTTGTAAAGCAGGCCTAGTGGTGACAAAATCTCTGTGTACTTGCTAGTTCGTGAAGGATTTTATTTTTCCTTCACTTATGAAGCTCAGTTTGGCTGGATATGAAATTTTGGGTTGAAAGCTCTTTTCTTTAAGAATGTTGAATATTGGCCCCCACTCTCTTCTGGCTTGTAGAGTCTCTGCCGAGAGATCTGCTGTGAGTCTGATGGGCTTCCCTTTGTGGGTGACCTGACCTTTCTCTCTGGCTGCCCTTAGTATTTTCTCCTTCGTTTCAACCCTGGTGAATCTGACGATTATGTGCCTTGGGGTTGCTCTTCTTGCAGAGTATCTTTGTGGTGTTCTCTGTATTTCCTGGAGTTGAGTATTGACCTGTCTTGCTAGGTTGGGGAAATTTTCCTGGATAATATCCTGAAGAGTGTTTTCCAGCTTGGATTCATTCTCTTCATCACATTCTGGTACACCTATCAAACGTAGGTTGGGTCTCTTCACATAGTCCCACATTTCTTGGAGATTTTGTTCATTCCTTTTTGTGTTTTTTTCTTTAATCTTGGTTTCTCGTTTTATTTCATTGAGTTGATCTTCAACTTCTGATATTCTTTCTTCTGCTTGGTCAGTTCGGCTGTTGAAACTTGTGCATGCTTGAAGTTCTCGTGTTGTGTTTTTCAGCTCCTTCAATTCATTCATATTCCTCTCTAAGTTGTCCATTCTTGTTATCAATTCCTCGAATCTTTTTCAAATCTTTTTCAAGGTTCTTAGTTTCTTTGCACTGATTTAGATCATGTTCTTTTAGCTCAATTGAGTTTCTTATTATCCACTTTCTGAAGTCTCTTTCCATCATTTCGTCACACTAATTTTCCGTCCAGCTTGTTTCCCTTGCTGGTGAGGAGTTTTGGTCCTTTTTAGAAGGTGAGTTGTTTTGGTTTCGGGTGTTTTCCTCCTTTTTACGCTGGTTTCTTTCCATCTTTATGGATTTATCCGCCTGTCGTCTTAGTAGTTGCTGATTTTTCAATTGGGTCTCTGTGTGGACACTGAGATTGTTGATGATGAAGTATTTCTGTTACTTAGTTTTCTTTCTAATTGTCTAGCCCCTCTGCTGTATGAGTGCTGAGGTCTACTCCAGGCCCTGCTTGTCTGGGGTATACCTGTAGCAGCTGTGGAACAGTGAGGGATGATACCAGTTTCTTCTTCTGCTGTCTTTGTTCCAGAATGATGCCCACCAAATACCAGCCTGATTAGTCCCTTTTTGGGGTGACTCTTTGGATATATAGTGGTCAGGGAGCTGCTTAAGGAGATGGTCTGTGCTTTATAGATGCTCCAGTGCTGAGCTGTGAGCTCCGATGTTCATTCAGGGTTGTTGGGAGGTTGTTTATGTCTGCTGCAATGAAAGTCATAAATCACCACCCTTTTTTTCCCCCTTAGCTGCTCTGTCTCAGGGAGTTGTGGCTTTCTTTATGAGTATCTGTTGCACTATCCTGCCCCACTAGGAGGAATTCTATTCACTTTTTGCCTGCCAGGGCGCTTCCCTGCTAGCTCGTGTCAGCCCTCTTGCTACTGGGCTCCATTTTGCTGTGGAGTGCTTCCCCCCTCCTGGAGGAGTCTCTCTGTTATGGCAGGTTGCCTCAGCAATGGCAGGCTGCGTCAGCCCTGGGCGGTACTTCAGTAGGGGCGGATTGCATCAGTAATGATGGACGCCCCTCCCTCACTTGGCTGCACCATCTTTGATGCCAGCAGCAAAACTCTCAGCCCCAAGTGCGTCCAGTCACCACCATGCTTGTCCCCGTGAGGGTTGGACCTACTGATCATGATCACCCAGCTCCCTGCCTCAGAGTCCATCCTCTCTCTCTCTCTCTTCCTCTCCACAAGCTGAAAGTTTGACTCTTTCACTGGCGCCCCAGTAGCCTGCTGATAGGGCACTGGGATCCTTGCAATCTCCCGTGCTGCTGCCCACTGCACAGGCTCAGATCACGCTTCCCAGGAAACTCCTGGTCTGGCTCATTGTCCAAGTCCTGTTCAATCAGAGGGACATGCCAATCTGCCCTCCGAAATCTCCGATTGCCGGTTTAACAAAGCACCCCGATAAATGAGTTCCGTGCCGGGTCCCACTAAGGTGCCGGCCGAAGTGGCTGCTCAAGCCGACTGCGCTAGCTGGCTGTACTAGCGTCCCGTGTCTCTCCCACACCTGGGACTTTCAAAGATCTCTGGGTGAAAGAAGTCCATCCGAGAATGTGGCTAGGACTCACCCTCTGTGCCTTCACTGATAGCTGCAATCATGAGTCACTTCTATGATGCCATCTTGCCAGTCCCCCTCTAATTTCTTTCTTAACAATACATTATAACAGCCCGGCATGGTGGCTCACGGCAACCTGTCATTCAGAGGCCTCAAAGATCAATGCGGGCAAACCACGAGAAGTTGCGGGTTCGAGTCCCGCCAGACCAACATGGTGAAACCCCATCTTTAAAATGAAAACACAATTTGTTTTGGGCTCCGCCGATCAAGCCTGTCGTCCCAGCATAAAAAATACAGAGGAAAACTGAGCGTGACGTCACAGGTTCGAGACTGTCCTCGAAAAACAGAGCGTAGCTCGATCCCTATAGAAAACAGAAAAAACAGAAAGATATAAAAAAGCTTAGCTGGGCTTGGCGTGTTGTGGTTTCCGCAGCACGTCCTCTAAAATTGGGATGCTACACAGAAGGCTGGTGTGGTCGTAGCATAAGAATGACACGCACAGGTGTGCAGCATTTTTTGTTTTATTTATTTGTAGGAACTGCTTTGTGGAAATCAAATAAAGTTAGATTAGAGGTACAGAAAAATAAAAATAGAAAGTTAGCTGGACCTGGTGGTGTGGACCCCTCTAACCCCAGCTACGTGAATGGCATTGTGATGACATTTAGTTGAACCCGAAAAGCAGGATTTTCAATAAGCAAGGATCGCACTGTTGCACTCCAGCCTTGGTGACAAGAGGGAAACTGCACGTAAGAAAGAAAGGCGGTTTTGGGGGTGGAGTCTCTCGGCACCTCGTTTTGTTTCAATTTCACACACTCATCAGTCTGATTACCTTTCTTTTTTGTTCTCTTTTATTATGTAAGGTGGGTTTTCACCGTAATGCTCAGGCTGACCTCGAACTCGTGACCTCAGGAAACGCGCCCACCTCGGCCTCCCAAAGTGCTTAGATTGCTGGTGAGTGGCAGCACCTGGCAGAGTCTCTCTAATTTCTTTCTTAACAATACATTATAACAGCCCGGCATGGTGGCTCACAGCAGCCTGTCATTCAGAGGCCTCAAAGATCAATGCGGCAAACCACGAGAAGTTGCGGGTTCGAGTCCCGCCAGACCAACATGGTGAAACCCCGTCTTTAAAATGAAAACACAATTTGGGTTCGGTTCCATGGCTAAAGCCTGTAGTCCCAGAAGAAACAATGCTGAGGAAGGCGGACTGTGATGTCACAGGTTCGATACTGCCCTCGAAGGACACAGCGTAGCACACTCAATATCGAAAACAAACAAACAAACAAAAAACAGAAAACATAAAAAAGCTTAGCTGGGCTTGGCATGTGGTCACTTCAGCAGCACATACACTAAAATTGGGATGCTACACAGAAGGCTGGTGTGGTCGTAGCATAAAAATGACACGCACAGGTGTGCAGCTTTTTGTATTTTATTTCTTTGTAGGAACTGCTTTGTAGAAATCAAATAAAGTTAGATTAGAGGTACAGAAAAATAAAAATAGAAAGTTAGCTGGACCTGGTGGTGTGGACACCTGCAACCCCAGCTACTTGAAGGGCATTGGGATGACATTCAGTTGAACCTGAAAGGCAGGAGTTGCAATAAGCAAAGATCGCACTGTTGCACTCCAGCCTTGGTGACAAGAGGGAAACTGCACGTAAGAAAGAAAGGCGGTTTTGGGGTGGAGTCTCGGCACCTCGTTTTGTTTCAATTTCACACACTCATCAGTCTGATTACCTTTCTTTTTGTTCTCTTTTATTATGTAAGGTGGGTTTTCACCGTAATGCTCAGGCTGACCTCGAACTCGTGACCTCAGGAAACGCGCCCACCTCGGCCTCCCAAAGTGCTTAGATTGCTGGCGTGAGTGGCAGCACCTGGCACAGTCTCTCTAATTTCTTTCTTAACAATACATTATAACAGCCCGGCACGGTGGCTCACGGCAGCCTGTCATTCAGAGGCCTCAAAGATCAATGCGGGCAAATCACGAAGTTGCGGGTTCGAGACCCGCCCGACCAACATGGTGAAACCCGTCTTTAAAACAAAACACAATTTGGGTTGGGCTCCGGCTCAAGCCTGTAGTCCCAGCACAAAGAATGCCGAGGCAGGCGGATCGTGAGGTCACAGGTTCGAGACTGTCCTCGAAGGACACAGCGTAGCTCGCTCCTATAAAACAAAAAAAAAAAAACAGAAAACATAAAAAGCTTAGCTGGGCTTGGCATGTGGTCTCTTCAGCACATACACTAAAATTGGGACGCTACACAGAAGGCCGGCATGGTCGTAGTAAAATGACACGCACAGGTGTGCAGCATTTTGTATTTTATTTCTTTGTAGGAACTGCTTTGTAGAAATCAAATAAAGTTAGATTAGAGGTACAGAAAATAAAAATAGAAAGTTAGCTGGACCTGGTGGTGTGGACACCTGCAACCCCAGCTACTTGAAGGGCATTGGGATGACATTCAGTTGAACCCAAAGGCAGGAGTTGCAATAAGCAAAGATCACACTGTTGCACTCCAGCCTTGGTGACAAGAGGGAAACTGCACGTAAGAAAGAAAGGCGGTTTTGGGGGTGGAGTCTCTCGGCACCTCGTTTTGTTTCAATTTCACACACTCATCAGTCTGATTACCTTTCTTTTTGTTCTCTTTTATTATGTAAGGTGGGTTTTCACCGTAATGCTCAGGCTGACCTGGAACTCGTGACCTCAGAAAACCTGCCCACCTCGGCCTCCCAAAGTGCTTAGATTGCTGGCGTGAGTGGCAGCACCTGGCACAGTCTCTCTAATTTCTTTCTTAACAATACATTATAACAGCCCGGCACGGTGGCTCACGGCAGCCTGTCATTCAGAGGCCTCAAAGATCAATGCGGGCAAATCACGAAGTTGCGGGTTCGAGACCCGCCCGACCAACATGGTGAAACCCCATCTTTAAAACAAAACACAATTTGGGTTGGGCTCTGCGGCTCAAGCCTGTAGTCCCAGCACAAAGAATGCCGAGGCAGGCGGATCGTGAGGTCACAGGTTCGAGACTGGCCTCGAAGGACACAGCGTAGCCGCTCCTATAAAAACAAAAAAAAAAAAAACAGAAAAACATAAAAAGCTTAGCTGGGCTTGGCATGTGGTCTCTTCAGCACTACACTAAAATTGGGACGCTACACAGAAGGCCGGCGTGGTCGTAGCATAAAATGACACGCACAGGTGTGCAGCTTTTGTATTTTATTTCTTGTAGTGACTGCTTTGTGGAAATCAAATAAAGATAGATTGAGGTACAGAAAATAAAAATAGAAAGTTAGCTGGACCTGGTGGTGTGGACACCTGCAACCCCAGCTACTTGAAGGCATTGGGATGACATTCAGTTGAACCCAAAGGCAGGAGTTGCAATAAGCAAAGATCACTGTTGCACTCCAGCCTTGGTGACAAGAGGAAACTGCACGTAAGAAAGAAAGGCGGTTATGAGGGTGGAGTCTCTCGGCACCACGTTTGGTTTCAATTTCACACACTCAGTCTGATTACCTTTCTTTTTAGTTCTCATTTATTATATAAGGTGGGTTTTCACCGTAATGCTCAGGCTGACCTCGAACTCATGACCTCAGGAAACCGCCCACCTCGGCCTCCCAAAGTGCTTAGATTGCTGGTGAGTGGCAGCACCTGGCACAGTCTCTCTAATTTCTTTCTTAACAATACATTATAACAGCCCGCACGGTGGCTCACGGCAGCCTGTCATTCAGAGGCCTCAAAGATCAATGCGGGCAAACCACGAGAAGTTGCGGGTTCGAGTCCCACCCGACCAACATGGTGAAACCCCGTCTTTAAAATGAAAACACAATTTGGGTTGGGCTCTGCGGCTCAAGCCTGTAGTCCCAGCACAAAAATGCCGAGGCAGGCAGATCGTGAGGTCACAGGTTCGAGACTGTCCTCGAAGGACACAGCGTAGCTCGCTCCTATAAAAACAAAAAAAAACAGAAAAACATAAAAAGCTTAGCTGGGCTTGGCATGTGGTCTTTTCAGCACTACACTAAAATTGGGACGCTACACAGAAGGCCGGCGTGGTCGTAGCATAAAATGACACGCACAGGTGTGCAGCATTTTGTATTTTATTTCTTTGTAGGAACTGCTTTGTAGAAATCAAATAAAGATAGATTAGAGGTACAGAAAATAAAAATAGAAAGTTAGCTGGACCTGGTGGTGTGGACACCTGCAACCCCAGCTACTTGAAGGGCATTGGGATGACATTCAGTTGAACCCAAAGGCAGGAGTTGCAATAAGCAAAGATCACACTGTTGCACTCCAGCCTTGGTGACAAGAGGAAACTGCACGTAAGAAAGAAAGGCGGTTTTGGGGTGGAGTCTCTCGGCACCTCGTTTTGTTTCAATTTCACACACTCATCAGTCTGATTACCTTTCTTTTTGTTCTCTTTTATTATGTAAGGTGGGTTTTCACCGTAATGCTCAGGCTGACCTCGAACTCGTGACCTCAGGAAACCCGCCCACCTCGGCCTCCCAAAGTGCTTAGATTGCTGGTGAGTGGCAGCACCTGGCACAGTCTCTCTAATTTCTTTCTTAACAATACATTATAACAGCCCGCACGGTGGCTCACGGCAGCCTGTCATTTAGAGACCTCAAAGATCAATGTGGGCAAACTACATGAAGTTGTGGGTTCGAGTCCCGTCCTACCAACATAGTGAAACCCCGACGTTAAAATGGAAACACAATTTTTGTTGGGCTCCTCGGCTCAAGCCTGCAGTCCCAGCACAAAAATGCCGAGGAAGGCAGATCGTTACGTCACAGGTTCGAGACTGTCCTCGAAGGACACAGCGTAGCTCGTCATAAAAACAAAAAAAAACAGAAAAACATAAAAAGCTTAGCTGGGCTTGGCATGTGGTCTCTTGCAGCACTACACTAAAATTGGGACGCTACTCAGAAGGCCAGAGTGGTCGTAGCCTAAAAATGACACGTTCAGGTGTGCATCATTTTTTATTTTATTTCGTTGTTGGAACAGCTTTGTAGATATCAAAAAAAGATAGATTAGAGGTACAGAAAATAAAAATAGAAAGTTAGCTGGACCTGGTGTGTGGACACCTGCAACCCCAGCTACTTGAAGGGCATTGGGATGACATTCAGTTGAACCCAAAAGGCAGGAGTTGCAATAAGCAAAGATCGCACTGTTGCACTCCAGCCTTGGTGACAAGAGGAAACTGCACGTAATAAAGAAAGGCGGTTTTGGGGTGGAGTCTCGGCACCTCGTTTTGTTTCAATTTCACACACTCATCAGTCTGATTACCTTTCTTTTTTTCTCTTTTATTATGTAAGGTGGGTTTTCACCTAATGCTCAGGCTGACCTCGAACTCGTGACCTCAGGAAACCCACTCACCTCAGCCTCCCAAACTGCTTAGATTGCTGGCATGAGTGGCAGCACCTGGCAGTCTCTCTAATTTTTTTTTAACAATACATTATAACACTCACGGCAGCCTGTCATTCAGAGGCCTCAAAGATCAATGCGGCAAACCACGAGAAGTTGCGGGTTGAGACCCGCCCGACCAACATGGTGAAACCCGTCTTTAAAATGAAAACACAATTTGGGTTGGGCTCCGCTCAAGCCTGTAGTCCCAGCACAAAGAATGCTGAGGCAGGCGGATCGTGAGGTCATAGGTTCGAGACTGACCTCGAAGGACACAGCGTAGCTCGCTCCCTATAAAAAAAAAAAAAAAACAGAAAACATAAAAAGCTTAGCTGGGCTTGGCATGTGGTCCCTTCAGCAGCACATACACTAAAATTGGGACGCTACACAGAAGGCGGCGTGGTCGTAGTGTAAAATGACACGCACAGGTGTGCAGCATTTTGTATTTTATTTCTTTGTAGGGACTGCTTTGTAGAAATCAAATAAAGATAGATTAGAGGTACAGAAAAATAAAAATAGAAAGTTAGCTGGACCTGGTGGTGTGGACACCTGCAACCCCAGCTACTTGAAGGGCATTGGGATGACATTCAGTTGAACCCAAAAGGCAGGAGTTGCAATAAGCAAAGATCGCACTGTTGCACTCCAGCCTTGGTGACAAGAGGGAAACTGCACATAATAAAGAAAGGCGGTTTTGGGGTGGAGTCTCTCGGCACCTCGTTTTGTTTCAATTTCACACTCATCAGTCTGATTACCTTTCTTTTTTTCTCTTTTATTATGTAAGGTGGGTTTTCACCATAATGCTCAGGCTGACCTCGAACTCGTGACCTCAGGAAACCCGCCCACCTCGGCCTCCCAAAGTGCTTAGATTGCTGGCGTGAGTGGCAGCACCTGGCACAGTCTCTCTAATTTCTTTTTAACAATACATTATAACAGCCCGGCACGGTGGCTCACAGCAGCCTGTCATTCAGAGGCCTCAAAGATCAATGCGGCAAACCACGAGAAGTTGCGGGTTGAGACCCGCCCGACCAACATGGTGAAACCCGTCTTTAAAACAAAAACACAATTTGGGTTTGGCTCCGTGGCTCAAGCCTGTAGTCCCAGCACAAAGAATGCCGAGGCAGGCGGATCGTGAGGTCACAGGTTCGAGACTGGCCTCGAAGGACACAGCGTAGCTCGCTCCCTATAAAAAAAAAAAAAAACAGAAAACATAAAAAAGCTTAGCTGGGCTTGGCATGTGGTCGCTTCAGCAGCACATACACTGAAATTGAGAAGATACACAGAAGGTCGGCGTGGTCGTAGTGTAAAAATGACACGCACAGGTGTGCAGCTTTTTGTATTTTATTTCTTCGTAGTGACTGCTTTGTAGAAATCAAATAAAGATAGATTGGAGGTACAGAAAAATAAAAATAGAAAGTTAGCTGGACCTGGTGGTGTGGACACCTGCAACCCCAGCTACTTGAAGGGCATTGGGATGACATTCAGTTGAACCCAAAAGGCAGGAGTTGCAATAAGCAAAGATCGCACTGTTGCACTCCAGCCTTGGTGACAAGAGGGAAACTGCACGTAATAAAGAAAGGCGGTTTTGGGGTGGAGTCTCTCGGCACCTCGTTTTGTTTCAATTTCACACACTCATCAGTCTGATTACCTTTCTTTTTGTTCTCTTTTATTATGTAAGGTGGGTTTTCACCATAATGCTCAGGCTGACCTCGAACTCGTGACCTCAGGAAACCCGCCCACCTCGGCCTCCCAAAGTGCTTAGATTGCTGGCGTGAGTGGCAGCACCTGGCACAGTCTCTCTAATTTTTTTTAACAATACATTATAACAGCCCGGCACGGTGGCTCACGGCAGCCTGTCATTCAGAGGCCTCAAAGATCAATGCGAGCAAACCACGAGAAGTTGCGGGTTCGAGTCCCGCCCGACCAACATGGTGAAATCCCGTCTTTAAAATGAAAACACAATTTGGGTTGGGCTCCGTGGCTCAAGCCTGTAGTCCCAGCACAAAGAATGCCGAGGCAGGCGGATCGTGAGGTCACAGGTTCGAGACTGTTCTCGAAGGACACAGCATAGCCCGCTCCCTATAAAATACAAAAAAAAAAAAAACACAAAACATAAAAAGCTTAGCTGGGCTTGGCATGTGGTCTTTCAGCACGTACACTAAATTGGGACGCTACACAGAAGGCCGGCATGGTCGTAGCATAAAAATGACATGCACAGGTGTGCAGCTTTTGTATTTTATTTCTTTGTAGGGACTGCTTTGTAGAAATCAAATAAAGATAGATTAGAGGTACAGAAAAATAAAAATAGAAAGTTAGCTGGACCTGGTGGTGTGGACACCTGCAACCCCAGCTACTTGAAGGGCATTGGGATGACATTCAGTTGAACCCAAAAGGCAGGAGTTGCAATAAGCAAAGATCGCACTGTTGCACTCCAGCCTTGGTGACAAGAGGAAAACTGCACGTAATAAAGAAAGGCGGTTTTGGGGTGGAGTCTCTCGGCACCTCGTTTTGTTTCAATTTCACACACTCATCAGTCTGATTACCTTTCTTTTTTTCTCTTTTATTATGTAAGGTGGGTTTTCACCGTAATGCTCAGGCTGACCTCGAACTCGTGACCTCAGGAAACCCGCCCACCTCGGCCTCCCAAAGTGCTTAGATTGCTGGCGTGAGTGGCAGCACCTGGCACAGTCTCTAATTTCTTTTAACAATACATTATAACAGCCCGGCATGGTGGCTGATGGCAGCCTGTCATTCAGAGGCCTCAAAGATCAATGCGGGCAAATCACGAGAAGTTGCGGGTTTGAGACCCGCCCGACCAACATGGTGAAACCGTCTTTAAAACAAAACACAATTTGGGTTGGGCTCCGTGGCTCAAGCCTGTAGTCCCAGCACAAAGAATGCCGAGGCAGGCGGATCGTGAGGTCACAGGTTTGAGACTGTCCTCGAAGGACACAGCGTAGCTCCCTATAAAAACAAAAAAAAACAGAAAACATAAAAAGCTTAGCTGGGCTTGGCATGTGGTCATTTTCGCAGCACGTACTCTAAAATTGGGATGCTACACAGAAGGCCGGCATGGTCGTAGCGTAAAAATGACACGCACAGGTGTGCAGCATTTTGTATTTTATTTCTTTGTAGGAACTGCTTTGTAGAAATCAAATAAAGTTAGATTAGAGGTACAGAAAAATAAAAATAGAAAGTTAGCTGGACCTGGTGTGGACACCTGCAACCCCAGCTACTTGAAGGCATTGGGATGACATTCAGTTGAACCCGAAAGGCAGGAGTTGCAATAAGCAAGGATCGCACTGTTGCACTCCAGCCTTGGTGACAAGAGGAAACTGCACGTAAGAAAGAAAGGCGGTTTTGGGGTGGAGTCTCTCGGCACCTCTTTTTGTTTCAATTTCACACACTCATCAGTCTGATTACCTTTCTTTTTGTTCTCTTTTATTATGTAAGGTGGGTTTTCACCGTAATGCTCAGGCTGACCTCGAACTCGTGACCTCAGGAAACGCCCACCTCGGCCTCCCAAAGTGCTTAGATTGCTGGCGTGAGTGGCAGCACCTGGCACAGTCTCTCTAATTTCTTTTTAACAATACATTATAACAGCCCGGCATGGTGGCTCACGGCAGCCTGTCATTCAGAGGCCTCAAAGATCAATGCGGCAAACCACGAGAAGTTGCGGGTTTGAGACCCGCCCGATCAACATGGTGAAACCCGTCTTTAAAATGAAAACACAATTTGGGTTGGGCTCCGTGGCTCAAGCCTGTAGTCCCAGCACAAAGAATGCCGAGGAAGGCGGATCGTGAGGTCACAGGTTCGAGACTGTCCTCGAAGGACACAGCGTAGCTCCCTATAAAAACAAAAAAAAAAAAAAAAAAAAAAAACAGAAAACATAAAAAGCTTAGCTGGGCTTGGCATGTGGTCTCTTCGCAGCACGTACACTAAAATTGGGACGCTACACAGAAGGCCGGCATGGTTGTAGTAAAATGACACGCACAGGTGTGCAGCTTTTGTATTTTATTTCTTGTAGTGACTGCTTTGGAAATCAAATAAAGATAGATTGGAGGTACAGAAAAATAAAAATAGAAAGTTAGCTGGACCTGGTGGTGTGGACACCTGCAACCCCAGCTACTTGAAGGGCATTGGGATGACATTCAGTTGAACCCGAAAGGCAGGAGTTGCAATAAGCAAAGATCGCACTGTTGCACTCCAGCCTTGGTGACAAGAGGGAAACTGCACGTAATAAAGAAAGGCGGTTTTGGGGTGGAGTCTCTCGGCACCTCGTTTTGTTTCAATTTCACACACTCATCAGTCTGATTACCTTTCTTTTTGTTCTCTTTTATTATGTAAGGTGGGTTTTCACCGTAATGCTCAGGCTGACCTCGAACTCGTGACCTCAGGAAACCCGCCCACCTCGGCCTCCCAAAGTGCTTAGATTGCTGCCATGAGTGGCAGAACCTGGCCCAGTCATTCTAATTTCTTTTTTAACAATACATTATAACAGCCCGGCACAGTGGCTCACGGCAGCCTGTCATTCAGAGGCCTCAAAGATCAAGGCGGGCAAACCACGAGAAGTTGCGGGTTTGAGACCCGCCCGACCAACATGGTGAAACCCCGTCTTTAAAATGAAAACACAATTTGGGTTGGGCTCCGCGGCTCAAGCCTGTAGTCCCAGCACAAAGAATGCCGAGGAAGGCGGATCGTGACGTCACAGGTTCGAGACTGTCCTCGAAGGACACAGCGTAGCTCGCTCCTATAAAAAAAAAAAAAACAAAAAAAAACAGAAAACATAAAAAGCTTAGCTGGGCTTGGCATGTGGTCTCTTCGCAGCACGTACACTAAAATTGGGACGCTACACAGAAGGCCGTGTCGTAGCGTAAAATGACACGCACAGGTGTGCAGCTTTTGTATTTTATTTCTTGTAGTGACTGCTTTGTGGAAATCAAATAAAGATAGATTGAGGTACAGAAAATAAAAATAGAAAGTTAGCTGGACCTGGTGGTGTGGACACCTGCAACCCCAGCTACTTGAAGGGCATTGGGATGACATTCAGTTGAACCCAAAGGCAGGAGTTGCAATAAGCAAAGATCACACTGTTGCACTCCAGCCTTGGTGACAAGAGGAAACTGCACGTAATAAAGAAAGGCGGTTTTGGGGTGGAGTCTCGGCACCTCGTTTTGTTTCAATTTCACACTCATCAGTCTGATTACCTTTCTTTTTGTTCTCTTTTATTATGTAAGGTGGGTTTTCACCGGAATGCTCAGGCTGACCTCGAACTCGTGACCTCAGGAAACCCGCCCACCTTGGCCTCCCAAAGTGCTTAGATTGCTGGCGTGAGTGGCAGCACCTGGCACAGTCTCTCTAATTTCTTTTTTAACAATATATTATAACAGCCCAGCAGGGTGGCTCACGGCAGCCTGTCATTCAGAGGCCTCAAAGATCAAGGCGGGCAAATCACGAGAAGTTGCGGGTTCAAGACCCACCGACCAACATGGTGAAACCCCGTCTTTAAAACAAATACACAATTTGGGTTGGGCTCTGCCTTTCAAGCCTGTGGTCTCAGCACAAATAATTCTGAGGCAGGCAGATTGTAAGGTCAAAGGTTCGAGACTGGCCTCGATGGACACAGAGTAGCCGCTCCTATAAAAAAAAAAAAAAAAACAGAAAACATAAAAAGCTTAGCTGGGCTTGGCATGTGGTCTCTTCGCAGCACGTACACTAAAATTGGGACGCTACACAGAAGGCCGGCGTCTTAGTAAAAATGACACACAGGTGTGCAGCTTTTGTATTTTATTTCTCTGTAGTGACTGCTTTGTGGAAATCAAATAAAGATAGATTGGAAGTACAGAAAATTAAAAAATAGAAAGTTACCTGGACCTGGTGGTGTGGACACCTGCAACCCCAGCTACTTGAAAGGCATTGGGATGACATTCAGTTGAACCCGAAAGGCAGGAGTTGCAATAAGCAAAGATCGCACTGTTGCACTCCAGCCTTGGTGACAAGAGGGAAACTTCACGTAATAAAGAAAGGCGGTTTTGGGGTGGAGTCTCTTGGCACCTCGTTTTGTTTCAATTGCACACACTCATCAGTCTGTTACCTTTCTTTTTTTCTCTTTTATTATGTAAGGTGGGTTTTCACCGTAATGCTCAGGCTGACCTCGAACTCGTGACCTCAGGAAACCCGCCCACCTCGGCCTCCCAAAGTGCTTAGATTGCTGGCGTGAGTGGCAGCACCTGGCAGAGTCTCTCTAATTTCTTTTTAACAATACATTATAACAGCCCGGCACGGTGGCTGACGGCAGCCTGTCATTCAGAGGCCTCAAAGATCAATGCGGGCAAATCACGAGAAGTTGCGGGTTCGAGAAGGGCCCGACCAACATGGTGATACCCCGTCTTGAAAGGAAATCACAATTTGGTTTGGTCTCCGCGGCTCAAGCCTGTAGTCCCAGCACAAAGAATGCCGAGGCAGGCGGATCGTGAGGTCACAGGTTCGAGACTGTCCTCGAAGGACACAGCATAGCTCACTCCCTATAAAAAAAAAAAAAAAAAACAAAAACATAAATAAGCTTAGCTGGGCTTGGCATGTGGTCTCTTCGGCAGCAGGTACACTAAAATTGGGACGCTACACAGAAGGCCGGCATCGTCGTAGCGTAAAAATGACACGCACAGGTGTGCAGTTTTTGTATTTTATTTCTTCGTAGTGACTGCTTTGTGGAAATCAAATAAAGATAGATTGGAGGTAAACGAAAATAAAAATAGAATGTTAGATGGATCTGGTGGTGTGGTCAACTGAAACCCCAGCTACTTAAAGGCATTGGGATGACATTCAGTTGAACCCGAAAGGCAGGAGTTGCAATAAGCAAAGATCGCACTGTTGCACTCCAGCCTTGGTGACAAGAGGGAAACTGCACGTAATAAAGAAAGGCGGTTTTGGGGGTGGAGTCTCTCGGCACCTCGTTTTGTTTCAATTTCACACACTCATCAGTCTGTTACCTTTCTTTTTCTTTTCTCTTTTATTATGTAAGGTGGGTTTTCACCGTAATGCTCAGGCTGACCTCGAACTCGTGACCTCAGGAAACCCGCCCACCTCGGCCTCCCAAAGTGCTTAGATTGCTGGCGTGAGTGGCAGCACCTGGCACAGTCTCTCTAATTTTTTTAACAATACATTATAACAGCCCGGCACGGTGGCTCACGGCAGCCTGTCATTCAGAGGCCTCAAAGATCAATGCGGCAAACCACGAGAAGTTGCGGGTTCGAGACCCACCGACCAACATGGTGAAACCCTGTCTTTAAAATGAAAACACAATTTGGGTTGGGCTCCGCATCTGAAGCCTGTAGTCCAAGAACAAATAATGCCAAGGCAGGCCGATCGTGACGTCACAGGTTGGAGACTGTCCTCGAAGGACACAGCGTAGCCGCTCCTATAAAAAAAAAAAAAAAAACAGAAAGACATAAAAAGCTTAGCTGGGCTTGGCATGTGGTCTATTCCGCAGCACGTACTCTAAAATTGGGATGCTACACAGAAGGCCGGCGTGGTCGTAGCATAAAAATGACACGCACAGGTGTGCAGCATTTTGTATTTTATTTCTTGTAGTGACTGCTTTGTGAAATCAAATAAAGTTAGATTAGATGTACAGAAAATAAAAATAGAAAGTTAGCTGGACCTGGTGGTGTGGACACCTGCAACCCCAGCTACTTGAAGGGCATTGGGATGACATTCAGTTGAACCCGAAAGGCAGGAGTTGCAATAAGCAAGGATCGCACTGTTGCACTCCAGCCTTGGTGACAAGAGGGAAACTGCACGTAAGAAAGAAAGGCGGTTTTGGGGTGGAGTCTCTCGGCACCTCGTTTTGTTTCAATTTCACACACTCATCAGTCTGATTACCTTTCTTTTTGTTCTCTTTTATTATGTAAGGTGGGTTTTCACCGTAATGCTCAGGCTGACCTCGAACTCGTGACCTCAGGAAACGCGCCCACCTCGGCCTCCCAAAGTGCTTAGATTGCTGGCGTGAGTGGCAGCACCTGGCAGTCTCTCTAATTTCTTTTTAACAATACATTATAACAGCCCGGCACGGTGGCTCAGGCAGCCTGTCATTCAGAGGCCTCAAAGATCAATGCGGGCAAACCACGAGAAGTTGCGGGTTCGAGTCCCGCCCGACCAACATGGTGAAACCCGTCTTTAAAATGAAAACACAATTTGGGTTGGGCTCCGCGGCTCAAGCCTGTAGTCCAGCACAAAGAATGCCGAGGAAGGCGGATCGTGAGGTCACAGGTTCGAGACTGTCCTCGAAGGACACAGCGTAGCTCGCTCCTATAAAAACAAAAAAAAAAAAAAAAAACATAAAAAGCTTAGCTGGGCTTGGCATGTGGTCGCTTCGCAGCACGTACACTAAAATTGGGACGCTACACAGAAGGCCGGCGTGGTCGTAGCGTAAAAATGAAACGCACAGGTGTGCAGCTTTTGTATTTTATTTCTTTGTAGGAACTGCTTTGTAGAAATCAAATAAAGATAGATTAGAGGTACAGAAAAATAAAAATAGAAAGTTAGCTGGACCTGGTGGTGTGGACACCTGCAACCCCAGCTACTTGAAGGGCATTGGGATGACATTCAGTTGAACCCAAAAGGCAGGAGTTGCAATAAGCAAAGATCGCACTGTTGCACTCCAGCCTTGGTGACAAGAGGAAACTGCACGTAATAAAGAAAGGCGGTTTTGGGGTGGAGTCTCGGCACCTCGTTTTGTTTCAATTTCACACACTTATCAGTCTGATTAGCTTTCTTTTTGTTCTCTTTTATTATGTAAGGTGGGTTTTCACAGTAATGCTCAGGCTGACCTCGAACTCGTGACCTCAGGAAACCCGCCCACCTCGGCCTCCCAAAGTGCTTAGATTGCTGGCGTGAGTGGCAGCACCTGGCACAGTCTCTCTAATTTCTTTCTTAAC
Organism: Saguinus midas; assembly: GCA_021498475.1. Taxonomy (NCBI): domain Eukaryota; kingdom Metazoa; phylum Chordata; class Mammalia; order Primates; family Cebidae; genus Saguinus; species Saguinus midas. The sequence continues at coordinate 128,365,050 of CM038402.1, read as the reverse complement.
AATACATTATAACAGCCCGCACGGTGGCTCAGGCAGCCTGTCATTCAGAGGCCTCAAAGATCAATGCGGGCAAACCACGAGAAGTTGCGGGTTCGAGTCCCGCCCGACCAACATGGTGAAACCCGTCTTTAAAACAAAACACAATTTGGGTTGGGCTCCTGGCTCAAGCCTGTAGTCCCAGCACAAAGAATGCCGAGGCAGGCAGATCGTGAGGTCACAGGTTCGAGACTGACCTCGAAGGACACAGCGTAGCTCGCTCTGTATAAAAAAACCAAACCAAAACAAAAAAGCAGAAAGACATAAAAATGCTTAGCTGGGCTTCGCATGTGGTCTCTTCGGCAGCATGTACACCACAATTGGGACACTACACAGAAGGCCGGCGTGGTCATAGCGTAAAAATGGCACGTACAAGTGTGCAGCATTTTGTATTTTATTTCTTCATAGGGAGTGCTTTGTCGAAATTATATAAATGTAGATTGGAGGAACAGAAAAATAAAAATAGAAAGTTAGCTGGACCTGGTGGTGTGGACACCTGCAACCCCAGCTACTTGAAGGGAATTGGGATGACATTCAGTTGAACCCAAAAGGCAGGAGTTGCAATAAGCAAAGATTGCACTGTTGCACTCCAGCCTTGGTGACAAGAGGAAAACTGCACGTAATAAAGAAAGGCTGTTTTGGGAATAGAATCTCTGAGCACCTCGTTTTGTTTCAATTTCACACACTTATCTGTTTGATTACCTTTCTTTTATTGTTCTCTTTTATTATGTAAGGTGGGTTTTCACCGTAATGCTCAGGCTAACCTCGAACTCGTGACCTCAGAAACCCGCGCACCTCGGCCTTCCAAAGTGCTTAGATTGCTGGCGTGAGTGGCAGCACCTGGCACAGTCTCTCTAATTTCTTTTTTAACAATACATTATAACAGCCCGGCACGGTGGCTAAAGGCAGCCTGTCATTCAGAGGCCTCAAAGATCAATGCGGGCAAATCACGAGAGGTTGGGGGTTCGAGACCCGCCCGACCAACATGGTGAAACCCGTCTTTAAAATGAAAACACAATTTGGGTTGGGCTCTGGCTCAAGCCTGTAGTCCCAGCACAAAGAATGCCGAGGAAGGCGGATCGTGAGGTCACAGGTTCGAGACTGTCCTCGAAGGACACAGCATAGCTCGCTCCTATAAAAACAAAAAAAAAAAAAAAAACAAAAAAAAAAAAACATAAAAAGCTTAGCTGGGCTTGGCATGTGGTCTCTTCAGCACTACACTAAAATTGGGATGCTACACAGAAGGCCGGCGTGGTCGTAGCGTAAAATGACACGCACAGGTGTGCAGCTTTTGTATTTTATTTCTTTGTGACTGCTTTGTGGAAATCAAATAAAGATAGATTGAGGTACAGAAAAATAAAAATAGAAAGTTAGCTGGACCTGGTGGTGTGGACACCTGCAACCCCAGCTACTTGAAGGGCATTGGGATGACATTCAGTTGAACCCGAAAGGCAGGAGTTGCAATAAGCAAAGATTGCACTGTTGCACTCCAGCCTTGGTGACAAGAGGGAAACTGCACGTAATAAAGAAAGGCGGTTTTGGGGTGGAGTCTCTCGGCACCTCGTTTTGTTTCAATTCACACACTCATCAGTCTGATTACCTTTCTTTTTGTTCTCTTTTATTATGTAAGGTGGGTTTTCACCTAATGCTCAGGCTGACCTCGAACTCGTGACCTCAGGAAACGCCCACCTCGGCCTCCCAAAGTGCTTAGATTGCTGGCGTGAGTGGCAGCACCTGGCAGAGTCTCTAATTTCTTTTTAACAATACATTATAACAGCCCGGCACGGTGGCTGAGGCAGCCTGTCATTCAGAGGCCTCAAAGATCAATGCGGGCAAATCACGAGAAGTTGCGGGTTCGAGACCCGCCCGACCAACATGGTGAAACCACGTCTTTAAAACAAAAACACAATTTTGGTTGGGCTCCGTTCTTCAAGCCTGTATTCTCAGCACAAAGAATGCCGAGGCAGGCGGATCGTGAGGTCACAGGTTCGAGACTGGCCTCGAAGGACACAGCATAGCCGCTCCCTATAAAAACAAAAAAAAAAAAAAAAACATAAAAAGCTTAGCTGTGGCATGTGCATACACTAAAATTGGGATGCTACACAGAAGGCCGGCGTGGTCGTAGCGTAAAATGACACACAGGTGTGCAGCTTTTGTATTTTATTTCTTCGTAGTGACTGCTTTGTGGAAATCAAATAAAGATAGATTGGAGGTACAGAAAAATAAAAATAGAAAGTTAGCTGGACCTGGTGGTGTGGACACCTGCAACTCCAGCTACTTGAAGGGCATTGGGATGACAATCAGTTGAACCCAAAGGCAGGTGTTGCAATAAGCAAAGATCGCACTGTTGCACTCCAGCCTTGGTGAAAAGAATGAAACTGTACGTAATAAAGAAAGGCGGTTTTGGGGTGGAGTCTCGGCACCTCCTTTTGTTTCAATTGCACACACTCATCAGTCTGATTACCTTTCTTTTTTTTCTCTTTTATTATGTAAGGTGGGTTTTCACCTAATGCTCAGGCTGACCTCGAACTCGTGACCTCAGGAAACCCGCCCACCTCGGCCTCACAAAGTGCTTAGATTGCTTGTGTGATTGGCAGCACCTGGCAGAGTCTCTCTAATTTCTTTTTAACAATACATTATAACAGCCCGGCACGGTGGCTCAAGGCAGCCTGTCATTCAGACGCCTCAAAGATCAAGGCGGCAAATCACGAGAAGTTGCGGGTTCGAGACCCGCCCGACCAACATGGTGAAACCCCGTCTTTAAAATGAAAACACAATTTGGTTTGTCCTCTGGGGCTGAAGCCTGTAGTTCCAGCACAAAAAAATTCCGAGGCAGGTGGATCATGAGGAAACAGGTACGAGACTGACCTCGAAGGACACAGCATAGCCGCTCCCTATAAAAACAAAAAAAAAAAAAAAACATAAAAAGCTTAGCTGGGCTTGGCATGTGGTCTCTTCAGCACTACACTAAAATTGGGATGCTACACAGAAGGCCGGCGTGGTCGTAGCGTAAAATGACATGCACAGGTGTGCAGCTTTTGTATTTTATTTCTTCGTAGTGACTGCTTTGTGGAAATCAAATAAAGATAGATTGGAGGTACAGAAAATAAAAATAGAAAGTTAGCTGGACCTGGTGGTGTGGACACCTGCAACCCCAGCTACTTGAAGGCATTGGGATGACATTCAGTTGAACCCAAAGGCAGGAGTTGCAATAAGCAAAGATCGCACTGTTGCACTCCAGCCTTGGTGACAAGAGGAAACTGCACATAATAAAGAAAGGCGGTTTTGGGGTGGAGTCTCGGCACCTCGTTTTATTTCAATTGCACACACTCATCAGTCTGCTTACCTTTATTTTTTTTTCTCTTTTATAATGTAATTTGGGATTTCACCGGAATGCTCAAACTGACCTCCAACTCGTGACCTCAGGAAACCCGCTGACCTCAACCTCTCAAAGTGCTTAGATTGCTGGCGTGAGTGGCAGCACCTGGCACAGTCTTTCTAATTTCTTTTTTAACAATACATTATAAATGCCTGGCATGGTGGCTCATGGCATGCTGTCATTCAGAGGCCTCAAAGATTAAGGCGGGCAAGTCACAAGAAGTTGCGGGCTTGAGACCCGCCCAACCAACATGGTGAAACCCCGTCTTCAAAATGAAAACACAATTTGGGTTGGGCTCCGCTCTTCAAGCCTTAGTGTCAGCACAAAGAATGCCGAGGAAGGAGGATCGTGAGGTCACAGGTTCGAGACTGGCCTCGAAGAACACAGCATAGCTCGCTCCTATAAAAACAAAAAAAAAAAAAACAGAAAACATAAAAAGCTTAGCTGGGCTTGGCATGTGGTCTTTCCAGCACGTACACTAAAATTGGGATGCTACACAGAAGGCCGGCGTGGTCGTAGCGTAAAATGACATGCACAGGTGTGCAGCATTTTGTATTTTATTTCTTTGTAGGAACTGCTTTGTAGAAATCAAATAAAGATAGATTAGAGGTACAGAAAAATAAAAATAGAAAGTTAGCTGGACCTGGTGGTGTGGACACCTGCAACCCCAGCTACTTGAAGGGCATTGGGATGACATTCAGTTGAACCCAAAGGCAGGAGTTGCAATAAGCAAAGATCGCACTGTTGCACTCCAGCCTTGGTGACAAGAGGAAACTGCACATAATAAAGAAAGGCGGTTTTGGGGGTGGAGTCTCGGCACCTCGTTTTGTTTCAATTTCACACACTCATCAGTCTGATTACCTTTCTTTTTTTTCTCTTTTATTATGTAAGGTGGGTTTTCACCGTAATGCTCAGGCTGACCTCGAACTCGTGACCTCAGGAAACCGCCCACCTCGGCCTCCCAAAGTGCTTAGATTGCTGGCATGAGTGGCAGCACCTGGCACAGTCTCTAATTTCTTTCTTAACAATACATTATAACAGCCCGCACGGTGGCTCACGGCAGCCTGTCATTCAGAGGCCTCAAAGATCAATGCGGCAAACCACGAGAAGTTGCGGGTTCGAGACCCGCCCGACCAACATGGTGAAACCCGTCTTTAAAACAAAACACAATTTGGGTTGGGCTCCTGCTCAAGCCTGTAGTCCCAGCACAAAGAATGCCGAGGAAGGCGGATCGTGACGTCACAGGTTCGAGACTGTCCTCAAGGACACAGCATAGCTCGCTCCTATAAAAACAAAAAAAAAAAAAAAAAAAAGAAAGACATAAAGAAGCTTAGCTGGGCTTGGCATGTGGTGGTTTCCGCAGCATGTACTCTAAAATTGGGATGGCACACAGAAGTCTGGAGTGGTCGTAGCGTAAAAATGACACGCACAGGTGTGCAGCTTTTTGTATTTTATTTTGTTGTAGAAACTGCTTTGTAGAAATCAAATAAAGATAGATTGAGGTACAGAAAATAAAAATAGAAAGTTAGCTGGACCTGGTGGTGTGGACACCTGCAACCCCAGCTACTTGAAGGCATTGGGATGACATTCAGTTGAACCCAAAAGGCAGGAGTTGCAATAAGCAAAGATCACACTGTTGCACTCCAGCCTTGGTGACAAGAGGAAACTGCACGTAATAAAGAAAGGCGGTTTTGGGGTGGAGTCTCGGCACCTCGTTTTGTTTCAATTTCACACACTCATCAGTCTGATTACCTTTCTTTTTTTCTCTTTTATTATGTAAGGTGGGTTTTCACCTAATGCTCAGGCTGACCTCGAACTCGTGACCTCAGGAAACCCGCCCACCTCGGCCTCCCAAAGTGCTTAGATTGCTGGCGTGAGTGGCAGCACCTGGCACAGTCTCTAATTTCTTTTTAACAATACATTATAACAGCCGGCACGGTGGCTCACGGCAGCCTGTCATTCAGAGGCCTCAAAGATCAATGCGGCAAATCACGAGAAGTTGCGGGTTCGAGACCCGCCCGACCAACATGGTGAAACCACGTCTTTAAAACAAAACACAATTTGGGTTGGGCTCCGCTCAAGCCTGTAGTCCCAGCACAAAGAATGCCGAGGAAGGCGGATCGTGAGGTCACAGGTTCGAGACTGTCCTCGAAGGACACAGCATAGCTCGCTCCTATAAAAAAAAAAAAAAAAACAGAAAGACATAAAAAGCTTAGCTGGGCTTGGCATGTGGTCTTTCGCAGCACATACACTAAAATTGGGACGCTACACAGAAGGCCGGCGTGGTCGTAGTGTAAAATGACACGCACAGGTGTGCAGCATTTTGTATTTTATTTCTTTGTAGGAACTGCTTTGTGAAATCAAATAAAGATAGATTAGAGGTACAGAAAAATAAAAATAGAAAGTTAGCTGGACCTGGTGGTGTGGACACCTGAAACCCCAGCTACATAAAGGCATTGGGATGACATTAGTTAAACCCGAAAGGCAGGAGTTGCAATAAGCAAATATCGCACTGTTGCACTCCAGCCTTGGTGACAAGAGGAAACTGCACGTAAAAAAGAAAGGCGGTTTTGGGGTGGAGTCTCTCGGCACCTCGTTTTGTTTCAATTTCACACACTCATTAGTCTGATTACCTATCTTTTTGTTCTCTTTTATTATGTAAGGTGGGTTTTCACCATAATGCCCAGGCTGACCTGGAACTCCTGACCTCAGGAAACCCGCCCACCTCGGCCTCCCAAAGTGCGTAGATTGCTGGTGTCATTGGAAGCACCTGGCACAGTCTCTCTAAATTCTTTTTTAACAATACATTATAACAGCCGGCACGGTGGCTCACGGCAGCCTGTCATTCAGAGGCCTCAAAGATCAATGCGGGCAAACCACGAGAAGTTGCGGGTTCGAGACCCGCCGACCAACATGGTGAAACCCCATCTTTAAAACAAAACACAATTTGGGTTGGGCTCCGTGGCTCAAGCCTGTAGTCCCAGCACAAAGAATGCCGAGGCAGGCGGATCGTGAGGTCACAGGTTCGAGACTGTCCTCAAGGACACAGCGTAGCCGCTCCTATAAAAACAAAAAACAAAAAAAAAAAAAAACAGAAAACATAAAAAGCTTAGCTGGGCTTGGCATGTGGTCGCTTCCATAGCACATACACTAAATTGGGACACTACACAGGAGGCTGGCGTAGTCGTAGCATAAAAATGACACACAATTGTTTCGCTTTTTGTATTTCATTTTCTTTTAGGGACTGCTTTGTAGAAATCAAATAAAAATAGATTAGAGGTACAGAAAATAAAAATAGAAAGTTAGCTGGACCTGGTGGTGTGAACACCTGCAACCCCAGCTACTTGAAGGGCATTGGGATGACATTCAGTTGAACTCAAAAGGCAGGAGTTGCAATAAGCAAAGATCACACTGTTGCACTCCAGCCTTGGTGACAAGAGGGAAACTGCATGTAATAAAGAAAGGCGGTTTTGGGGGTGGAGTCTCTCGGCACCTCGTTTTGTTTCAATTTCACACACTCATCAGTCTGATTACCTTTCTTTTTTTGTTCTCTTTTATTATGTAAGGTGGGTTTTCACCATAATGCTCAGGCTGACCTCGAACTCGTGACCTCAGGAAACCCCACCTCGGCCTCCCAAAGTGCTTAGATTGCTGGCGTGAGTGGCAGCACCTGGCACAGTCTCTCTAATTTCTTTCTTAACAATACATTATAACAGCCCGGCATGGTGGCTCACGGCAGCCTGTCATTCAGAGGCCTCAAATATCAATGCGGGCAAATCACGATAAGTTGCGGTTCGAGACCCACCCGACCAACATGGTGAAACCCGTCTTTAAAACAAAACACAATTTGGGTTGGGCTCCGGCTCAAGCCTGTAGTCCCAGCACAAAGAATGCCGAGGAAGGCGGATCGTGAGGTCACAGGTTCGAGACTGTCCTCGAAGGACACAGCGTAGCTCGCTCCTATAAAAACAAAAAAAAAAAAAAACAGAAAACATAAAAAGCTTAGCTGGGCTTGGCATGTGGTCGCAGCACATACACTAAAATTGGGATGCTACACAGAAGGCGGCGTGGTCGTAGCGTAAAAATGACACGCACAGGTGTGCAGCTTTTTGTATTTTATTTCTTTGTAGTGACTGCTTTGTGGAAATCAAATAAAGATAGATTGAGGTACAGAAAAATAAAAATAGAAAGTTAGCTGGACCTGGTGGTGTGGACACCTGCAACCCCAGCTACTTGAAGGCCATTGGGATGACATTCAGTTGAACCCGAAAGGCAGGAGTTGCAATAAGCAAAGATCGCACTGTTGCACTCCAGCCTTGGTGACAAGAGGGAAACTGCACGTAAGAAAGAAAGGCGGTTTTGGGGTGGAGTCTCGGCACCTCGTTTTGTTTCAATTGCACACTCATCAGTCTGATTACCTTTCTTTTTGTTCTCTTTTATTATGTAAGTTGGTATTTCACCGTAATGCTGAGGCTGACCTCGAACTCGTGACCTCAGGAAACGCGCCCACCTCTGCCTCCCAAAGTGCTTAGATTGCTGGCATGAGTGGCAGCACCTGGCACAGTCTCTCTAATTTCTTTCTTAACAATACATTATAACAGCCCGGCACGGTGGCTCACGGCAGCCTGTCGTTCAGAGGCCTCAAAGATCAATGGGGGCAAATCACGAGAAGTTGCGGTTCGAGTCCCACCGACCAACATGGTGAAACCCGTCTTTAAAATGAAAACACAATTTGGGTTGGGCTCCGTGGCTCAAGCCTGTAGTCCCAGCACAAAGAATGCAGAGGCAGGCGGATCGTGAGGTCACAGGTTCGAGACTGTCCTAGAAGGACACAGCGTAGCTCGCTCCTATAAAACAAAAAAACAGAAAAATAAAAATAGAAAGTTAGCTGGACCTGGTGGTGTGGACACCTGCAACCCCAGCTACTTGAAGGCATTGGGATGACAATCAGTTGAACCCAAAAGGCAGGAGTTGCAATAAGCAAAGATCGCACTGTTGCACTCCAGCCTTGGTGACAAGAGGAAACTGCACGTAATAAAGAAAGGCGGTTTTGGGGTGGAGTCTCGGCACCTCGTTTTGTTTCAATTGCACACTCATCAGTCTGTTACCTTTCTTTTTGTTCTCTTTTATTATGTAAGGTGGGTTTTCACCATAATGCTCAGGCTGACCTCGAACTCGTGACCTCAGGAAACCCGCCCACCTCGGCCTCCCAAAGTGCTTAGATTGCTGGCATGAGTGGCAGCACCTGGCACAGTCTCTCTAATTTCTTTTTAACAATACATTATAACAGCCCGGCACGGTGGCTCACAGCAGCCTGTCATTCAGAGGCCTCAAAGATCAATGCGGCAAATCACGAGAAGTTGCGGTTCGAGTCCCACCGACCAACATGGTGAAACCCGTCTTTAAAATGAAAACACAATTTGGGTTGGGCTCCGGCTCAAGCCTGTAGTCTCAGCACAAAGAATGCCGAGGAAGGCGGATCGTGAGGTCACAGGTTCGAGACTGGCCTCGAAGGACACAGCGTAGCTCGCTCCTATAAAACAAAAAAACAGAAAACATAAAAAGCTCAGGTGGGCTTGGCATGTGGTCACGCTGATAGCACGTACACTAAATTGGGATGCTACACAGAAGGCCGGCGTTGTCATACGGTGAAAATGACACACACAGGTGTGCAGCTTTTTGTATATTATTTCTTCGTAGTGACTGCTTTGTGAAATCAAATAAAGATAGATTGAGGTACAGAAAAATAAAAATAGAAAGTTAGCTGGACCTGGTGGTGTGGACACCTGCAACCCCAGCTACTTGAAGGCATTGGGATGACATTCAGTTGAACCCAAAGGCAGGAGTTGCAATAAGCAAGGATCGCACTGTTGCACTCCAGCATTGGTGACAATAAAAATAGAAAGTTAGCTGGACCTGGTGGTGTGGACACCTGCAACCCCAGCTACTTGAAGGCATTGGGATGACATTCAGTTGAACCCAAAGGCAGGAGTTGCAATAAGCAAGGATCGCACTGTTGCACTCCAGCCTTGGTGACAAAAGAGAAACTGCACATAATAAAAAAGGCAGTTTTGGGGGTGGAGTCTCTCAGCACAACGTTTTGTTTCAATTTCACACACTCATCAGTCTGATTACCTTTCTTTTTTTGTTCTCTTTTATTATGTAAGGTGGGTTTTCACCGTAATGCTCAGGCTGACCTCGAACTCGTGACCTCAGGAAACCCGCCCACCTCGGCCTCCCAAAGTGCTTAGATTGCTGGCGTGAGTGGCAGCACCTGGCACAGTCTCTCTAATTTCTTTCTTAACAATACATTATAACAGCCCGGCACGGTGGCTCACGGCAGCCTGTCATTCAGAGGCCTCAAAGATCAATGCGGGCAAACCACGAGAAGTTGCGGTTCGAGTCCCGCCCGACCAACATGGTGAAACCCGTCTTTAAAACGAAAACACAATTTGGGTTGGGCTCCGTGGCTCAAGCCTGTAGTCCCAGCACAAAGAATGCCGAGGCAGGCGGATCGTGAGGTCACAGGTTCGAGACTGGCCTCGAAGGACACAGCGTAGCTCGCTCCGTATACAAAACAAAAAAACAAAAAAAAAACAGAAAGACATAAAAAGCTTAGCTGGGCTTGGCATGTGGTCGTTTCCGCAGCACGTACTCTAAAATTGGGATGCTACACAGAAGGCCGGCGTGGTCGTAGCGTAAAAATGACACGCACAGGTGTGCAGCTTTATGTATTTTATTTCTTTGTAGTGACTGCTTTGTGGAAATCAAATAAAGATAGATTGGAGGTACAGAAAAATAAAAATAGAAAGTTAGCTGGACCTGGTTGTGTGGACACCTGCCACCCCAGCTACTTGAAGGTCATTGGGATGACATTCATTTGAGCCCGAAAGGCAGGAGTTGCAATAAGCAAAGATCCCACTGTTGCACTCCAGCCTTGGTGACAAGAGGAAACTGCATAATAAAGAAAGGCGGTTTTGGGGTGGAGTCTCGGCACCTCGTTTTGTTTCAATTTCACACACTCATCAGTCTGATTACCTTTCTTTTTTTCTCTTTTATTATGTAAGGTGGGTTTTCACCGTAATGCTCAGGCTGACCTCGAACTCGTGACCTCAGGAAACCCACCCACCTCGGCCTCCCAAAGTGCTTAGATTGCTGGCGTGAGTGGCAGCACCTGGCAAAGTCTCTCTAATTTCCTTTTTAACAATACATTATAACAGCCCGGCACGGTGGCTCACGGCAGCCTGTCATTCAGAGGCCTCAAAGATCAATGCGGGCAAACCACGAGAAGTTGCGGGTTCGAGTCCCGCCCGACCAACATGGTGAAACCCGTCTTTAAAATGAAAACACAATTTGGGTTAGGCTCCGTGGCTCAAGCCTGTAGTCTCAGCACAAAAATGCAGAGTCAGGCGGATCGTGAGGTCACAGGTTCGAGACTGTCCTCGAAGGACACAGCGTAGTCCGCTCGCTTTAAAATACAAAAAGAAAAAACAGAAAACATAAAAAAGCTTAGCTGGGCTTGGCATGTGGTCTCTTAGGCAGCACGTACACTAAAATTGGGACGCTACACAGAAGGCCGGCGTGGTCATAGTAAAAATGACACGCACAGGTGTGCAGCTTTTGTATTTTATTTCTTCGTAGTGACTGCTTTGTGGAAATCAAATAAAGATAGATTGGAGGTACAGAAAAATAAAAATAGAAAGTTAGCTGGACCTGGTGGTGTGGACACCTGCAACCCCAGCTACTTGAAAGGCATTGGGATGACATTCATTTGAACCCAAAAGGCAGGAGTTGCAATAAGCAAAGATCGCACTGTTGCACTCCAGCCTTGGTGACAAGAGGGAAACTGCACGTAATAAAGAAAGGCGGTTTTGGGGTGGAGTCTCTCGGCACCTCGTTTTGTTTCAATTGCACACACTCATCAGTCTGTTACCTTTCTTTTTTTTCTCTTTTATTATGTAAGGTGGGTTTTCACCATAATGCTAAGGCTGACCTCGAACTCGTGACCTCAGGAAACCCGCCCACCTCGGCCTCCCAAAGTGCTTAGATTGCTGGCGTGAGTGGCAGCACCTGGCAGAGTCTCTCTAATTTCTTTTTTAACAATACATTATAACAGCCCGGCACGGTGGCTGACGGCAGCCTGTCATTCAGAGGCCTCAAAGATCAATGCGGGCAAACCACGAGAAGTTGTGGTTCAAGTCCTGCCCGACCAACATGGTGAAACCCTGTCTTTAAAACAAAAACACAATTTGGGTTGGGCTCCGCGGCTCAAGCCTGTAGTCCCAGCACAAAGAATGCCGAGGAAGGCGGATCGTGACGTCACAGTTTCGAGACTGTCCTCGAAGGACACAGCGTAGCTCGCTCCTATAAAAACAAAAAAAAAAAAAAACAGAAAACATAAAAAGCTTAGCTGGGCTTGGCATGTGGTCTCTTGGCAGCACGTACACTAAAATTGGGACGCTACACAGAAGGCCGGCGTGGTCGTAGCATAAAATGACACGCACAGGTGTGCAGCTTTTGTATTTTATTTCTTCATAGTGACTGCTTTGTGGAAATCAAATAAAGATAGATTAGAGGTACAGAAAATAAAAATAGAAAGTTAGCTGGACCTGGTGGTGTGGACACCTGCAACCCCAGATACTCGAAGGGTATTGGGATGACATTCAGTTGAACCCAAAGGCAGGAGTTGCAATAAGCAAAGATCGCACTGTTGCACTCCAGCCTTGGTGACAAGAGGAAAACTGCACGTAAGAAAGAAAGGCGGTTTTGGGGTTGGAGTCTCTTGGCACCTCGTTTTGTTTCAATTTCACACACTCATCAGTCTGATTACCTTTCTTTTTTTGTTCTCTTTCATTATGTAAGGTGGGTTTTCACCATAATGCTCAGGCTGACCTCGAACTCGTGACCTCAGGAAACGCACCCACCTCGGCCTCCCAAAGTGCTTAGATTGCTGGCATGAGTGGCAGCACCTGGCACAGTGTCTCTAATTCCTTTCTTAACAATACATTACATCAGCCCTGCACGGTGGCTCACGGCAGCCTGTCATTCAGAGGCCTCAAAGATCAATGCGGGCAAACCACGAGAAGTTGCGGTTCGAGTCCCGCCCGACCAACATGGTGAAACCCCGTCTTTAAAATGAAAACACAATTTGGGTTGGGCTCCGTGGCTCAAGCCTGTAGTCCCAGCACAAAGAATGCCGAGGAAGGCGGATCGTGACGTCACAGGTTCGAGACTGTCCTCGAAGGACACAGCGTAGCTCGCTCCCTATAGAAAACAAAAAAAACAGAAAGACATAAAAAAGCTTAGCTGGGCTTGGCATGTGGTTGTTTCTGCAGGACGTACTCTAAAATTGGGACACTACACCAAAGGCCAGCATGATCGTAGTGTAAAAATGACACGCACAGGTGTGCAGCATTTTGTATTTTATTTCTTTGTAGGAACTGCTTTGTAGAAATCAAATAAAGTTAGATTAGAGGTACAGAAAAATAAAAATAGAAAGTTAGCTGGACCTGGTGGTGTGGACACCTGCAACCCCAGCTACTTGAAGGGCATTGGGATGACATTCAGTTGAACCCAAAAGGCAGGAGTTGCAATAAGCAAGGATCGCACTGTTGCACTTCAGCCTTGGTGACAAGAGGGAAACTGCACGTAATAAAGAAAGGCGATATTGGTAGTGGAGTCTTTCCGCACCTCGTGTTTTTTAAATTTAACACAGTCATCAGTCTGATTACCTGTCTTTTTTGTTCTCTTTTATTATGTAATGTGGGTTTTCACCGTAATGCTCAGGCTGACCTCAAACTCGTGACCTCAGGAAACCCGCCCACCTCGGCCTCCCAAAGTGCTTAGATTGCTGGCGTGAGTGGCAGCACCTGGCACAGTCTCTCTAATTTCTTTTTAACAATACATTATAACAGCCCGGCACGGTGGCTCACGGCAGCCTGTCATTCAGAGGCCTCAAAGATCAATGCGGGCAAACCACGAGAAGTTGCGGGTTCGAGTCCGGCCCGACCAACATGGTGAAACCCCGTCTTTAAAATGAAAACACAATTTGGGTTGGGTTCCGCGGCTCAAGCCTGTAGTCCCAGCACAAAGAATGCCGAGGAAGGCGGATCATGACGTCACAGGTTTGAGACTGTCCTCGAAGGACACAGCGTAGCTCGCTCCCTATAAAAACAAAAAAAAAAAAAAAAAAAAAAAAAAAAAAACAGAAAAACATAAAAAGCTTAGCTGGGCTTGGCATGTGGTCGGTTTGGCAGCACGTACTCTAAAATTGGGACACTACACAGACGACCGGCGTGGTCATAGCGTAAAAATGACATGCACAGGTGTGCAGCTTTCTGTATTTTATTTCTTTGTAGGAACTGCTTTGTAGAAATCAAATAAAGATAGATTAGAGGTACAGAAAAATAAAAATAGAAAGTTAGCTGGACCTGGTGGTGTGGACACCTGCAACCCCAGCTACTTGAAGGGCATTGGGATGACATTCAGTTGAACCCAAAAGGCAGGAGTTGCAATAAGCAAAGATCTCACTGTTGCACTCCAGGCTTGGTGACAAGAGGGAAACTGCACGTAATAAAGAAAGGCGGTTTTGGGGGTGGAGTCTCTCGGCACCTCGTTTTGTTTCAATTTCACACACTCATCAGTCTGATTACCTTTCTTTTTGTTCTCTTTTATTATGTAAGGTGGGTTTTCACCGTAATGCTCAGGCTGACCTCGAACTCGTGACCTCAGGAAACGCGCCCACCTCGGCCTCCCAAAGTGCTTAGATTGCTGGCGTGAGTGGCAGCACCTGGCACAGTCTCTAATTTCTTTCTTAACAATACATTATAACAGCCCGGCATGGTGGCTCACGGCAGCCTGTCATTCAGAGGCCTCAAAGATCAATGCAGGCAAACCACGAGAAGTTGCGGGTTCGAGTCCCGCCCGACCAACATGGTGAAACCCTGTCTTTAAAATGAAAACACAATTTGGGTTGGGCTCCGCAGCTCAAGCCTGTAGTCCCAGCACAAAGAATGCCGAGGAAGGCGGATCATGACGTCACAGGTTTGAGACTGTCCTCGAAGGACACAGAGTATTTTGCTCCCAATGAAAAACAAACAAACAAACAAAAAACAGAAAGATGTAAAAAAGGTTAGCTGCGCTTGGCATGTGGTCGGTTCGGCAGCACTTAATCTAAAATTGGGATGCTACACAGACGGCCAGTGTGTTCGTAGCATAAAAATAACACACACAGGGAAGCAGCAAGATGGCGTCATAGAGGCGACTCGGAATTGCAGCTCTCAGTGAAGGCGCAGAGGGTGAATTTTAGCCGCATTATTGGATGGTCTTCTTTTGCCCACAGAACGTTGAAAGTCCCAGGTGTGGGAGAGACACGGGATGCTTGCGCAACCGGCTTGAGTGGCCGGTTGGGCCGGGCCAGCACCACAGTGCAGGGGCACATGGCACAAAACTCACTAGTCTGGGTGCCCTGTTAAGCCAGCAATCTGAGATTTGGAAGGACAGTTTGGCATGCCCATCTGATTGAATGGGACTTGGACAATGAGCCAGACAAGGATATTTCTGGGAAACGTGATCTGAGCCAGTGCAGTGGGCAGCAGCATGGAGAAAGCACAGATCCCAGTGCCCTATCCGGCAGGCTACTGTGGCGCCAGTGAGAGAGTCGACCGTTCAGCTTGGGGAGAGGAAGAGATAAAGAGAGGATGGACTCTGAGGCAGGGAGCTGAGTGATCGAGCTCAGCAGGACCCACTCTCATGGGGACAAGCAGGGCGGTGACTGGAGGTGCTCAGGGCTGAGAATTTTGCTGCCGGCAACTAGGACTGTGCAGCCCAATGTGGAGGGCATCCACCATTGATGACGCATCTGTTTCTACTGAAGTACCGCCCATGGCTAATGCAGCCTGCCATTGTTGAAACAACCTGCCATAACAGAGATACTCCACCAAGAGGCACGCCACAGCAGAACAGAGTCCGCAGCAGAAGGTGGACCCACACTAGCAGGTTGGAGACCCAGCAGGCAAATAGTGAATAGACTGCCAACTAGCAGGGCAGGACAGTGCAGCAGATACTCATAAAGAAAGCCCCAACTACCTGAGACAGAACATCTAAGGGGAAAAAAAGGGGGGGGCTTATGAGTTCTGTTGCAGCAGACATAAACATATCCTCCCAACAACCCTGAATGAACAATGGAACACAGCTCAGCACTGGAGCTCCTATAAAGCACAGACTGTCTCCTCAAGCAGCTCCCTGACCCCTGTATATCCAAAGAGTCACCCCAAAAAGGACTAATCAGAATTACATTTGGTGGGCATCATTCTGGAACAAAGATAGCAGAAGAAGAAACTGGTAGCATCCCTCACTGTTCTGCAGCTGCTACAGGTGTACCCCAGACAAGAAGGGCCTGAAATGGACCTCAGCACTCATACAGCAGAGGGCTAGACCATTAGAAGGAAAACTAAATAACAGAAATACTTCATCATCAACAATCTGGGCGACCACTCAGAGACCCAATTGAAAAATCAGCAACTACTAAGATGACAGGCGAATAAACCCATAAAGATAGGATGAAACCAGTGCAAAAAGGAGAAAAGCACCGAAACCAAAACACCTCACCTCCTACAAAGGACCAAAACTCCTCACCAGCAAAGGAACAAAGCTGGACAGAGAATGAGTGTGACAAAATGACGGAATCAGACTTCAGAAAGTGGATAAAGAGAAACTTCAGGGAGCTAAAGGAGCATGTTCTAAATCAGTGCAAAGAAACTAAGAACCTTGAAAAAGATTTGAAAAAGATTCGAGGAATGAAAATAAAAATAGAAAGTTAGCTGGACCTGGTGGTGTGGACACCTGCAACCCCAGCTACTTGAAGGGCATTGGGATGACATTCAGTTTAACCCAAAAGGCAGGAGTTTTAATAAGCAAAGATCTCACTG
Organism: Saguinus midas; assembly: GCA_021498475.1. Classification (NCBI taxonomy): domain Eukaryota; kingdom Metazoa; phylum Chordata; class Mammalia; order Primates; family Cebidae; genus Saguinus; species Saguinus midas. The sequence goes on along the minus strand of CM038402.1, from coordinate 128,348,706 downwards.
TTGCACTCCAAACTTGGTGACAATTGGGAAACTGCACGTAATAAGAAAGGCGGTGTTGGGGGTGGAGTCTCTTGGCAACTCCTTTTGTTTCAATTTCACACACTCATCAGTTTGATTACCTTTTTTTTTGTTGTTCTCTTTTATAATGTAGGTTGGGTTTTCACCGTAATGCTCAGGCCGACCTCGAACTCATGACTTCAGAAAACGTGCCCACCTTGGCCTCCCAAAATGCTTAGATTACTGGCGTGAGTGGCAGCACCTGACACAGTCTCTCTAATTTCTTTCTTAACAATACATCATAACAACCCGGCATGGTGGCTCACAGAAGCCTGTGGTTCAGAGGCCTGAAAGATCAATGCAGGCAAACCACGAGAAGTTTCGGGTTCGAGTCCCGCCCGACCAACATGGTGAAATCCCGTCTTTAAATCGAAAACACAATTTGGGTTAAGTTCCGCAGCTGAAGCCTGTAGTCCCAGCATAAAAAATGCCGAGCAAGGCGGATCATGACGTCACAGGTTTGTGACTGTCCTCGAAGGACACAGAGTATTTTGCTCCCAATGAAAAACAAACAAACAAACAAAAAACAGAAAGATGTAAAAAAGGTTAGCTGCGCTTGGCATGTGGTCGGTTCGGCAGCACTTAATCTAAAATTGGGATGCTACACAGACGGCCAGTGTGTTCGTAGCATAAAAATAACACACACAGGGAAGCAGCAAGATGGCGTCATAGAGGCGACTCGGAATTGCAGCTCTCAGTGAAGGCGCAGAGGGTGAATTTTAGCCGCATTATTGGATGGTCTTCTTTGCCCACAGAGCGTTGAAAGTCCCAGGTGTGGAGAGACACGGATGCTTGAACCTGGCTTGAGTGGTTGGCCAGCACCACTGTGCAGGGTGACATGGCACAAAACTCACTATCTGGGTGCCCTGTTAAGCCAGCAATCTGAGATTTGAAGGACAATGGCATGCCCATCTGATTGAATGGGACTTGGACAATGAGCCAGACAAGGATATTTCTGGGAAACGTGATCTGAGCCAGTGCAGTGGGCAGCAGCATGGGAGAAAGCACAGATCCCAGTGCCCTATCCGGCAGGCTACTGTGGCGCCAGTGAGAGAGTCGACTTTCAGCTTGAGATAAAGAGAGAGGATGGACTCTGAGGCAGGGAGCTGAGTGATCGAGCTCAGCAGGACCCACTCTCATGGGGACAAGCAGGGCGGTGACTGGAGGTGCTCAGGGCTGAGAATTTTGCTGCCGGCAACTAGGACTGTGCAGCCCAATGTGGGAGGGGCATCTACCACTACGGACGCTATCTGTTTCTACTGAAGTACCGCCCATGGCTAATGCAGCCTGCCATTGTTGAAACAACCTGCCATAACAGAGATACTCCACCAAGAGGGCGGAGCACGCCACAGCAGAACAGAGTCCGCAGCAGAAGGTGGACCCACACTAGCAGGTTGGAGACCCAGCAGGCAAATAGTGAATAGACTGCCAACTAGCAGGGCAGGACAGTGCAGCAGATACTCATAAAGAAAGCCCCAACTACCTGAGACAGAACATCTAAGGGGAAAAAAAGGGGGGGGCTTTATGAGTTCTGTTGCAGCAGACATAAACATATCCTCCCAACATCCCTGAATGAACAATGGAACACACAGCTCAGCACTGGAGCTCCTATAAAGCACAGACCGTCTTCTCAAGCAGCTCCCTGACCCCTGTATATTCAAAGAGTGACCCCTGTATATTCAAAGAGTCACCCACAAAAAAACCTAATCAGAATTACATTTGGTGGTCATCATTCTGGAACAAAGATAGGAGAAGAAGAAACTGGTAGCATCCCTGACTGTTTCGCAGCTGCTACAGGTGTACCCCAGACAAGAAGGGCCTGAAATGGACCTCAGCACTCATACAGCAGAGAGGCTAGACCATTAGAAGGAAAACTAAATAACAGAAATACTTCATCATCAACAATCTGGGCGACCACTCAGAGACCCAATTGAAAAATCAGCAACTACTAAGATGACAGGCAATAAACCCATAAGATGGATGAAACCAGTGCAAAAGGAAAAACACCAAACCAAAACACCTCACCTCCTACAAAGGACCAAAACTCCTCACCAGCAAGGAACAAAGCTGGACGAGAATGAGTGTGACAAAATGACGGAATCAGACTTCAGAAAGTGGATAATGAGAAACTTCAGTGAGCTAAAAGAACATGTTCTAAATCAGTGCAAAGAAACTAAGAACCTTGAAAAAGATTTGAAAAAGATTCGAGGAAATGATAACAAGAATGGACAACTTAGAGAGGAATATGAATGAATTGAAGGAGCTGAAAACACAACACGAGAACTTCGAAGCATGCACAAGTTTCAACAGCCAATTGACCAAGCAGAAGAAACAATATCAGAAGTTGAAGATCAACTCAATGAAATAAAACGAGAAACCAAGATTAAAGAAAAAGCACAAAAGGAATGAACAAAATCTCCAAGAAATGTGGGACTATGTGAAGAGACCCAACCTACGTTTGATAGGTGTACAGAATGTGATGAAGAGAATGAATCCAAGCTGGAAAACACTCTTCAGGATATTATCCAGGAAAATTTCCCAACCTAGCAAGACAGGTCAATACTCAACTCCAGGAAATACAGAGAACACCACAAAGATACTCCACAAGAAGAGACCAAACACATAATTGTCAGATTCACCAGGGTTGAAATGAAGGAGAAAATACTAAGGGCAGCCAGAGAGAAAGGTCGGTCACCCACAAAGGGAAGCCCATCAGACTCACAGCAGATCTCTTGGCAGAGACTCTACAAGCCAGAAGAGAGTGGGGCAATATTCAACATCCTTAAAGAAAAGAACTTTCAACCCAGAATTTCATATCCAGCCAAACTGAGCTTCATAAGTGAAGGAAAATAAAATCCTTCATGAACAAGCAAGTACTCAGAGATTTTGTCACCACTAGGCCTGCTTTACAAGAGCTCCTGAAAGAGGCACTACACATAGAAAGAAACAACCAGTTCCAGCCATCCTAAAAGCATACCAAATGCTAAAGACCATCAACAAAATGAAGAATCTACATGAACCAACGGGCAAAACAGCCAGCTAGCATCAAAATGGCAGTATCAAATTCACACATAACAATATTAACCCTAAATGTAAATGGGCTAAATGCACCAATCAAAAGACACAGACTGGCAAATTGGATAAAAACCAAAACCCATTTGCTGTATCCAAAACCCACCTCAGCAAAAATACAAAGTTTCAAAATAAAGGGATGGAGGAAGATTTACCAAGCAAATGGAGAGCAAAAAAAAAAAAGAATATCAGAAGTTGAAGATCAACTCAATGAAATAAAATGAGAAACCAAGATTAAAGAAAAAGCACAAAAGGAATGAACAAAATCTCCAAGAAATGTGGGACTATGTGAAGAGACCCAACCTACGTTTGATAGGTGTACCAGAATGTGATGAAGAGAATGAATCCAAGCTGGAAAACACTCTTCAGGATATTATCCAGGAAAATTTCCCAACCTAGCAAGACAGGTCAATACTCAACTCCAGGAAATACAGAGAACACCACAAAGATACTCCACAAGAAGAGCAACCCCAAGGCACATAATCGTCAGATTCACCAGGGTTGAAATGAAGGAGAAAATACTAAGGGCAGCCAGAGAGAAAGGTCGGGTCACCCACAAAGGGAAGCCCATCAGACTCACAGCAGATCTCTTGGCAGAGACTCTACAAGCCAGAAGAGAGTGGGGGCAATATTCAACATCCTTAAAGAAAAGAACTTTCAACCCAGAATTTCATATCCAGCCAAACTGAGCTTCATAAGTGAAGGAAAAAATAAAATCCTTCATGAACAAGCAAGTACTCAGAGATTTTGTCACCACTAGGCCTGCTTTACAAGAGCTCCTGAAAGAGGCACTACACATAGAAAGAAACAACCAGTACCAGCCATCCTAAAAGCATACCAAATGCTAAAGAGCATCAACAAAATGAAGAATCTACATGAACCAACGGGCAAAACAGCCAGCTAGCATCAAAATGGCAGTATCAAATTCACACATAACAATATTAACCCTAAATGTAAATGGGCTAAATGCACCAATCAAAAGACACAGACTGGCAAATTGGATAAAAAACCAAAACCCATAGGTGTGCTGTATCCAAGAAACCCAACCTACACGCAAAAATACACAAAGTTTCAAAATAAAGGGATGGAGGAAGATTTACCAAGCAAATGGAGAGCAAAAAAAAAGCAGGAGTTGCAATTCTCATCTCTGATAAAATAGACTTTAAAGCAACAAAGATCAAAAGGGACAAAGAAGGTCATTACATAATGGTAAAAGGATCGATACAACAAGAAGAGCTAACGATTCTAAATATATATGGACCCAATGCAGAAGCACCCAGATATATAAGGCAAGTTCTTAATGACTTACCAAGAGACTTAGACTCCCACACAATAATAGTGGGAGACTTTCACGCTCCACTCTTAATATCAAACAGAACAACCAGACAGAAAATTAACAAGGATATCCAGGACTTGAACTCTGACCTGAAACAAGCAAACCTGATAGACATTTACAGAACTCTTCACCCCAAATCCACAGAATATACTTTCTTCTCAACACCACATCACACCTACTCCAAAATTGACCACATTATTGGAAGTAAAGCACTCCTCAGCAAATGCAAAACAACTGACATAATAATAAATAGTCTCTCATACCATAGTGCAATCAAGCTGGAACTCAGAATTCAAATAATAATTCAGAACAGCACAGCTTCATGGAAACTGAACAACTGGCTCTTGAATGTTGATTGGATAAACAATGAAATGAAGGCAGAAATAAAGAAGTTCTTTGAAACCAATGAGAATGAAGACACAATGTACCAGAATCTCTGGGACACATTTAAAGCAGTCTGTAGAGGAAAATATATAGCGATGAGTGCCCACATGAGAAGCGTGGAGAGATCCAAAATTGACACCCTATTATCAATATTGAATGAGCTAGAAGAGCAAGATCAAAAAAGCTCAAAACCTAGCCAAAGACAAGAAATAACTAAGATCAAAGCAGAACTGAAGGAGATAGAGACAAGAAAAACCCTTCAAAGAATCAATTAAATCCAAAAGCTGGTTTTTTGAAAAGATTAATAAAATAGACAGACCACTATCCAGACTGATGAAAAAGAAAAGAGAGAAAAACAAAATAGATGCAAGAAATAACGATAATGAGGAAATCACCACAGATTTCACAGAAATTCAAACCATCATGAGAGAATACTACAAACAACTCTATGCACAGAAACTAGTAAACCAGAAGGAAATGGATAAATTCCTGGATGCCTGTGTCCTCCCAAGCCTAAACCAGGAAGCAGCTGAAACTATGAATAGACCAATAACAAGGTCTGAAGTTTAGGCATTAATTAAGAGCCTACCACACAAAAAAAGCCCAGGTCCAGATAGGTTCACAGCCGAATTCTATCAGACACACAAAGAGGATCTGGTACCATTCCTTCTGAAACTATTCCAAATAATTCAAAAAGAAGGAACCCTTCCCAAATCATTTTATGAGACCAATATCATCCTGATACCAAAACCTGACAGATACTCAACAAGAAAAGAAAACTTCAGGCCAATATCCATGATGAACATAGATGCAAAAATCTTCAGTAAAATACTGGCAAACCGAATGCAACAGCACATTAAAAAACTTATCCATCATGATCAAGTAGGATTCATCCCGGGGATGCAAGGCTGGTTCAACATACGCAAGTCTATAAATGTAATTCACCACATAAACAGAACCAAAACAAAACCACATGATTATCTCAATTGATGCAGAGAAGGCATTTAACAAAATTCAACATCCATTTATGCTAAAAACCCTCAATAAACTTGGTATTGATGGAACATATCTCAAAGTCATAAAAGCTATTTACGACAAACCAACAGCCAATATCATACTTAACGGGCAAAAACTGGAAGCATTCTTTTTGAAATCCAGCACTTAACAAGAATGCCCTCTCTGTCCACTCCTATTCAACATAGTACTGGAAGTTCTAGCCAGAGCAATCAGGCACGAAAAAGAAATAAAGGGTATTCAAATAGGAAAGGTGGAAGCCAAATTGTCTCTATTTGCAGAAGACATGATAGTATACCTAGAAGACCCCATCACCTCAGCCCCAAAACTCCTGATACCGATAAGCAACTTCAGCAAAGTCTCAGGATACAAAATCCATGTGCAAATATCACAAGCATTCCTATACACCAATAACAGACTTAAAGAGAACCAAATCAAGAATGAACTGCCATTCACAATTGCTACAAAGAAAATTAAATACCTAGGAATACAACTCACAAGGAAGGTAAGAGACCACTTTAAGGAAAACTACAAACCACTGCTCAACGAAATAAGAGAGGACACAAACAGATGGAGAAGCATTTTCTGTTCGTGGTTAGGAGGAATCAATATCGTGAAAATGGATATACTGCCCAAAGTAATTTACACAATCAATGCTATCCCCATCAAACTACCATTGAATTTCTTCACAGAACTGGAAAAACCACCATGAATTTCATATGGAACCAAAAAGACCCCGCCTAGCGAGGTCAATTCTAAGCAAAAAAGAACACAGCGGGATGCATCACACTACCAGACTGCAAATTATACTACAATGCTACAGTAATCAAAACAGCATGATACTGGTACCAAAACAGAGATATAGACCAGTGTAACAGAACAGAGGCATCGGAGGCAACACAACATATCTACAACCATATAATCTTTGATAAACCAGACAAAAACAAGCAATGGGAAAAGAATTCCCTGTTTATTAAATGGTGTTGGGAAAACTGGCTAGCTATGTGCAGAAAGCAGAAACTAGACCCCTTCCTGACACCTTACACTAAAATTAACTCCAGATGGATTAAAGACTTAAACATAAGACCTGACACCATAAAAACCCTAGAAGAAAATCTGGGCAATACCATTCAGGACATAGGAGTAGGCAAGGACTTCATGACCAAAACACTCAAAGTATTGGCAACAAAAGCCAAAATTGACAAATGGAACCTAATCAAACTCCACAGCTTCGGCACGGCAAAAGAAACAGTCACTAGAGTGAATCGGCAACCATCAGAATGGGAAAACATCTTTGCAGTTTATGCATCTGACAAAGGGCTGATATCCAGAATTTACAAAGAACTCAAACAGATTTACTGGAAAAAACCAAGAAGCCCATTCAAAAATAGTCAAAGGATATGAACAGACACTTTACAAAAGAAGACATACATGAGGCCAACAACCACATGAAAAAATGCTCATCATCACTATTCATTACAGAGATGCAAATCAAAACCACATTGAGATACCATCTCCAGTTAGAATGGCGATCATTAAGAAATCTGGAGACAGCAGATGCTGGAGAGGATGTGGAGAAAGAGGAACACTCTTACACTGTTTGTGGGAGTGTAAATTAGTTCAACCATTGTAGAAGACAGTGTGGCAATTTCTCAAGGACCTAGAAATAGAAATTCCATTTCACCCAGCAATCCCATTACTGCGTATATACCCAAAGGACTATAAATCATTTTACTATAAGGACACATGCACACGAATGTTCATTGCAGTACTGTTTGCAATAGCAAGACCTGGAACCAACACAAATGCCCATCGATGATAAACTGGACTGGGAAAATGTGGCTCATATACACCATGGAATATTATGCAGCAATCAAAAATGATGAGTTTGTGTCCTTTGTAAAGACATTGATGAATCTGGAGAACATCATTCTCAGCAAACTGACACAAGAACAGAAAAAAAAAATACCGCATATTCTCACTCATGGGCGGTTGAGAAAAATGAGAACACATGGACACAGGAAGGGGATCTACTACACACTGGGGACTGTTGGGGGTAATGGGGGAGGGACAGTGGGGGGGCTGGGGAGGGATAGCCTTGGGATAAATGCCAAGTGTAAGTGAAGGGGTGGAAGGCAGCAAAACACACTGCCATGTGTGTACCTATGTAACTACCTTGCACGTTCTGCATATGTACCCCAAAACCTATAATGCAATAAAAATTAAAAATAAAATAAAATAAAATAAAACGCACAGTTGTGCAGCTTTCTGTATTTTATTTCTTTTTGGAATCTGCTTTGTAAAAATCAAATAAAGATAGATTAGAGGTACAGAAAAATAGAAACAGAAAGTTAGCTGAACCTGGTGGTGTGGAACCCTGAAACCCCAGCTACTTGAAGGACATTGAGATGACATTCAGTTTAACCCGAAAGGCAGGAGTTTTAATAAGCAAAGATCTCTCTGTTGCACTCCAAACTTGGTTACAAAAGGGAAACTGCACGTAATAAATAAAGGCGGTTTTGGGGGTGGAGTCTCTCGACACCTTATTTTGTTTCAATTTCACACACTCATCAGTCTGATTACCTTTTTTTCTTTGTTCTCTTTTATTATGTAGGTTTGGTTTTCACCATAATGCCCAGGCCGACCTCGAACTCGTGACTTCAAGAAATGCACCCACCTCGGCCTCCCAAAGTGCTTAGATTGCTGGAGTGAGTGGCAGCACCTGGCACATTCTCTATAATTTCTTTCTTAACAATACATTACAACAGCCTGGCATGGTGTCTAACCGCAGCCTGTGGTTCAGAGGCCTGAAAGATCAATGCGGGCAAATCACAAGAAGTTGCGGTTTCGAGTCCCGCCCGACAAACATGGTGAAACCCCGTCTTTAATACGAAAACACAATTTGGGTTGGCCTCCGTGGCTCAAGCCTGTTGTCTCAGCACAAAGAATGTCGAGGAAGGCAGATCGTGACCTCACAGGTTAGACTGTCCTCGAAAGACACAGTGTAGCTCCCTCCCTATAGAAAACAAAACAAAAAAAAAACCAGAAAGACATAAAAATCTTAGCTGGGCTTGGCATGTGTTCGTTTCTGCAGCACGTAATCTCAAATTGAGACTCTACACAGAAGGCCAGCGTGGTCGTAGCGTAAAAATGACAGGCACAGGTGTGCAGATTTTTGTATTTTTTTTTTTGTAAGAACTGCTTGGTAGAAATCAAAAAGATATATTGAGGTACAGAGAAATAAAAATAGAAAGTTATCTGGACCTGGTGGTGTGGACTCCTGCAACACCAGCTACTTGAAGGGCATTGGGATGACATTCAGTTGAACCCAAGAGGCAGGAGTTGCAATAAGAAAAGATCTCACAGTTGCACTCCAGCCTTGGTGACAAGTGGGAAACTCCACGTAAGAAAGAAAGGTGGTTTTGGGGCTGGAGTTTCACGGCACCTTGTTTTGTTTCAATTTCACACACTCATTGGTCTGATTACCTTTTTTTTTGTTCTCTTTTATTATGAAAGGTGGGTTTTCACCGTAATGCTCAGGCTGACCTCGAACTCCTGACCTCAAGAAACGCGCCCACCTCGGCCTCGCTAAGTGCTTATATTTCTGGCGTGAGTGGCAGCACCTGGCACAGTCTCTCTAATTTCTTTCTTAACAATACAGTATAACAGCCCGGCACGGTGGCTCACTGCAGCCTGTCATTCACAGGCCTCAAAGATTGATGCGAGCAAATCACGAGAAGTTGCGGGTTCGAGTCCCGTCCGACCAACATGGTGAAACCTCGTTTTAAAAACGAAAACACAATTTGGGTTAGGCTCCGCGGATCAAGCATATAGTCCAAGCACAAAGAATGCCGAGGAAGGCAGATCGTGACGTCACAGGTTTGAGACTCTCCTAGAAGGACACAGCGGAGCTCGCTCCCTGTAAAAATAAAATAAAATAAAAATAAATAAATAAATTTAAAAAAATACGTAAAAAAGCTTAGATGGGCTTGGCATGTGATCGATTCTGCAGGATTTCCTCTAAAATTGGGACTCTACAAAAGAGGCCAGCGTGGTCGTAGCATAAAAATGGCACGCACAGGTGTGCAGCTTTTTGTATTTTATTTCTTTGTAGGAACTGCTTTGTAGAAATCAAATATAGATAAATTAGAGGTACAGAAAAATAAAAATAGAAAGTTAGCTGGACCTGATGGTGTGGACACCTGCAACCACAGATACTTGAAGGGTATTGGGTGACATTCAGTTGAACCCGAAACGGCAGGAGTTGCAATAAGTAAAGATCGTACTGTTGCACTCCAGCATTGGTGAAAAGAGGGAAACTGCACATAAGAAGGAAAGGCGGTTTTGGGGGCGGAGTTTCTCAGCACCTCGTTTTGTTTCAATATCACACACTCATCAGTCTGATTACCTTTCTTTTTCGTTCTCTATTATTATGTAAGATGGGTTTTCACCATAATGCTCAGGCTGATCTCGAACTCGTGACCTCAGGAAACGCGCCCAGCTCGGCATTCCAAAGTGCTTAGATTGCTGGCATGAGTGGCAGAACCTGGCACAGTCTCTCTAATTCCTTTCTTAACAATACATTACATCATTCCAGCACGGTGTCTCTAGGCAGCCTGTCATTCAGAGGCCTCAAAGATCAATGCGGGCAAACCACGAGAAGTGGCAAGTTCGAATCCCGCCCGAACTACATAATGAAAGCCCGTCTTTAAAACGAAAACTCAATTTGGGTTGGGCTCCATGGCTCAAGCCTGTAGTCCCAGCACAAAGAATGCAGAGGAAGGCGGATCGTGATGTCACAGGTTCGAGACTCTCCTCGAAGGACACCGTGTAGCTCGCTCCCTATAAAAAGCAATAATAATAATAATAATAATAATAATAAAGAAAGACGTAAAAAAGCTTAGCTGGGCTAGGCATGTGGTCACTTCGGCAGAACGTCCTCTAAAATTGGGACGCTACAAAGGAGGCCAGCGTGGTCGTAGCATTAAAATGACACGCACAGCTGTGCAGTTTTTTGTATTTTATTTCTTTGTAGGAGCTTCTTTGTAGAAATCAAATAAAGTTAGATTAGAGGTACAGAAACATAAAAATAGAAACTTAGCTGCACCTGGTTTTGTGCACACCTGCCACCCCAGCCACTTGAAGGGCATTGGAATGACATTCAGTTGAACCCCAACAGATGGAGTTGCAATAACCAACACGGTTGCTCAGGACAGCCTGTCATTCAGAGGCCTCAAAGATCAATGCGTGCAAACCATGAGAAGCTGCGGGTTTGAGTCCTGCCAGACCAACATAATGAAACCCCGCATTTAAAACAAAAACGCAATTTCGGTTGGGCTCCGCAGATCAAGCCTATAGTCCCAGAACAAAGAATGCCAAGGAAGGCGGATCGGGACATCACAGGTTTGATAATGTTCTCAAAGGACACAGCGTAGCTCGCTCCGTATAGAAAACAAAGAAAACCAGAAAGACATAAAAATGTTCAGCTGGGCTTGGCATGTGGTGGTTTCCACAGCACGTACTCTAAAATTGGGATGCTACACAGAAGGCCGGCGTGGTCATAGTGTAAAAATGACACGCACAGGTTTGCAGCATTTTGTGTTTTATTTCTTTGTAGGAACTGCTTTCTAGAAATCAAATAAAGTTAGTTTAGAGGTACAGAAAAATAAAAATAGAAAGTTAGCTGGACCTGCTGGTTTGAACCCCTGCAACCCCAGCTACTTGAAGGGCATTGGGATGACATTCAGTTAAACCCAAAAGACAGGAATTGCAATAAGCAAGGATCGCACTGTTGCACTCCAGTCTTAATGACAAGAGGGAAACTGCACGTTACAAAGAAAGGCGGTTTTGGGGGTGGAGTCTCTCAGCAACTCGTTTTGTTTCCATTTCACACACTCATCGGTCTGATTACCTTTCTTTTTTGTTCTCTTTTAGTATGTAAGGTGTGTTTTCAACATAAGGCTCAGGCTGACGTCGAACTCTTGACCTCAGGAAACGCACCCACCTCTGCCTCTCAAACTGCTTACATTGCTGGCATGAGTGGCAGCACCTGGCACAGTCTCTCTAATTTTTTTCTTAACAATACATTAAAACAGCCCGGCACCTTGGCTCACGGCAGCCTGTCGTTCAGAGGCCTCAAATATCAATGCGGGCAAACCACGAGAAGTTGTGGGTTCGAGTCTTTCCCTACCAACATAGTGAAACCCTGTCTTTAAAACGAAAACACAATTTGGGTTCGGTTCAAGCCTATAGTTCCAGCAGAAAGAATACCGTCGAAGTCGGATTGTGACGTCACAGGTTTGAGACTGTCCTCAAAGGACACACTGTAGCTCGCTCCCTATAAAAAACAAAAACACCAGAAAGACGTAAAAAAGGTTTGCTGGGCTTGGCATGTGGTCATTTCCGCAGCACATACTCAAAAACTGGGACGCTACACAGAAGGCCGGCATGGTTGTAGAGTAAAAATGACACGCAGAGGTGTGCAGCATTTTGTATTTTATTTCTTTGTAGGAACTGCTTTGTAGAAAGCAAATAAATAAGATTAGAGGTACAGAAAAATAAAAATAGAAAGTAAGCTGGACCTGGTGGTGTGGACCGCTGCAACCCCAGCTACTTGAAGGGCAATGGGAAGTCATTCAGACGAACGTGAAAGGCAGGAGCTGCAATAAGCAAGGATCGAACTGTTGCACTCCAGCCTTGGTGAAAAGAAGAAAACTGCACGTAAGAAAGAAAGGTGGTTTTGGGGGTGGAGTCTCTCAGCACCTCGTTTTGTTTCAATTTTACACACTGATCAGTCTGTTTTTCATTTTTGTTCTCTTTTATTATGTAAGTTGGGTTTTCACCGTAATGCTGACGCTGACCTCGAATTCGTGACCTCAGGAAATGCTCCCACCTCTGCCTGCCAAAGTGCTTAGATTGCTGGTGTGAGTGTAAGCACCTTGCACAGGCTCTCTAATTTCTTTCTGAACAATACATTTTAACAACCCGCCACTGTGGCTCACGGCAACCTGTCGTTCAGAGGCCTCAAAGATGAACACTGGCAAACCACAAGAAGTTGTGGGTTCGAGTCCGGCCCGACCAACATGGTGAATCCCCATCTTTAAAACGAAAACACAATTTGGGTTGGGCTCCGTGGCTCAAGCCTGTAGTCCCAGAACAAACAATGCGGAGGAAGGCTGATCGTGACGTCACAGGTTTGAGACTGTATTCGAAGGACACAGCGTAGCTCGCTCCACATAGAAAACAAACAAACAAACAAACAAAAACAGAAAGACATAAAAAAGCTTAGCTGGCCTTGACATGTGGTAGTTTCCGCAGCACGTACTCTAAAATTGGGACCCTACACAAAAGGACGGCGTGCTCATAGTGTAAAAACGACATGCAAAGGTTTGCAGTTTTTTGTATTTTATTTCTTTGTAGGAACTGCTTTGTAGTAAGCAAATAAAGTTAGATTAGAGATACAGAGAAATAAAAATAGAAAGTTAGCTGGACCTGGTGGTGTGGATCCCTGCAACCCCAGCTAGTTGAAGGGCATTGGGATGACATTCAGTTGAACCTGAAAGGAAGGAGTTGCAATAAGCAAGGATCGCACTGTTGCACTCCAGCCTTGGTGACAAGAGGGAAACTGCACGTTATAAAGAGAAGCGGTTTTGGGGGTGGAGTATCTCGTCACCTCGTTTTGTTTCAATTTCACACACTCATCAGTCTGATTACCTTTCTTTTTTGTTCTCTTTTATTATGTAAAGTGGGTTTTCATCGTAATGCTCAGGATGACCTCGAACTCTTGACCTCAAAAAATGCGCCCACCAATGCCTCCCAAACTGCTTACATTGCTGGCGTGAGTGACAGCACCTGGTACAGTCTCTCTAACTTCTTTCTTAACAATACATTATAACAGCCCAGAACTGTGGCCCACGGCAGCCTGTCGTTCAGAGGCCTCAAACATCAATGCGGGCTAACCACGAGAAGTTGCGGGATCAAGTCTTCCCCGACAAGCATGGTGAAACCCCATCTTTAAAATGAAAACCCAATTTGGGTTGGGCTCAAGCCTGTAATCACAGTGCAAAGAATGCTATGGAAGTCGGATCGTGACGTCACAGGTTCGAGACTGTCCTCTAAGGACACAGCGTAGCTCGCTCCCTATAGAAAACAAAGAAAACCAGAAAGACATAAAAATGATCAGCTGAGCTTGGCATGTGGTGGTTTCCACAGCACGTACTCTAAAATTGGGATGCTATACAGAAGGCCGGCGTGGTTGTAGTGTAAAAATGACAAGCACAGTTGTGCAGCATTTTGTATTTTATTTCTTCGTAGGAACTGCTTTGTAGAAATCAAATAAAGTTAGATTAGAGGTACAGAAAAATAAAAATAGAAAGTTAGCTGGACCTGGTGGTCTGAACCCCTGCAACCCCAGCTACTTGAACAAAATTTGGATGACATACAGTCGAACCCAAAAGGCAGGAGTTGCAATAAGCAAGGATCGCACTGTTGCACTCCAGCCTTGGTGAAAAGAAACTGCACGTAAGAAAGAAAGGTGGTTTTGGGGTGGAGTCTCTCAGCACCTCGTTTTGTTTCAATTTCACACACTCATCAGTCTGATTACCTTTCTTTTTTTGTTCTCTTTTATTATGTAAGGTGGGTTTTCACCGTAATGCTCAGGCTGACCTCGAACTCGTGACCTCAGGAAACGCGCCCACCTCGGCCTCCCAAAGTGCTTAGATTGCTGGCGTGAGTGGCAGCACCTGGCACAGTCTCTCTAATTTCTTTCTGAACAATACATTTTAACAACCCGCCACTGTGGCTCACGGCAGCCTGTCATTCAGAGGCCTCAAAGATGAACACTGGCAAACCACAAGAAGTTGTGGGTTCGAGTCCAGCCTGACCAACAGGGTGAAACCCCATCTTTAAAACGAAAACACAATTTGGGTTGGGCTCCGAGGCTCAAGCCTGTAGTCCCAGAACAAAGAATGCGGAGGAAGGCTGATCGTGACGTCACAGGTTCGAGACTGGCCTCGAAGGACACAGCGTAGCTCGCTCCTATAAAAAACAAACAAACAAACAAACAAAAACAGAAAGACATAAAAAGCTTAGCTGGGCTTGGCATGTGGTCGCTTCAGCACGTACACTAAAATTGGGACGCTACACAGAAGGCCGGCGTGGTCATAGTGTAAAATGACATGCACAGGTGTGCAGTTTTTGTATTTTATTTCTTTGTAGGAACTGCTTTGTAGAAATCAAATAAAGATAGATTGGAGGTACAGAAAAATAAAAATAGAAAGTTAGCTGGACCTGGTGGTGTGGACACCTGCAACCCCAGCTACTTGAAGGGCATTGGGATGACATTCAGTTGAACCTGAAAGGCAGGAGTTGCAATAAGCAAAGATCGCACTGTTGCACTCCAGCCTTGGTGACAAGAGGAAACTGCACGTAATAAAGAAAGGCGCTTTTGGGGTGGAGTCTCTCGGCTCCTCGTTTTGTTTCAATTTAAAACACTCATCAGCCTGATTACCTTTGTATTTTGTTCTCCTTTATTATGTAGGTTGTGTTTTCACCGTAATGCTCAGGCTGACTTTGAACTCGGGACCTCAGGAAATGCGTGCTCCTCGGCCTCCCAAGGTGCTTAGAATGCTGCCGCGAGTGGCAGCACCTGGCACAGTCTCTCTAATTTCTTTCTTAACAATACATTATAACAGCCCGGCACGGTGGCTCACGGCAGCCTGTCATTCAGAGGCCTCAAAGATCAATGCGGGCAAACCACGAGAAGTTGCGGGTTCGAGTCCCGCCCGACCAACATGGTGAAACCCCATCTTTAAAACGAAAACACAATTTGGGTTGGGCTCCGCGGCTCAAGCCTGTAGTCCCAGCACAAAGAATGCCGAGGAAGGCGGATCGTGACGTCACAGGTTCGAGACTGCCCTCGAAGGACACAGCGTAGCTCGCTCCGTGTACAAAACAAATAAACCAGAAAGACATAAAGAAGTTGAGCTGGGCTTGGCATGTGGTTTCCGCAGCACGTACTCTAAAATTGGGATGCTACACAGAAGGCCGGCGTGGTTGTAGTGTAAAAATGACACGCACAGGTGTGCAGCATTTTGTATTTTATTTCTTTGTAGGAACTGCTTTGTAGAAATCAAATAAAGATAGATTGGAGGTACAGAAAATAAAAATAGAAAGTTAGCTGGACCTGGTGGTGTGGATCCTGCAACCCCAGCTACTTGAAGGGCATTGGGATGACATTCAGTTGAACCCAAAGGCAGGAGTTGCAATAAGCAAAGATCTCACTGTTGCACTCCAGCCTTGGTGACAAGAGGGAAACTGCAGGTAAGAAAGAAAGGCGGTTTTGGGGTGGAGTCTCTCGGAACCTCGTTTTGTTTCAATTTCACACACTCATCAGTCTGATTACCTTTCTTTTTTTGTTCTCTTTTATTATATAAGGTGGATTTTCATCGTAATGCTCAGGCTGACCTCGAACTCGTGACCTCAGGAAACGCACCCACCTCGGCCTCCCAAAGTGCTTAGATTGCTGGCGTGAGTGGCAGCACCTGGCACAGTCTCTCTAATTTCTTTCTTAACAATACATTATAACAGCCCGGCACAGTGGCTCATGGCAGCCTGTCATTCAGAGGCCTCAAAGATCAATGCGGGCAAACCACCAGAAGCTGAGGGTTCGAGTCCCGCCCGACCAACATGGTGAAACCCCGTCTTTAAAACGAAAACAAAATATGGGTTGGGCTCCACGGCTCAAGCCTGTAGTCGCAGCACGAAGAATGCCGTGGAAGGCGGATGGTGATGTCACAGGTTCGAGACTGTCCTCGAAGAACACAGCGTAGCTCGCTCCCTATACAAAACAAAGAAAATCAGAAAGACATAAAAAAGCTTAGCTGCGCTTGGCATGTGGTCGTTTCCGCAGCACGTACTCTAAAATTGGGACGCTACAAAGAAGGACGGCGGGGTTGTAGTGTAAAGATGACACGCACAGTTCTGTGAAGAAATTCAATGGTAGTTTGATGGGGATAGCATTGATTGTGTAAATTACTTTGGGCAGTATAGCCATTTTCACGATATTGATTCTTCCTAACGACAAACATGGGATGTTCCTCCATCTATTTGTGTCCTCTCTTATTTCGTTGAGCAGTTGTTTGTAGTTTTCCTTAAAGAGGTCCATTACATTCCTTGTGAGTTGTATTCCTAGGTATTTTATTTTCTTTGTAGCAATTGTGAATGGCAGTTCGTTCTTGATTTGGTTCTCTTTAAGTCTGTTATTGGTGTATAGGAATGCTTGTGATTTTTGAACATTGATTTTATATCCTGAGACTTTGCTGAAGTTGCTTATCAGTTGCAGGAGATCTTGGGCGGAGGTGATGGGGTCTACTAGGTATACTATCATGTCGTCTGCAACAGAGACAATTTGGCTTCCACCTTTCCTATTTGAATACCCTTTATTTCTTTTTCTTGCCTGATTGCTCTGGCTAGAACTTCCAGTACTATGTTGAATAGAAGTGGTGAGAGAGGGCATCCTTGTTCAGTGCCGATTTCAAAGGAATGCTTCCAGTTTTTGCCCATTAAGTATGATATTGGCTGTTGGTTTGTCATAAATAGCTTTTATTACTTTGAGATATGTTCCATCAATACCAAGTTTATTGAGGGTTTTAGCATAAAGGGCTGTTGAATTTTGTCAAATGCCTTCTGCATCAATTGAGATAATCATGTGGTTTTTGTTTTTGCTTCTGTTTATGTGGTGAATTACATTTATAGACTTGATGTTGAACCAGCCTTGCATCCCCGGATGAATCCTACTTGATCATGATGGATAAGTTTTTAATGTGCTGTTGCAATCGGTTTGCCAGTATTTTATTGAAGATTTTGCATCTATGTTCATCATGGATATTGGCCTGAAGTTTTTTTCTTGTTGAGTCTCTGCCAGGTTTTGGTATCAGGATGATGTTGGTCTCATAAAATGATTTGGGAAGGGTTCCTCTTTGGATTATTTGGAATAGTTTCAGAAGGAATGGTACCAGATCCTCTTGTGTGTCTGGTAGAATTCAGCTGTGAACCCATCTGACCTGGGCTTTTTTGTGTGGTAGGTTTAATTGCTGCCTCAACTTCAGACCTTGTTATTGGTCTATTCATAGTTTCGGCTTCCTCCTGGTTTAGGCTTGGGAGGACACAGGCGTCCAGGAATTTATCCATTTCTTCCTGATTTACTAGTTTATGTGCATAGAGTTGTTTGTAGTATTCTCTGATGATGGTTTGAATTTCTGTGGAATCTGTGGTGATTTCCTTTATCGATTTTTATTGCATCTATTTGGTTGTTCTCTTCTTTTTATCAGTCTGGCTAGTGGTCTGTCTATTTTGTTGATCTTTTCAAAAATAGCTCTTAGATTTATTGATTTTTGAAGGGTTTTCTTGTCTCTATCTCCTTCAGTTCTGCTGATCTTAGTTATTTCTTGTCTTCAGCTGGGTTTGAGCTTTTTGATCTTGCTCCTCTAGCTCTTCAATTTTGACGATAGGGTGTCAATTTTGGATCTCACTCTTCTCATGTGGGCACTTATTGCTATATTTTCCTCTGACTGCTTTAAATGTGTCCCAGAGATTCTGGTACGTTGTGTCTTCATTCTCGTTGGTTTCAAAGAACTTTATTTCTGCCTTCATTTCATTGTTTATCAATCAACATTCAAGAACCAGTTGTTCAGTTTCCATGAAGCTGTGCGGTTCTGAGTTATTTTCTGAATTCTGAGTTCCAACTTGGACTATGGTCTGAGAGACTGTTTGTTATGATTTCCGTTGTTTTGCATTTGCTGAGGTGCTTTACTTCAATTATGTGGTCAATTTTGGAGTAGGTGTGATGTGGTGCTGAGAAGAATGTATATTCTGTGGTGTGGAGTTCTGTAAATGTCTATCAGGTTTGCTTGTTCCAGGTCTGAGTTCAAGTCCTGGATATCCTTGTTAATTTTCTGTCTGGTTGATCTGTCTGCTATTGGCAGTGGAAAGTCTCCACTATTATTGTGTGGCACTCAGTCCCTTTGAAGTCATTAAGAACTTGCCTTATATATCTCGGTGCTCCTACATTGGGTGGATATATTTAGAATCGTTATCTCTTGTTGTATCGATCCTTTTACCATTATGTAGTGACCTTCTTTGTCCCTTTTGATCTTTGTTACTTTAAAATCCATTATCAGAGATGAAATTGCAACTCCTGCGCTCTCCAGTAAATCTTCCTCCATCCCTTTATTTTGAGCCTTTGTGTGTCTTTGCATGTGAGTGGGTTTCCTGATACAGCACCGATGGGTTTATGTTTTTATCAATTTGCCAGTCTGTGTCTTTTGATTGGTGCATTTAGCCCATTATTCAGGGTTAATATTGTTATGTAAAGATACTGCCATTTTGATGCTAGCTGGCTGTTTTGCCCGTTGGTTCATGTACATTCTTCATTTTGTTGATGGTCTTTAGCATTTGGTATGCTTTTAGGATGGCTGGAACTGGTTGTTTCTTTCTATGTAGTGCCTCTTTCAGGAGCTCTTGTAAAGCAGGCCTAGTGGTGACAAAATCTCTGAGTACTTGCTTGTTCGTGAAGGATTTTATTTTTCCTTCACTTATGAGCTCAGTTTGGCTGGATATGAAATTCTGGGTTGAAACTCTTTTCTTTAAGGATGTTGAATATTGGCACTCTCTTCAGTGACTCTGCAGAGATGTGCTGTGAGTCTGATGGGCTTCCCTTTGTGGGTGACCTGACCTTTCTCTCTGGCTGCAGTATTCATTTCAATGGTGAATCTGGATTAGTGCCTGTTCTCTTCTTGCAGTATCTTTGCACTCTGTATTTAGGTTGGGTAGACCTGTCTTGCTAGGCAGAAACCTGGGTAGCTGAGCAGATTCACCTGACATTCTGGACCTATCAAGCGTGGGTTGGGTATCTTCATAGTCCCACATTTCTTGGAGATTTTGTTCATTCCTTTTTGTCTTTTCTTTAATCCACAGAGTTGATCTTCAACCTGATATTCTTTGTTCTGCTTTCAAGCGAAACTGCATGCTTAAAGTTCGTGTTGTGTTTTCAGCCAATTCATTCCACCTCTCAGTTGTCCATTCTGATCAACTCGAATCTTTTTCAAATCTTTCAAGATTCTTTGTTTCTGTGGTTTAGAACATGTTCCAGCTCACTGAAGCTCACAGAGTCTGATTCCGTCACCTGCACCTCAGCTTTGTTCCCTTGCTGGTAAGAGGATGGAGGTGAGATGTGGCAGGTGCCTTCAGGCTGGTTTCTTCCATCTTTGGAACCTCCTGTCACTTGTGTGGCATCAATTGGGTCTCTTGTGGGCAGATTTTGATGATGTATTTCTGTTATAGTTTTTCTAATGATCTAACCTCTCTGGTGTATGAGTGAAGGTTAGCTGTCTGGGGTGACCTGCAGCAGCTACAGACAAAGGGGATGATACTTCAGTGCCCTTGTTCAGAATGATGCAGCAAATGTCAGTGTGATTAGTCCTTTTCTGGGTGACTCCTTGGTATACAATCAGGAGCTGTCTGTCTCTGTCTCTGTCTCTGTCTCTCTGTCTCTCTCTGTCTGTCTCTGTCTCTCTGTCTCTCTCTCTCTCTGTCTCTCCTGTCTGTCTCTGTCTCTCCTGTCTCTGTCTCTCCTGTCTCTGTCTCTGTCTCTGTCTCTCTCTCTCTGTCTCTCTCTGTCTCTCCTGTCTCTGTCTCTCTCCCTGTCTCTCCTGTCTGTCTCTGTCTCTGTCTCTGTCTCTCTGTCTCTCTGTCTCTCTGTCTCTCCTGTCTGTGTCTGTCTCTGTCTCTGTCTCTCCTGTCTGTCTCTGTCTATCTCTGTCTCTCCTGTCTCTGTCTCTCTCTCTCTGTCTGTCTCTGTCTCTCTCTGTCTCTCCTCTCTGTCTCTCTCTCACTGTCTCTCCTGTCTGTCTCTGTCTCTCTCTGTGTGTCTTTCTCCTATCTCTGTCTGTCTCTCCTGTCTCTGTCTCTCTCCCTGTCTCTCCTGTCTGTCTCTGTCTCTCCTGTCTCTGTCTCTGTCTCTGTCTCTGTCTCTCTCCTGTCTCTCTCTCTCTGTCTGTCTCTGTCTCTGTCTCTCTGTCTCTCTGTCTCTCTCCTGTCTCTGTCTCTGTCTCTGTCTCTGTCTCTCCTGTCTCTGTCTCTCTCTCTGTCTGTCTCTGTCTCTCTGTCTCTCTCTGTCTCTCTGTCTCTCTCTCTGTCTGTCTCTGTCTCTGTCTCTGTCTCTGTCTCTCCTGTCTCTGTCTCTCTCTGTCTCTGTCTCTCTCCTGTCTCTCTCTCTGTCTGTCTCTGTCTCTGTCTCTCCTGTCTGTCTCTGTCTCTGTCTCTCTGTCTCTCTGTCTCTCTCCTGTCTCTCTCTCTCTGTCTGTCTCTGTCTCTGTCTCTCTCTGTCTGTCTCTGTCTCTCCTGTCTGTCTCTGTCTCTCCTGTCTCTGTCTCTGTCTCTCTGTCTCTCCTGTCTCTGTCTCTCCTGTCTGTCTCTGTCTCTGTCTCTCTCTCTGTCTGTCTCTGTCTCTGTCTCTCCTGTCTGTCTCTGTCTCTGTCTCTGTCTCTCCTGTCTGTCTCTGTCTCTGTCTCTGTCTCTGTCTCTCCTGTCTCTGTCTCTGTCTCTGTCTCTGTCTCTGTCTCTCTCTCTGTCTCTCTCCTGTCTCTGTCTCTCCTGTCTCTGTCTCTCCTGTCTCTGTCTCTGTCTCTGTCTCTGTCTCTCTCTGTCTCTCTCTCTCTCTCTGTCTCTCTGTCTCTCCTGTCTCTGTCTCTCTCTGTCTGTCTCTGTCTCTCTGTCTCTCCTGTCTCTGTCTCTGTCTCTCTGTCTCTGTCTCTCCTGTCTGTCTCTGTCTCTCTCTGTCTGTCTCTGTCTCTCCTGTCTGTCTCTGTCTCTGTCTCTGTCTCTGTCTCTCTGTCTCTCCTGTCTGTCTCTGTCTCTGTCTCTGTCTCTGTCTCTGTCTCTCTCTCTCTCTCTCTCTCAAGCTGAAGCTCTCTATGGCGCTGGGAGCCTGCCAATAGTGGGATATGCAATCTACATTGCTGACTACAGCTCAGATCACGCTTAGGAAATTGGTCAGCTGTGTAGTATTGATAGATGGACTGCTTGTCAAATCTAGATTGATTAACAGGGAAGAAGTGAGTTTGGCGGGTGTGCACCCCGGCTACTTGGGCTGTTTTGCCCGTTGGTTCATGTACATTCTTCATTTTGTTGATGGTCTTTAGCATTTGGTATGCTTTTAGGATGGCTGGAACTGGTTGTTTCTTTCTATGTGTAGTGCCTCTTTCAGGAGCTCTTGTAAAGCAGGCCTAGTGGTGACAAAATCTCTGAGTACTTGCTTGTTCGTGAAGGATTTTATTTTTCCTTCACTTATGAAGCTCAGTTTGGCTGGATATGAAATTCTGGGTTGAAAGCTCTTTTCTTTAAGGATGTTGAATATTGGCCCCACTCTCTTCTGGCTTGTAGAGTCTCTGCCGAGAGATCTGCTGTGAGTCTGATGGGCTTCCTTTGTGGGTGACCTGACCTTTCTCTCTGGCTGCCCTTAGTATTTTCTCCTTCATTTCAACCCTGGTGAATCTGACGATTATGTGCCTTGGGGTTGCTCTTCTTGCAGAGTATCTTTGTGGTGTTCTCTGTATTTCTTTGTAGGAACTGCTTTGTAGAAATCAAATAAAAAAAAAAAACAGAAAGACATAAAAAGCTTAGCTGGGCTTGGCATGTGGTCTTCAGCACGTACACTAAAATTGGGACGCTACACAGAAGGCCGGCATGGTCGTAGCATTAAAATGACACGCACAGGTGTGCAGCTTTTGTATTTTATTTCTTTGTAGGAACTGCTTTGTAGAAATCAAATAAAGATAGATTAGAGGTACAGAAAAATAAAAATAGAAAGTTAGCTGGACCTGGTGGTGTGGACACCTGCAACCCCAGCTACTTGAAGGCATTGGGATGACATTCAGTTGAACCCAAAGGCAGGAGTTGCAATAAGCAAAGATCGCACTGTTGCACTCCAGCCTTGGTGACAAGAGGAAACTGCACGTAATAAAGAAAGGCGGTTTTGGGGTGGAGTCTCTCGGCACCTCGTTTTGTTTCAATTTCACACACTCATCAGTCTGATTACCTTTCTTTTTGTTCTCTTTTATTATGTAAGGTGGGTTTTCACCATAATGCTCAGGCTGACCTCGAACTCGTGACCTCAGGAAACCCGCCCACCTTGGCCTTTCAAATTGTTTAGGTTGCTGGTGTGAGTGGCAGCACCTGGCACAGTCTCTCTAATTTTTTTTAACAATACATTTTAACAGCCCAGCACGGTGGCTCACAGCAGGCTGTCATTCAGATGCCTCAAAGATCAATGCGGGCAAACCACGAGAAGTTGCGTGTTCGAGACTTGCTTAACCAACATGGTGAAACCCGTCTTTAAAATAAAAAAAAAAAAAAAACAGAAAGACATAAAAAGCTTAGCTGGGCTTGGCATGTGGTCTTCAGCACGTACACTAAAATTGGGATGCTACACAGAAGGCCGGCATGGTCGTAGCATTAAAATGACACGCACAGGTGTGCAGCTTTTGTATTTTATTTCTTTGTAGGAACTGCTTTGTAGAAATCAAATAAAGATAGATTAGAGGTACAGAAAAATAAAAATAGAAAGTTAGCTGGACCTGGTGGTGTGGACACCTGCAACCCCAGCTACTTGAAGGGCATTGGGATGACATTCAGTTGAACCCAAAGGCAGGAGTTGCAATAAGCAAAGATCGCACTGTTGCACTCCAGCCTTGGTGACAAGAGGAAACTGCACGTAATAAAGAAAGGCGGTTTTGGGGTGGAGTCTCTCGGCACCTCGTTTTGTTTCAATTTCACACACTCATCAGTCTGATTACCTTTCTTTTTGTTCTCTTTTATTATGTAAGGTTGGTTTTCACTGAAATGCTCAGGCTGACCTCGAACTCGTGACCTCAGGAAACCCGCCCACCTTGGCCTTTCAAATTGTTTAGGTTGCTGGTGTGAGTGGCAGCACCTGGCACAGTCTCTCTAATTTCTTTTTAACAATACATTTTAACAGCCCAGCACGGTGGCTCACAGCAGGCTGTCATTCAGATGCCTCAAAGATCAATGCGGGCAAACCACGAGAAGTTGCGTGTTCGAGACTTGCTTAACCAACATGGTGAAACCCGTCTTTAAAATAAAAAAAAAAAAACAGAAAGACATAAAAAGCTTAGCTGGGCTTGGCATGTGGTCTTCAGCACGTACACTAAAATTGGGACGCTACACAGAAGGCCGGCATGGTCGTAGCATTAAAATGACACGCACAGGTGTGCAGCTTTTGTATTTTATTTCTTTGTAGGAACTGCTTTGTAGAAATCAAATAAAGATAGATTAGAGGTACAGAAAAATAAAAATAGAAAGTTAGCTGGACCTGGTGGTGTGGACACCTGCAACCCCAGCTACTTGAAGGCATTGGGATGACATTCAGTTGAACCCAAAGGCAGGAGTTGCAATAAGCAAAGATCGCACTGTTGCACTCCAGCCTTGGTGACAAGAGGAAACTGCACGTAATAAAGAAAGGCGGTTTTGGGGTGGAGTCTCTCGGCACCTCGTTTTGTTTCAATTTCACACACTCATCAGTCTGATTACCTTTCTTTTTGTTCTCTTTTATTATGTAAGGTGGGTTTTCACCGTAATGCTCAGGCTGACCTCGAACTCGTGACCTCAGGAAACCCGCCCACCTTGGCCTCCCAAAGTGCTTAGATTGCTGGCGTGAGTGGCAGCACCTGGCACAGTCTCTAATTTCTTTTTAACAATACATTATAACAGCCCGGCACGGTGGCTCACGGCAGCCTGTCATTCAGAGGCCTCAAAGATCAATGCGGGCAAACCACGAGAAGTTGCGTGTTCGAGACTTGCTTAACCAACATGGTGAAACCCGTCTTTAAAACGAAAACACAATTTGGGTTGGGCTCCGCGGCTCAAGCCTGTAGTCCCAGCACAAAGAATGCTGAGGAAGGTGGATCGTGAGGTCACAGGTTTGAGACTGTCCTCGAAGGACACAGCGTAGCTCGCTCCTATAAAAAAAAAAAAAAAAAAAAAAACAGAAAAACATAAAAAGCTTAGCTGGGCTTGGCATGTGGTCCGCACGTACTCTAAAATTGGGATGCTACACAGAAGGCCGGCGTGGTCGTAGCGTAAAATGACACGCACAGGTGTGCAGCTTTTGTATTTTATTTCTTTGTAGGAACTGCTTTGTAGAAATCAAATAAAGATAGATTGGAGGTACAGAAAAATAAAAATAGAAAGTTAGCTGGACCTGGTGGTGTGGACACCTGCAACCCCAGCTACATGAAGGGCATTGGGATGACATTCAGTTGAACCCAAAGGCAGGAGTTGCAATAAGCAAAGATCGCACTGTTGCACTCCAGCCTTGGTGACAAGAGGAAACTGCACGTAATAAAGAAAGGCGGTTTTGGGGTGGAGTCTCTCGGCACCTCGTTTTGTTTCAATTTCACACACTCATCAGTCTGATTACCTTTCTTTTTTTGTTCTCTTTTATTATGTAAGGTGGGTTTTCACCGTAATGCTCAGGCTGACCTCGAACTCGTGACCTCAGGAAACCCGCCCACCTTGGCCTCCCAAAGTGCTTAGATTGCTGGCGTGAGTGGCAGCACCTGGCACAGTCTCTCTAATTTCTTTTTAACAATACATTATAACAGCCTGGCACGGTGGCTCACGGCAGCCTGTCATTCAGAGGCCTCAAAGATCAATGCGGGCAAACCACGAGAAGTTGCGGGTTCCAGTCCCGCCCGACCAACATGGTGAAACCCGTCTTTAAAACGAAAACACAATTTGGGTTGGGCTCCGCGGCTCAAGCCTGTAGTCCCAGCACAAAGAATGCTGAGGAAGGTGGATCGTGAGGTCACAGGTTCGAGACTGTCCTCGAAGGACACAGCGTAGCTCGCTCCTATAAAAAAAAAAAAACAGAAAAACATAAAAAGCTTAGCTGGGCTTGGCATGTGGTCATTTCCAGCATACTCTAAAATTGGGACGCTACACAGAAGGCCGGCGTGGTCGTAGCGTAAAATGACACGCACAGGTGTGCAGCTTTTGTATTTTATTTCTTTGTAGGAACTGCTTTGTAGAAATCAAATAAAGTTAGATTAGAGGTACAGAAAAATAAAAATAGAAAGTTAGCTGGACCTGGTGGTGTGGACACCTGCAACCCCAGCTACTTGAAGGGCATTGGGATGACATTCAGTTGAACCCAAAGGCAGGAGTTGCAATAAGCAAGGATCGCACTGTTGCACTCCAGCCTTGGGGACAAGAGGAAAACTGCACGTAATAAAGAAAGGTGGTTTTGGGGTGGAGTCTCTCGGCACCTCGTTTTGTTTCAATTTCACACACTCATCAGTCTGATTACCTTTCTTTTTGTTCTCTTTTATTATGTAAGGTGGGTTTTCACCGTAATGCTCAGGCTGACCTCGAACTCGTGACCTCAGGAAACATGCCCACCTTGGCCTCCCAAAGTGCTTAGATTGCTGGCATGAGTGGCAGCACCTGGCACAGTCTCTCTAATTTCTTTCTTAACAATACATTATAACAGCCCGGCACGGTGGCTCACGGCAGCCTGTCATTCAGAGGCCTCAAAGATCAATGCGGGCAAACCACGAGAAGTTGCGTGTTCGAGTCCCGCCCGACCAACATGGTGAAACCCCGTCTTTAAAACAAAAAACAGAAAAACATAAAAAGCTTAGCTGGGCTTGGCATGTGGTCGCTTCGGCAGCACGTACACTAAAATTGGGACGCTACACAGAAGGCCGGCGTGGTTGTAGTGTAAAAATGACACGCACAGGTGTGCAGCTTTTTGTATTTTATTTCTTCATAGGGACTGCTTTGTAGAAATCAAATAAAGATAGATTGGAGGTACAGAAAAATAAAAATAGAAAGTTAGCTGGACCTGGTGGTGTGGACACCTGCAACCCCAGCTACTTGAAGGCATTGGGATGACATTCAGTTGAACCCAAAAGGCAGGAGTTGCAATAAGCAAAGATCGCACTGTTGCACTCCAGCCTTGGTGACAAGAGGAAACTGCACGTAATAAAGAAAGGCGGTTTTGGGGTGGAGTCTCGGCACCTCGTTTTGTTTCAATTTCACACTCATCAGTCTGATTACCTTTCTTTTTTGTTCTTTTTTATTATGTAAGGTGGGTTTTCACCGTAATGCTCAGGCTGACCTCGGACTCGTGACCTCAGGAAACATGCCCACCTTGGCCTCCCAAAGTGCTTTGATTGCTGGCATGAGTGGCAGCACCTGGCACAGTCTTTCTAATTTCTTTCTTAACAATACATTATATCAGCCCGGCACGGTGGCTCACAGCAGCCTTTCCTTCAAATGCCTCAAAGATCAATGTGGGCAAACCACGAGAAGTTGCAGTTTCCAGGCTGGCCCGACCAACATGGTGAAACCCCGTCTTTAAAACAAAAAAGCTATTTGGGTTGGGTTCCGCGGCTGAAGTCTGTAGTCACAGCACAAAGAATGTCGAGGAAGTTGGATTGTGACGTCACAGGTTCCAGACTGTCCTTGAAGGACACAGCATAGCGCGCTCCTATAAAAAAAAAAAAAAACAGAAAAACATAAAGAAAGCTTAGCTGGCCTTGGCATGTGGTCATTTCCGCAGCACATACTCTAAAATTGGTACGCTACACAGAAGGCCAGCGTGGTCATTGCGTAAAAATGACACGCACAGTTGTGCAGCTTTTGTATTTTATTTCTTCATAGGGACTGCTTTGTAGAAATCAAATAAAGATAGATTAGAGGTACAGAAAAATAAAAATAGAAAGTTAGCTGGACCTGGTGGTGTGGACACCTGCAACCCCAGCTACTTGAAGGGCATTGAGATGACTTTCAGTTGAACTCAAAAGGCAGGAGTTGCAACAAGCAAAGATCGCACTGTTTCACTCCAGCCTTGCCGAGAAGAGGAAACTGCAAGTAAAAAAGAAAGGCAGTTTTGGGGTGGAGAATCTCGGCACCTCGTTTTGTTTCAATTTCACACACTCATCAGTCTGATTACCTTTTTTTTTGTTCTCTTTTATTATGTAAGGTGGGTTTTCACCGTAATGCTCAGGCTGACCTCGAACTCGTGACCTCAGGAAACCCGCCCACCTCGGCCTCCCAAAGTGCTTAGATTGCTGGCGTGAGTGGCAGCACCTGGCACAGTCTCTCTAATTTCTTTTTAACAATACATTATAACAGCCCGGCATGGTGGCTCACGGCAGCCTGTCATTCAGAGGCCTCAAAGATCAATGCGGGCAAACCACGAGAAGTTGCATGTTCGAGTCCCGCCCGACCAACATGGTGAAACCCGTCTTTAAAATGAAAACACAATTTGGGTTGGGCTCCGTGGCTCAAGCCTGTAGTCCCAGCACAAAGAATGCCGAGGCAGGCGGATCGTGAGGTCACAGGTTCGAGACTGGCCTCGAAGGACACAGCGTAGCTCGCTCCTATAAAAAAAAAAAAAAACAGAAAAACATAAAAAGCTTAGCTGGGCTTGGCATGTGGTCGCTTTGGCAGCACGTACACTAAAATTGGGATGCTACACAGAAGGCCGGCGTGGTCGTAGCGTAAAAATGACACGCACAGGTGTGCAGCATTTTGTATTTTATTTCTTCATAGGGACTGCTTTGTAGAAATCAAATAAAGATAGATTAGAGGTACAGAAAAATAAAAATAGAAAGTTAGCTGGACCTGGTGGTGTGGACACCTGCAACCCCAGCTACTTGAAGGGCATTGGGATGACATTCAGTTGAACCCAAAAGGCAGGAGTTGCAATAAGCAAAGATCGCACTGTTGCACTCCAGACATGGTGACAAGAGGAAAACTGCACATTAGAAAGAAAGGCGGTTTTATTGTGGTGTCTCCTGGAACCTCGTTTTGATTCAATTTCACACACTCATCAGTCTGATTACCTTTCTTTTTGTTCTCTTTTATTATGTAAGGTGGGTTTTCACCGTAATGCTCAGGCTGACCTCGAACTCGTGACCTCAGGAAACGCGCCCACCTCGGCCTCCCAAAGTGCTTAGATTGCTGGCATGAGTGGCAGCACCTGGCACAGTCTCTCTAATTTCTTTCTTAACAATACATTATAACAGCCCGGCACGGTGGCTCACAGCAGCCTGTCATTCAGAGGCCTCAAAGATCAATGCGGGCAAACCACGAGAAGTTGCGGGTTCGAGTCCCGCCCGACCAACATGGTGAAACCCGTCTTTAAAACGAAAACACAATTTGGGTTGGGCTCCGTGGCTCAAGCCTGTAGTCCCAGCACAAAGACTGCCGAGGAAGGCGGATCGTGACGTCACAGGTTCGAGACTGTCCTCGAAGGACACAGCGTAGCGCGCTCCCTATGGAAAACAAATAAAACCAGAAAGACATAAAGAAAGCTTAGCTGGCCTTGGCATGTGGTCATTTCCGCAGCACATACTCTAAAATTTGTACGCTACACAGAAGGCCAGCGTGGTCATTGCGTAAAAATGACATGCAGAATTGTGCAGCTTTTTGTATTTTATTTCTTCCTAGGGACTGCTTTGTAGAAATCAAATAAAGATAGATTGGAAGTACAGAAAAATAAAAATAGAAAGTTAGCTGGACCTGGTGGTGTGGACACCTGCAACCCCAACTACTTGAAGGGCATTGAGATGACATTCAGTTGAACCCAAAAGGCAGGAGTTGCAATAAGCAAAGATCACACTTTTGCACTTTAGCCTTGGTGACAAGAGGAAAACTGCATGTAATAAATAAAGGCGGTTTTGGGGGTGGAGTCTCTCGGCACCTCGTTTTTTTCAATTTCACACACTCATCAGTCTGATTACCTTTCTTTTTATGTTCTCTTTTATTATGTAAGGTGGGATTTCACCTTAAGCCTCAGGCTAACCTCGAACTCGTGACCTAAGAAAACACCCTCACCTCAGTCTCCCAAAGTGCTTAGATTGCTGGCGTGTGTGGCAGCACCTGGCACAGTGTCTCTAATTTTTTGAACAATACATTATAACAGCCCGGCACGGTGGCTCACAGCAGCCGGTTATTCAGGGGCCTCAAAGATCAATGCAGGCACACTAAAAGAAGTTGCCTGTTCAAGTCCCGCCCGACCAATTTGGTGAAAAACCAGGTTTAACACGAAAACAGAATCTGGGTTGGGTTTTGTGGCTCAAGCTTGTAGTCCCAGCACAAAAAATGCCGAGACAAGCGGATCGTGAAGACACAGGTTCGAGACTGGCCTGGAAGGACACAGCATAGCTTGCTCCCTATAAATAAATAAATAAATAAATAATAATAATAATAAAACAGAAAAACATAAAAAGGTTATTTGGGCTTGGCATGTGGTCGCTTCGGCAGCACATACACCAAATTTGTAAGCTACACAGAAGGCCAGCGTGGTCATTGTGTAAAAATGACACGCAGAATTGTGCAGCTTTTTGTATTTTATTTTGTTGTAGGGACTGCTCTGCAGAAATCAAATAAAGATAGATTGGAAGTACAGAAAAATAAAAATAGAAAGTTAGCTGGACCTGGTGGTGTGGACACCTGCAACCCCAGCTACTTGAAGGGCATTGAGATGACATTCAGTTGAACCCGAAAGGCAGGAGTTGCAATAAGCAAAGATCACACTGTTGCACTTTAGCCTTGGTGACAAAAGGGAAACTGCACGTAATAAAGAAAGGCGGTTTTGGGGTTGGAGTCTCTCTGCACCTCGTTTTGTTTCAATTTCACACACTCATCAGTCTGATTAGCTTTCTTTCTTTGTTCTCTTTTATTATGTAAGGTGGGTTTTTACCATAATGCTCAGTCTGACCTCGAACTCGTGAGCTAAGAAAACTCCCCACATCGGCCTCCCAAAGGGCTTAGATTGCTGGCGTGAGTGGCAGCACCTGGCACAGTCTCTCTAATTTTTTTAAACAATAAATTGTAACAGTACGGCACGGTGGATCACGGCAGCCGGTCATTCAGAGGCCTCAAATATCAATGCGGGCAAACCACGAGAAGTTGCGTGTTCGAGTCCCGCCCGACCAACTTTGTGAAACACGGCTTTAACACGAAAACACAATTTGGTTTGGGTTCCGCGGCTCAAGCCTGTAGTCCCAGCACAAAGAATGCCAAGACAGGCGGATCGTGAGGTCACAGGTTAGAGACTGGTCTCGAAGGACACAGCTTAGCTCGCTTCCTATAAAAAACAAAAAAAAAAAAAAAAAAAAAAAAAAAAACAGAAAAACATAAAAAGCTTAGTTGGGCTTGGCATGTGGTCGCTTTGGCAGCACGTACACTAAAATTGGGACGCTACACAGAAGGCCGGCGTGGTCGTAGTGTAAAAATGACACGCACAGTTGTGCAGCTTTTGTATTTTATTTCTTCGTAGGGACTGCTTTGTAGAAATCAAATAAAGATAGATTGGAAGTACAGAAAAATAAAAATAGAAAGTTAGCTGGACCTGGTGGTGTGGACACCTGCAACCCCAGCTACTTGAAGGGCATTGAGATGACATTCAGTTGAACCCAAAAGGCAGGAGTTGCAATAAGCAAAGATCGCACTGTTGCACTCCAGCCTTGGTGACAAGAGGAAACTGCACGTAATAAAGAAAGGCGGTTTTGGGGTTGGAGTCTCTGAGCACCTCGTTTTGTTTCAATTTCACACATTCATCAGTCTGATTAGCTTTTTGTTGTTGTTGTCTTTTATTATGTAAGGTGGGTTTTCACCGTAATGCTCAGGCTGACCTCGAACTCGTGACCTCAGGAAACCCGCCCACCTCGGCCTCCCAAAGTGCTTAGATTGCTGGCGTGAGTGGCAGCACCTGGCACAGTCTCTCTAATTTCTTTTTAACAATACATTATAACAGCCCGGCACGGTGGCTCATGGCAGCCCGTCATTCAGGGGCCTCAAAGATCAATGCAGGCAAACCACGAGAAGTTGCGTGTTCTAGTCCCGCCCGACCAACTTGGTGAAAACCCGAATTTAAAACAAAAACACAATTTGGGTTGGGCTCCACGGCTCAAGCCTGTAGTCCCAGAACAAAGAATGCTGATGCAGGCGAATCGTGATGTCACGGGTTGGAGACTGGCCTCGAAGGACACAGGGTAGCTCACACCCTATAAAAAAAAAAAAGAAAAAAAGAAAAAAAACAGAAAAACATAAAAAAGCTTAGCTGGGCTTGGCATGTGGTCGCTTTGGCAGCACGTACACTAAATTGGAATGCTACACAGAAGGCCGGCGTGGTTGTAGTGTAAAAATGACACGCACAGTTGTGCAGCTTTTTGTATTTTATTTCTTCGTAGGGACTGCTTTGTAGAAATCAAATAAAGATAGATTGAGGAACATATCTCAAAGTAATAAAAGCTATTTATGACAAACCAACAGCCAATATCATACTTAATGGGCAAAACTGGAAGCATTCCCTTTGAACCGGCACTAGACAAGGATGCCCTCTCACCACTTCTATTCAACATAGTACTGGAAGTTCTAGCCAGAGCAATCAGGCAAGAAAAAGAAATAAAGGGTATTCAAATAGGAAAGGTGGAAGCCAAATTGTCTCTATTTGCAGACGACATGATAGTATACCTAGAAGACCCCATCACCTCAGCCCAAAAGCTCCTGCAACTGATAAGCAACTTCAGCAAAGTCTCAGGATATAAAATCAATGTTCAAAAATCACAAGCATTCCTATACACCAATAACAGACTTAAAGAGAACCAAATCAAGAACGAACTGCCATTCACAATTGCTACAAAGAAAATAAAATACCTAGGAATACAACTCA
Organism: Saguinus midas; assembly: GCA_021498475.1. Lineage (NCBI taxonomy): Eukaryota > Metazoa > Chordata > Mammalia > Primates > Cebidae > Saguinus > Saguinus midas. The sequence goes on along the minus strand of CM038402.1, from coordinate 128,316,079 downwards.
CTAGGAATGTAAGGGACCCTTTAAGGAAAACTACAAACAACTCTATGCACATAAACTAGTAAATCAGGAAGAAATGGATAAATTCCTGACGCCTGTGTCCTCCCAAGCCTAAACCAGGAGGAAGCCGAAACTATGAATAGACCAATAACAAGGTCTGAAGTTGAGGCAGCAATTAAGAGCCTACCACACAAAAAGCCCAGGTCCAGATGGGTTCACAGCTGAATTCTACCAGACACACAAAGAGGATCTGGTACCATTCCTTCTGAAACTATTCCAAATAATCCAAAAAGAGGGAACCCTTCCCAAATCATTTTATGAGACCAACATCATCCTGATACCAAAACCTGGCAGAGACTCAACAAGAAAAGAAAACTTCAGGCCAATATCCATGATGAACATAGATGCAAAATCTTCAATAAAATACTGGCAAACCGATTGCAACAGCACATTAAAAACTTATCCATCATGATCAAGTAGGATTCATCCTGGGATGCAAGGCTGGTTCAACATACGCAAGTCTATAAATGTAATTCACCACATAAACAGAAGCAAAACAAAACCACATGATTATCTCAATTGATGCAGAGAAGGCATTTGACAAAATTCAACAGCCCTTTATGCTAAAACCCTCAATAAACTTGGTATTGATGGAACATATCTCAAAGTAATAAAAGCTATTTATGACAAACCAACAGCCAATATCATACTTAATGGGCAAAACTGGAAGCATTCCCTTTGAACCGGCACTAGACAAGGATGCCCTCTCACCACTTCTATTCAACATAGTACTGGAAGTTCTAGCCAGAGCAATCAGGCAAGAAAAAGAAATAAAGGGTATTCAAATAGGAAAGGTGGAAGCCAAATTGTCTCTATTTGCAGACGACATGATAGTATACCTAGAAGACCCCATCACCTCAGCCCAAAAGCTCCTGCAACTGATAAGCAACTTCAGCAAAGTCTCAGGATATAAAATCAATGTTCAAAAATCACAAGCATTCCTATACACCAATAACAGACTTAAAGAGAACCAAATCAAGAACGAACTGCCATTCACAATTGCTACAAAGAAAATAAAATACCTAGGAATACAACTCACTAGGAATGTAAGGGACCCTTTAAGGAAAACTACAAACAACTGCTCAACGAAATAAGAGAGGACACAAACAGATGGAGAAACATTCCATGTTCGTGGTTAGGAAGAATCAATATCGTGAAAATGGCTATACTGCCCAAAGTAATTTACACAATCAATGCTATCCCCATCAAACTACCATTGAATTTCTTCACAGAACTGGAAAACCACCATGAATTTCATATGGAACCAAAAAGAGCCCGCATAGCCAAGTCAATTCTAAGCAAAAGAACACAGCGGAGGCATCACGCTACCAGACTTCAAACTATACTACAAGGCTACAGTAATCAAAACAGCATGGTACTGGTACCAAAACAGAGATATAGACCAATGGAACAGAACAGAGGCATCGGAGGCAACACAACACATCTACAACCATATTATCTTTGATAAACCAGACAAAACAGGCAATGGGGAAAGGATTCCTATTTAATAAATGGTGTTGGGAAAACTGGCTAGCCATGTGCAGAAAGCAGAAACTGGACCCCTTCCTGACACCTTACACTAAAATTGGGATGCTACACAGAAGGCCGGCGTGGTTGTAGTGTAAAAATGACACGCACAGTTGTGCAGCTTTTGTATTTTATTTCTTTGTAGGAACTGCTTTGTAGAAATCAAATAAAGATAGATTGGAAGTTCAGAAAAATAAAAATAGAAAGTTAGCTGCCCTGGTGGTGTGGACACTTGCAATCCCAACTATTTGAAGGGCATTGAGATGACATTCAGTTGATCGCGAAAGGTAGGAGTTGCAACAAGCAAAAATCGCACCGTTGCACTCCAGCCTTGGTGACAAGAGGAAAACTGCACGTAATAAAGAACGGGGTTTTGGGGGTGGAGTCTCTCGGCACCTCGGTTTGTTTCAATTTCACACACTCATCAGTCTGATAAGCTTTATTTTTTTGTTCTCTTGTATTATGTAAGGTGGGTTTTCACCAAAATGCTCAGGCTGACCTCGAACTCGTGACCTCAGGAAACAAGCCCACCTCGGCCTGCCAAAGTGCTTAGATTGCTGGCGTGAGTGGCAGCACCTTGCACAGTCTGTCTATTTTTTTTTTTAAGAATACATTTTCACAGCCTGGCATGGTGGCTCACGACAGCCTGTCATTCATCGGCCTCAAAGATCAATGTGGGGAAACCACCAGAATTTGCATGTTTGAGTCCCGCTTGACCAACATGGTGAAACACCTTCTTTAAAACGCAAACACAATTTGGGTTGGGCTCTGCGGCTCAAGCCTGTAGTCCCAGCACCAAGAATGCCGAGTCAGGTGGATCGTGAGGTCACACCTGTGCGTGTCATTTTTACGCTACGACCACGCCGGCCTTCAGTGTAGCGTCCCAATTTTAGTGTACATCCCGCCGAAGCGAGCACATGCCAAGCCCAGCTCAGCTTTTTTATGTTTTTCTTTTTTTTTTTTCTGTTTTTAATAGGGAGCGGTCTATGCTGTGTCCTTCGAGGTCAGTCTTGAACCTGTGACCTCAGGATCCGCCTGCCTTGGCATTCTTTGTGTTGAGACTACAGGCTTGTAAAGCGGATCCCAACCCAAGTTGCGCTTTCATTTTAACGACGGGCTTTCACCATGTTGATCGGGCGGGTCTCGAACCCGCAACTTCTCGTGATTTGCCCGCCTTTATCTTTGAGGCATCAGAATGACAGGCTGCCGTTAACCACCGTGCCGGGCTGTTATAATGTATTCTTAAAAAAAAATTGACTGTGCCAGGTGCTGCCACTCACGCCAGGATTCTAAGCACACTGTGAGGCCGAGGTGGGTGGGTTTCCTGAGGTCACGAGTTCGAGGTTATCCTGAGCATTTTGGTGAAAACACACCTCACATAATAGAGAGAAAAAAAGAAAGGTAATCAAACTGATGAGTGTGTGCAATTGAAACAAAACTAGGTGCTGGTAGACTCCACCTTCAGAACTGCCTTTCTTTATTACGTACAGTTTCCTCTTGTCACCAAGGCTGGAGTGCAACAGTGCGATCTTGGTTAATGCAACACCTGCCTTTTGGGTTCAACTGATTGTCATCCCAATGCCCTTCAAGTAGCTGGGGTTGCAGGTGTCCACACCACCAGGTCCAGCTAACTTTCTATTTTTATTTTTCTGTACCTCCAATCTATCTTTATTTGATTTCCACAATGCAATCACAACCAATAAATAAAATACAAAAGCTGCACACCTGTGCGTGTCATGTTTATGCTACGAACATGCTGGCCTTCACTCTAGCGTCCCAATTTTTGTGTAGGTACTGCTGAAGCGAGCACATGCCAAGCCCAGCTCAGCTTTTTTATGTTTTTATGTTTTTCATAGGGAGCGGGCTATGCTGTGTCCTTTGAGGCCAGTCTCGAACCTGTGCCTTCAGGATCCGCCTGCCTGGGCACTCTTTGTGCTGGGACTACAGGCTTAAAAAGCGGAGCCCAACCCAAATTTTGTTTTTGTTTTAAAGACAGTGTTTCACCATGTTCATCGGGCGGGTCTTGAAAGCGCAACTTCTCGTGATCCGCCCGCCTTGAGTTTTGATGCGACTGAATGACAAGCTGCCGTGAGCCACGGTGCCGGGCTGTTACAATGTATTGTTAAAAAATAATAATAATAAGAGAGAAAAAGAAAGGTAATCAAACTGACGAATGTGTGCAATTGAAACAAAACGAGGTGCCCGGAGACTCCACCCTCAGAACTGCCTTTCTGTATTATGTACAGTTTCTTACTTGTCACCAAGACTGGAGTGCAACAGTGCGATCTTGGTTAATGCAACACCTGCCTTTTGGGTTCAACTGATTGTCATCCCAATGCCCTTCAAGTAGCTGGGGTTGCAGGTGTCCACACCACCAGGTCCAGCTAACTTTCTATTTTTATTTTTCTGTACCTCCAATCTATCTTTATTTGATTTCCACAACGCAATCACAACCAATAAATAAAATACAAAAATCTGCACACCTGTGCGTGTCATTTTATGCTACGAACATGCTGGCCTTCACTCTAGCGTCCCAATTTTTGTGTAGGTACTGCTGAAGCGAGCACATGCCAAGCCCAGCTCAGCTTTTTTATGTTTTTATGTTTTTCATAGGGAGCGGGCTATGCTGTGTCCTTTGAGGCCAGTCTCGAACCTGTGACTTCAGGATCCGCCTGCCTGGGCATTCTTTGTGCTGAGACTACAGGCTTAAAAAGCGGAGCCCAACCCAAATTGTGTTTTTATTTTAAAGACAGGGTTTCACCATGTTGGTCGGGCGGGTCTGGAAAGCGCAACTTCTCGTGATTTGCCCGCCTTGATCTTTGAGGCGTCTGAATGACAAGCTGCCGTGAGCCACGGTGCCGGGCTGTTAGAATGTATTGTTAAAAAAAAATAAGAGAGACTGTGTCAGGTGCTGCCACTCACGCCAGCAACATAAGCACTTTGGGAGGCCGAGGTGGGTGGGTTTCCTGAGGTCACGAGTTCGAGGTCAACCTGAGCAATTCGGTGAAAACCCAACTTACATAATAAAAGAGAAAAAAGAAAGGTAATCAGACTGATGAGTGTGTGAAATTGAAACAAAACGAGGTGCCCGGAGACTCCACCCCCAGAACTGCCTTTCTTTATTATGTACAGTTTCCCTCTTGTCACCATGGCTGGAGTGCAACAGTGTGATCTTTGCTTATTGCAAAACCTGCCTTTTGGGTTCAACTGATTATTATCCCAATGCCCTTCAAGTACCTAGGGTTGCAGGTGTCCACATCACCAGGTCCAGCTAACTTTCTATTTTTATTTTTCTGTACCTCCAATCTATCTTTATTTGATTTCCACAATGCAATCACAACCAATAAATAAAATACAAAAAGCTGCACACCTGTGCGTGTCACTTTTATGCTACGACCACGCCAGCCTTCTGTGTAGCGTCCCAATTCTAGTGTAGCTGCTGCCGAAGCGAGCACATGCCAAGCCCAGCTCAGCTTTTTTATGTTTTTCTGTTATTTGGTTTTTATTTGGAGCAGGCTACACTCTGTCCTTCGAGGCCAGTCTCGAACTTGTGACCTCACTTTCCACCTGCCTCGGCATTCTTTGTGCTGAGACTACAGGCTGGAAAAGTGGAGCCCAACCCAAATTGTGTTTTTGTTTTAAAGACTGGGTTTCACCATGTTTGTCGGGTGGGTCTCGAACCCACTACTTCTCGTGATTTGCCCGCCTTGATCTTTGAGGCATCTGAATGACAGCCTGCTGTGAGCCACCATGCTGGGCTGTTAAAATGTATTGTTAAAAAAAAATTAGAGAGACTGTGCCAGGTGCTGCCACTCACGCCAGCAACGTAAGCACTTTCGGAGGCAGAGGTGGGCGGGTTTCCTGAGGTCACGAGTTCGACGTCAGCCTGAGCATTTAGGTGAAAACCCACCTTACATAATAAAAGAGAAAAAGAAAAGAAAGGTAATTAGACTGATGAGTGTGTGCAATTGAAACAAAACGAGGTGACTGGAGACTCAACCACCAGAACTGCCTTTCTTTATTACATACACTTTTCCTCTTGTCACCAAGGCTGGAGTGCAACAGTGCGATCTTTGCTTATTGCAACACCTGCCTTTTGGGTTCAACTGATTGTCATTCCAGTGCCCTTCAAGTAGCTGGGGTTGCATGTGTCCACACCACCAGGTCCAGCTAACTTTCTATTACAAAAGTTAGAGATGGTGAAAACCCATCTCTACTAAAAACACTATATATATATATTAGCCAGGCATGGTGGCAGGAACCTGTAAACTCAGCTGCTGGGGAGGCTGAGGCAGGAGAATCAATTGACCCCAGGAAGCGGGGTAGGCTGCAGTGACCTGAGATCATGCCACTGCCCTCGAGCCTGGGTGACAAAGTGAGGTTCTGTCCAGAAGAAACAAAGAAATGAATGAAAACAAATTTTAGATATTCAAAAACAGAGCAAGAGATGGGTCTGAAAGACATTTCCAATGCCAGCCATGATGTCAGGTGAATTTCTGATGGGAAGTGGGTCTCTGCTGTGCTTCCTGGGGGCATGGAGCCCTCCTGCCTCTGAGTCTGTGCTTCATGTCCTGAGAAACTGGTGCCTTCCTGCCTCTGAGTCTGTGCCTGTGTCCTGGGGAACTGGGGCCCTCCTGTCTCTGAGTCTGTGCCTGTGTCCTGGGGAACTGGGGCCCTCCTGCCTCTGAGTCTGTCCCTGTGTCCTGGGGAACTGGGGCCCTCCTGCCTCTGAGTCTGAGCCTGTGTCCTGGGGAACTGGGGCCCTCCTGCCTCTGAGTCTGAGCCTGTGTCCTGGGGAACTGGGGCCCTCCTGCCTCTGAGTCTGTGCCTGTGTCCTGGGGAACTGGGGTCCTCCTGCCTCTGAGTCTGAGCCTGTGTCCTGGGGAACTGGGGCCCTCCTGCCTCCTCTGCACTGGCCAGGTCTCGATTTATTCATGATTTTCTTGTAGGGAGGACATTTAGTTTCTTCTGTTAGAAAATAACTGCCTTTGTGCAGGTGGCAAAGGTCTTCTCTGTGGAGTCCTGTGAGCTTTGGAGTTAGGATTTCTCCTGAGCTCCACCTGCCATGTGCAGCTCTTCTTCAGCTGGGCTGAATGCCAGGGATGGGCCTTCAAACCTCTGCCCCACAACCGGCCTCCCCTCTGTCTGCCATGTTCTGTCCTAGAAACAAAACTAAACTCTAAACTAAACACATCTGATGAGAAATGATGCTCTGTAGGGCTTGATTCCCCAGACCCCTTAGGAATTTGGGTAAAAGGAACAAATCAGAGTTTCATCCTCAGAACATTTATATACAAATGTTTATTTATTTATTTATTTATTTATTTATTTTTGAGACAAATCACTGGTGCGATCTCAGCTCACTGCAACCTCCACCTCCTGGGTTCAAGCCATTCTCCTGCCTCAGCCTCCCAAGTAGCTGGGATTACAGGTGCCAGCCATACCTGGCTAACTTTTGTTTTCTATATATATATATATATTTAGGAGACACAGGTTTTACTATTTTTGCCAGACAGGTCTCAAACTGGTGACTTCCTGGTCCACCTGCCTCAGCCTCCCAAAGTGCTGGGATTACAGGCCTGACCAATTGAACCCGGCCAATTCCATGATTTTAGAGAAAGTCAACCAATTGTCAGCTGGAAAATCTTTAAATTTATTTATAGCCCAGAAGACCCGAGTTTTGAGTTGTCTCACTGTTCTCAACCAAACCAATGTATTTTATTTTATTATTTTATTTAAAATAAAAAAAAAAAAAAAAAAAAAAAAAAAAAAAAAAAAAAAAAAAAAAAAAAAAAAAAAAAAAAAAAAAAAAAAAAAAAAAAAAAAAAAAAAAAAAAAAAAAAAAAAAAAAAAAAAAAAAAAAAAAAAAAAAAAAAAAAAAAAAAAAAAAAAAAAAAAAAAAAAAAAAAAAAAAAAAAAAAAAAAAAAAAAAAAAAAAAAAAAAAAAAAAAAAAAAAAAAAAAAAAAAAAAAAAAAAAAAAAAAAAAAAAAAAAAAAAAAAAAAAAAAAAAAAAAAAAAAAAAAAAAAAAAAAAAAAAAAAAAAAAAAAAAAAAAAAAAAAAAAAAAAAAAAAAAAAAAAAAAAAAAAAAAAAAAAAAAAAAAAAAAAAAAAAAAAAAAAAAAAAAAAAAAAAAAAAAAAAAAAAAAAAAAAAAAAAAAAAAAAAAAAAAAAAAAAAAAAAAAAAAAAAAAAAAAAAAAAAAAAAAAAAAAAAAAAAAAAAAAAAAAAAAAAAAAAAAAAAAAAAAAAAAAAAAAAAAAAAAAAAAAAAAAAAAAAAAAAAAAAAAAAAAAAAAAAAAAAAAAAAAAAAAAAAAAAAAAAAAAAAAAAAAATACAACGTGTGTGACCTGCTTCCTGACAGATAAAACAGTGTTCTCATTTTAAAGGGAAAATGCCACTTCCTACTCGAAGGCCTGTGAGGCATTTAGGATTTACTGCAGATTTGGTTTTAGTCTCTGGCTTTTTGTTTTTCTTTTTTGAGACAGAGTTTTACTGTCACCCAGGCTGGAGTGCAATGGTGTGAGCTCAGCTCACTGTATCCTCCACTTCCCAGGTTCAAGTGATTCTCCTGCCTCAGCCTCCCGAGTAGCTGGGATTACAGGCACCTGCCAGCATGCCTGGCTAGTTTTTGTATTTTTAGTAGAGACGGGGTTTCACCATGTTGCTCAGGGTGGTCTCAAACTCCTGACCTCAGGTGATCTCCGCTTTCTTAGCCTCCCAAAGTGCTGGGATTACAGGCGTGAGCCACCGCATCTGACCTTTCTCCAAGAGGATGGTTTTATTTATTTATTTATTTATTTATTTATTTATTTATTTATTTATTTATTTATTTATTTATTTATTTATTTATTTATTTATTTATTTTTATGAGACTGTGATTTCTATCCTGTCGATTTGAATGACACATTTGTACGACCACCTGCCTGCCCCGGGAAGCCTGACAAGGACCAGGTCTGACTATAAATCACTGGTCTGTGTGCTTGTCAGAGAAAAGGAACACTCCTTTTAGAGTTAGTGCTTTCACACTTCCTGTGAGCGCTTTTGCCACAGGCTGGCAGCTGCCGGTGGCCAGGCGTGGGGTGCTGCCTGCTGCAGAGTTTAACTCTGTGTCCTGTCAACCACGTGGAAGACAGTGTGGTGATTCCTCAAGGACCTAGAAATAGAAATTCCATTTGACCCAGCAATCCCATTACTGGGTATATATCCAGACGATTATAAATCATTCTACTATAAGGACACATGCACACGAATGTTCATTGCAGCACAGTTTACAATAGCAAAGACCTGGAACCAACCCAAATGCCCATCGATGATAGACAGGACAGAAAAAATGTGGCACATATACACCGTGGAATATTATGCAGCCATCAAAAAACGATGAGTTCATGTCCTTTGTAGTGACATGGATGAACCTGGAAATCATCATTCTCAGCAAACTGACACAAGAGCAGAAAATAAAACACTGCATGTTCTTACTCATTGAACAATGAGAACACATGAACACAGCAGGGGAGCATCACACACTGGGGTCTGTTGGGGGTCTAGGGAGGGACAGTGGGGTGGGTGGTTGGGAGAGATAACATGGGGAGAAATGCCAGATACAGGTGATGGGGGATGGAGGCGGCAAACCATCTTGTCATGTGTGTTCCTATGTAGCAATCTTGCATCATCACATGTACCCCAGAACCTAAAGTACATTTAAAAATAATAATAATAAATAAGAAACCCCAAAACTCTGCATCCTAAGAGGGAATGGCCTTCATTCTCAGAGCTCTGTCCAACAATCAGCAGTTCAGCAGAAACACCTCCTCCGAGATGAGGAAAATGGGGAGGTGAGGGCAGAAACTTGAACGATAGTTTTAAAGTGAGGTGAGTCAGTAGAATCATGAATGCGACTTGAGGACCCTCAATTTGAATGATGGCTTTATTTATTCATTTATTTTTCAATCCAAGTTTCTCTCTGTCGCCCAGGCTGGAGTGCAATGGTGTGAGCTCAGCTCACTGTATCCTCCACTTCCCAGGTTCAAGTGATTCTCCTGCCTCAGCCTCCCAGGTGGCTGGGATTACAGGCGTGAGCCACCGCATCTGACCTTTCTCCAAGAGGATGGTTTTATTTATTTATTTATTTATTTTTTGAGACTGTGATTTCTAACCTGTCGATTTGAATGACACATTTGTACGACCACCTGCCTGCCCCGGGAAGCCTGACAAGGACCAGGTCTGACTATAAATCACTGGTCTGTGTGCTTGTCAGAGAAAAGGAACACTCCTTTTAGAGTTAGTGCTTTCACACTTCCTGTGAGCCCTTTTGCCACAGGCTGGCAGCTGCCGGTGGCCAGGCGTGGGGATGCTGCCTGCTGCAGAGTTTAACTCTGTGTCCTGTCAACCACGTGGAAGACAGTGTGGTGATTCCTCAAGGACCTAGAAATAGAAATTCCATTTGACCCAGCAATCCCATTACTGGGTATATATCCAGACGATTATAAATCATTCTACTATAAGGACACATGCACACGAATGTTCATTGCAGCACAGTTTACAATAGCAAAGACCTGGAACCAACCCAAATGCCCATCGATGATAGACTGGACAGGGAAAATGTGGCACATATACACCATGGAATATTATGCAGCCATCAAAAACGATGAGTTCATGTCCTTTGTAGTGACATGGATGAACCTGGAAACCATCATTCTCAGCAAACTGACACAAGAGCAGAAAATCAAACACCGCATGTTCTCACTCATAGGTGGGTGTTGAACAATGAGAACACATGGACACAGGGAGGGGAGCATCACACACTGGGGTCTGTTGGGGGGGCTAGGGGAGGGACAGTGGGGTGGGGGTTGGGGAGGGATAACATGGGGAGAAATGCCAGATACAGGTGACGGGGGGATGGAGGCAGCAAACCACCTTGTCATGTGTGTTCCTATGTAGCAATCCTGCATCATCTACACATGTACCCCAGAACCTAAAGTACAATTAAAAATAATAATAGGGCCTGGTGCGGTGGCTCACACCTGTAATCCCAGCACTTTGGGAGGCCAAGGTGGGTGAATCACGAGGTCAAGAGATGGAGACCATTTTGGTCAACATGGTGAAACCCCGTCTCTACTAAAAATACAAAAAATTAGCTGGGCATGGTGGTGCCTGCCTGTAGTCCCAGCAACTCAGGAAGCTGAGGCAGGAGAATTGCCTGAACCCCGGAAGCAGGGGTTGTGGTGAGTTGAGAACACGCCATTGCACTCCAGCCTGGGTAACAAAAGCGAAACTCTGTCTCAAAATAAAATAAAATAAAATAAAATAAAATAAAATAAAATAAAATAAAATAAAATAAAATAAAATAAAATAAAATAAATAATAATAATAGGGCCTGGCATGGAGGCTCACACCTGTAATCCCAGCACTTTGGGAGGCTGAGGTGGGTAAATAACGAGGTCAAGAGATCGAGACCATCCTGGTCAACATGGTGAAACCCGTCTCTACTAAAAATACAAAAAATTAGCTGGGTATGGTGGTGCATGCCTGTAGTCCCAGCAACTCGGGAGGCTGAGGCAGGAGAATTGCCTGAACCCAGGAAGCAGGGGTTGCGGTGAGTAGAGAACACGCCATTGCACTCCAGCCTGGGTAACAAAAGCGAAACTCTGTCTCAAAATAAAATAAAATAAAATAAAATAAAATAAAATAAAATAAATAATAATAATAAATAAGAAACCCCAAAACTCTGCATCCTAAGAGGGAATGGCCTTCATTCTCAGAGCTCTGTCCAACAATCAGCAGTTCAGCAGAAACACCTCCTCCGAGATGAGGAAAATGGGGAGGTGGGGGCAGAAACTTGAACGATAGTTTTTAAAGTGAGGTGAGTCAGTAGAATCATGAATGCGACTTGAGGACCCTCAATTTGAATGATGGCTTTATTTATTCATTTATTTTTCAATCCAAGTTTCTCTCTGTCGCCCAGGCTGGAGTGCGGTGGCATAATCTCGGCTCACAGCAACCTCCGCTTCACGGGTTGAAGCCATTCTCCTGCCTCAGCCTCCAGAGTAGCTGGGACTACAGGCACCTGCCACCACGCCTGGCTAGTTTTTGTATTTTTAGTAGAGATGGGGGTTTCACCATCTTGGCAAGCCTGGTCTCAAACTCCTAACCTCGTGATCTGCCCACCTCAGCCTCCCAAAGTGCTGGGATTTCAGGCATGAGCCATTGTGCCTAAACTGATTTTTGTATTTTTAGTAGAGATGGGGTTTCACCATCTTGGCAAGCCTGGTCTCAAACTCCTGACCTCGTGATCCACCTGCCTCAGCCTTTCAAAGTGCTGGGATTACAGGCATGAGCCATTGTGCCTAAACTGATTTTTGTATTTTTAGTAGAGACAGGGTTTCACCATGTTGGCCAGGCTGGTCTCAAACTCCTGACCTCGTGATCTGCCCACCTCAGCCTCCCAAAGTGCTGGGATTACAGGCATGAGCCATAGCATCTGGCCTGATTTTTGTGTTCTTATTAGAGATGGGGTTTCACCATCTTGGCAAGCCTGGTCTCAAACTCCTGACCTCGTGATCTGCCCACCTCAGCCTCCCAGGTAGCTGGGATTACAGGCATGAGCCATTGTGCCTAAACTGATTTTTGTATTTTTAGTAGAGACAGGGTTTCACCATGTTGGCCAGGCTGGTCTAGAACTCCTGCCTCGTGATCTGCCCTCCTTAGCCTCCCAAACTGCTGGGATTACTGGCATGAGCCATTGTGCCTAAACTGATTTTTGTATTTTTAGTAGAGACAGGGTTTCACCATGTTGGCCAGGCTGGTCTCAAACTCCTGACCTCGTGATCCACCTGCCTCAGCCTCCTGAGTAGCTGGGATTACAGGCATGAGCCATTGTGCCTAAACTGATTTTTGTATTTTTAGTAGAGACGGGGTTTCACCATCTTGGCAAGCCTGGTCTCAAACTCCTGACCTCGTGATCTGCCCACCTCAGCCTCCCAAAGTGCTGGGATTACAGGCATGAGCCATAGCACCTGGCCTGATTTTTGTGTTCTTAGTAGAGACAGGGTTTCACCATGTTGGCCAGGCTGGTCTCAAACTCCTGACCTCGTGATCCACCTGCCTCAGCCTCCCAAAGTGCTGGGATTACAGGCATGAGCCATAGCATCTGGCCTGATTTTTGTATTTTTAGTAGAGATGGGGTTTCACCATGTTGGCCAGGCTGGTCTTGAACTCTTGACCTCGTGATCCACCTGCCTCAGCCTTTCAAAGTGCTGGGATTACAGGCATGAGCCATAGCATCTGGCCTGATTTTTGTGTTCTTAGTAGAGACAGGGTTTCACCATGTTGGCCAGGCTGGTCTTGAACTCCTGACCTCGTGATCTGCCCACCTCAGCCTCCCAGGTAGCTGGGATTACAGGCATGAGCCATTGTGCCTAAACTGATTTTTGTATTTTTAGTAGAGACGGGGTTTCACCATGTTGGCCAGGCTGGTCTCAAACTCCTGACCTGACCACCTGCCTGCCCGGGAAGCCTGACAAGGACCAGGTCTGACTATAAATCACTGGTCTGCGTGCTTGTCAGAGAAAAGGAACACTCCTTTTAGAGTTGTGCTTTCACATTTCCTGTGAGCGCTTTTGCCACAGGCTGGCGGCTGCCGGTGGCCAGGCGTGGGGATGCTGCCTGCTGCAGAGTTTAACTCTGTGCCCTGTCAACCACGTGGAAGACAGTGTGGCGATTCCTCAAGGACCTAGAAATAGAAATTCCATTTGACCCAGCAATCCCATTACTGGGTATATATATCCAGACGATTATAAATCATTCTACTATAAGGACACATGCACACGAATGTTCATTGCAGCACTGTTTACAATAGCAAAGACCTGGAACCAACCCAAATGCCCATCGATGATAGACTGGACTGGGAAAATGTGGCCCATATACACCATGGAATAGTATGCAGCCATCAAAAACGATGAGTTCATGTCCTTTATAGTGACATGGATGAACCTGGAAACCATCATTCTCAGCAAACTGACACAAGAGCAGAAAATCAAACACCGCATGTTCTCACTCATAGGTGGGTGTTGAACAATGAGAACACATGAACACAGCAGGGGAGCATCACACACTGGGGTCTGTTGTGGGGGCTAGGGGAGGGTCAGCAGGGGGTGGGTGGTTGGGGAGGGATAACATGGGGAGAAATGCCAGATACAGGTGACGGGGGGATGGAGGCGGCAAACCACCTTGTCATGTGTGTTCCTATGTAGCAATCTTGCATCATCTACACATGTACCCCAGAACCTAAAGTACAATTAAAAATAAATTAATAGGGCCTGGCATGGAGGCTCACACCTGTAATCCCAGCACTTTGGGAGGCTGAGGCAGGAGAATTGCCTGAACCCAGGAAGCACAGGTTGCAGTGAGTGAGAGCGCCATTGCACTCCAGCCTGGGTAACAAAAGCGAAACTCCGTCTCAAAATAAAATAAATAAATAAGAAATAAGAAACCCCAAAACTCTGCATCCTAAGAGGGAATGGACTTCATTCTCAGAGCTCTGTCCGACAATCAGCAGTTCAGCAGAAACACCTCCTCGAGATGAGGAAAATGGGGAGGTGAGGGCAGAAACTTGAACGATAGTTTTTAAAGTGAGGTGAGTCAGTAGAATCATGAATGCGACTTGAGGACCCTCAATTTGAATGATGGCTTTATTTATTCATTTATTTTTCAATCCAAGTTTCTCTCTGTCGCCCAGGCTGGAGTGCAGTGGTGCGATCTCTGCTCACTGCAGTCTCTGCCTCCCAGGTTCAAGCTATTCTCCTGCCTCAGCCTCCCAGGTAGCTGGGATTACAGGGATGGGCCACGACGCCAAGCTAATTTTTGTATGTTTAGTGGAGACAGGGTTTCACCATGTTGGTCAGTCTGGTCTCAAAATCCTGACCTCGTGATCCGCCCACCTCAGCCTCCCAAAGTGCTGAGATTACAGGCATGAGCCATAGCACCTGGCCTGATTTTTGTGTTCTTATTAGAGATGGGGTTTCACCTTGTTGGCCAGGCTGGTCTTGAACTTCTGACCTCGTAATCCGCCTGCCTCAGCCTCCCAAAGTGCTGGGATTACAGGCGTGAGCCATTGCGCCTAACCTGATTTTTGTATTTTTAGTATACACAGGGTTTTACCATGTTGGCCAGGCTGCTCTCGAACTTCCGATCTCAGGTGATCCACCCGCCTCAGCATCCCAAAGTACTGGGATTCCAGGCATGAGCCATAGCATCTGGCCTGATTTTTGTATTTTTAGTAGACACGGGGTTTCACCATGTTGGCCAGGCTGGTCTTGAACTCTTGACCTCGTGATCCACCCGCCTCAGCCTCCCAAAGTGCTGGGATTTCAGGCATGAGCCATAGCATCTGGCCTGATTTTTGTATTTTTAGTAGAGATGGGGTTTCACCATGTTCGTGAGGCTGGTCTCGAACTCCCGATCTCAGGTGATCCACCCTCGGTCTCCCAGAGTGCTGGAACTATAGGTGTAAGCCACCTGGCCCAGGCTAATTAAGAGAGGTTTGATTTTGCAGCCGGTGGCCACACCAGCCAAAGGGATGGACGAGCAGGGTTTTATTGCTTTCAGAGATTGAAATGACCACCCTTTGGTCTGCTCAGGAGGAGAATTTTGGAGCCAGAAAATTGCACACACACCACGTGACACTTAGGAGTTTTTTTCACGCTGGAGCAAAACCAGTATTGACCAGCATGATTATACCCACTCCACAGAGGTGCGGAGAAGCCAAAGGCAGTAAAAAACTGCACTCTTTCCCTCCGCCTGTGCCCTTTAGAGCTTTGGATAATCAGCACATAGCACTTGAGAGCAATTTTCCAGGAGAGAGAAACTTTGCTATAGGATTAAGCCTCATAAAAATATTATTACCAATCGTGTCAGATTAAATGCCCCTTTTCTTCAGACTTAAATAATTCAGAGTCTCCTCTTTTTGAAAACAGACACACACAGACACACACTCACAGCACAATTATGTTACAGGTTAAGCAAATATTAAAGTGTGAATTTCAGTTTTCATTGGTTCAGGGCTCTGTGGTTCGGAGTCTGCTGTGATGGACCTAATGCAGGTGAAACTCATGGACGGTCAAACTCTATAGCTGGGATTTATGATCATACAGTATCTTAATGCCCTGACTCTTTCCAGTTAGAATGTGGCAGATTTCTTTCTAGTCTTTTGGGGACCCTTCTTGATGGCTTAAAAGTGATATGGCTGGGCACAATGGCTTACACCCTGTCTTCCAGTTCAGAGGTCAATGCAGGTGGATCACCCAAGGGCAAAAGTTTGAGACCAGCCTGGCCAACGTGGTGAAACCCTGTCTCTACCAAAAATAGAAAAAAAATAGCTGGGTGTGGTGCAGGTGCCTGTAATTCCAGCTACTCGGGAGGCTGAGGCAGGAGGATCGCTTGAACCTGGGAGGTGGAGGCTGCAGTGAGCTGAGATCATGCCAGTGCACTCCAGCCTGGGCAACAGAGAGAGACTCCATTTCAAAAACCAAAAAAAAAAAAAGGGAAGTGATTGCATTTATGACATCTAGAAATTTCTCAAAGCTTTTCTCTTCCAGTCCATTGGTTTCTGAAGGTATCCTAAAATATCAGCCGGGCTTGGTGGCTGGAGCCCATTATTCCAGCTACTTGGGAGGAGGCTGGGGCAGAAGAATCGCTTGAAGGCAGGAGGCAGAGGCTGCAGTGCACTGAGATCCTGCCCAGGCACTGCAGCCTGGACACAGAGCGAGACTGGGTCTCAAAGAGATGAGAAGAAAAAAGAGAAGAGAAGGAAGAAACAGAATAAAAGGAAAGAGAGGAGAGGGAGGGAGGGAGGGAGGGAGCAGAATGGAGGAAACGGGAAGGGAGGGAATGACAGGAGAGGGCAAGGGAGGGAAGGGAGGGAGGAAGGGAGGGAGGGAGGAAGGGAGGGAGGGAGGGAGGAAGGGAGGGAGGAAGGGAGGGAAGGGAGGTGAATGGAGGGAGGGAGGGAGGGAAGGAAGGGAAGGGAGGGAGGAAGGGAGGAAGGGAGGGAGGGAGGGAAGGGAGGGAGGGAGGGAGGGAGGGAAGGAGGGAAGGGAGGGAGGGAAGGGAGGGAGGGAGGGAGGGAAGGAGGGAATGACAGGAGAGGGCAAGGGAGGTGAGGGGAGATGAAGGAAAGAGAAGGGAGAGGAAGGGAAGGAGAGGGAGGGAGGGAGGGAGGGAGGAAGGGAGGGAGGGAGGAAGGAAGGGAAGGGAGGGAGGAAGGGAGGAAGGGAGGAAGGGAGGTGAATGGAGGGAGGGAGGAAGGGAGGAAGGGAGGTGAATGGAGGGAGGGAGGAAGGGAGGGAGGGAAGGAAGGGAAGGGAGAAGGGAAGGAAGAAGGAAAGTGAGGGGAAGAGAAGAATCAGTGTCTAAGCCCCGAGTGCTGTGACAGGAGCAGGCCTGAGGCCTCAGCTGGAAACCCAGGTGCTGTCTCCGGCCAGGACGACCCCAGACCCAAACTTGCCAGGATTTCTCTGCAGACACGATGGGTCTGTGAAGACCCCAGAACAGAATCAGCCACAGGCCTCCGGGGTGGGTCCCGACATCGGGGTTTTCAACAGGAACAATTCCTGCCTCGAGGCTCCAGCCCGGACCCCACACAGGGCCAAACTCCCAAAGCTGGTTGATCTTATTCTAAGTAAGATTTTATGACGTCCTCAGGGCGGCCGGATTCAGAGGAGGCTGGTTTTATAGCAACGAAGATGACAATGAAAGTCAGTAAAAAATGAAAGAACCCAGTGAACTTTTGCCTATAATGTTTTCTTTTTTACTATACTTTAAGTTCTGGGGAAAATGTGCAGAGCATGCAGGTTTGTTACACGGGTACACATGTGCCATCCACCCCACCAATCATCTACATTAGATATGTCTCCTAATGCTCTCCCACCCCTAACCCCCACCCCTGCTATCCCTCCCCAATCCCCCAACCCCTGCTATCCCTCCCCAATCCCCCCACCCCTGCTATCTCTCCCCAATCCCCCAACCCCTGATATCCCTCCCTAATCCCCCACCCCCTGCTATCCCTCCCCAATCCCCCCACACCCTGTTATCCTCTTCTGCCCCCACCCCTGCTATCCCTCCCCTAGCATCCCACCTCCTGCTGTCCCTCCCCTAACCCTCACCCCCTGCTCTCCCTCCCCAATCCTCCCACCCCAGCTATGCCTCCCCAATTTTCCCACACCCTGCTATCCCTCCCCTAGCCCACACTCCCTGCTCTCCCTCCACAATCCCCCAACCCCTGCTATCCCTCCCCAATCCCCCCACCCCTGCTATCCCTTCCCAATCCCCCAACAGCTGCTATTCCTCCCTAGTCCCCACCCCTGCTATCCCTCCCCAATCCTCCCACCCCTGCTATCCCTCCCTAGCCCCAACACCCTGCCATTTCTCCCCATTCCCCCAACCCCTGCTATTCCTCCTAATCCCCCAACCCCTGCTATCCCTCCCCAATTTCCCACCCCTGCTATCCCTCCCCAATCCTCCCACCCCTGCTATCTCTCCCCAATCCCCCAACCCCTGCTATCCCTCCCCAATCCCCCAACCCCTGCTATTTTTCCTCTAGTCCCTCACCCCATGACAGGCTCCAGTGTGTGATGTTCCCCACACTGTGTCCTTGTGTTCTCATTGATCAACCCCCGCTTATGAGTGAAAAATGCAGTGTTTGGTTTTCTGTTCTTGTGTCAGTTTGCTGAGAATGATGATTTCCAGCTTCATCCATGTCCCTGCAAAGGACATGAACTCATTCTTTTTCATGGCTGTATAGTATTCCATGGTGTGTATGTGCCATATTTTCTTTATCCAGTCTATCATGGATGGGTGTTTGGGTTGGTTCCAAGTCTTTGCTATTGTGAACAGGGCCACAGTGAACATACGTGTGCATGTGTGTTTGTAATAGAATAATTTACAATCTTTTGGGTATATATTTCTTTTAAAAAATTGTGGTAACAGATCCATCATGCAAACTTTACCACATTAGCCACTTTGAAGTGTGTAGTTTGTGGCGTTAAAGGATTTCACGTTGTTTTACATCCGTCGGCACCTTTCAACTCCCGAAGGTTTTCATTACCCCAAATGGAAACTCTCTAACTGTTTTAAGAAAATAATAATTCTAAGAAAATTCATCCAGATCGGACAATGTCGGTGGAATTGTACAGCCTCGGTACCTGTGAAATGCAGTCATGATTCCGGGAGGGATTCATCTGTCTTGTTTCCTTGGTTGCGTTTTGAGAAAGCATCTCACTCTGTGCCCCAGGCTGGAGCGATCTCAGCTCACTGCAACCTCTGCCTCCCAGGTTCAAGCGATTCTCCTGCCTCAGCCTCCCAAGCAGCTGGGGTTACAGGTGCCCACCACCATGCCTGGCTAATTTTCATATTTTTAGCACAGATGGGGTTTTGCCATGTTGTCGAGGCTGGTCTTGAACTCCTGACCTCAGGTGACCCATCTGCCTTGACCTTCCAGAGTGCTGGGATTACAGGCGTGAGCCACCGTGCCCGCCATTATTATTTTTAGAAAAACTGTTGCTCTGTTGCTCAGGCTGGAGTGCAGTGGTGCAATCTCAGCTCACTGCAACCTCTGCCTCCCAGGTTCAAGCGATTCTCCTGCCTCAGCCTCCCCAGTATCTGGGACTACAGGTGCCCACCACCTTATGAAGCTAATGTTTGTATTTTTAGAGGGAGTCTCACTCTGTCACCCAGGCTGGAGTGCAGTGGTGAGATCTCAGCTCACTGTGATGTCTGCTTACTGGGTTCAAGTGATTCTCCTGCCTCAGCCTCCTGAGTAGCTGGAACTACAGGTGCCCACCACCATCCCGGGCTAATTCTTGTATTTCTAGTAGAGATGGGGTTTCACCATGTTGGTCAGGCTGGTCTCAAACTCCTGACCTCAGGTGATCCTCCCGCCTCGGCCTCCCAAAGTGCTGGGATCACAGGCGTGAGGCACTGCACCTGGCCTGGAGGAATCCCTTTATCCAGGCTGCACAGAGATCCAGATAAGAGACATTGAAGACACACCAGGCAAAAAAGTCAGTGTGGGCCGGGCAGAGTGGGCTGCCATCCTGGCACTTTGGGAGGCCAAGGCTGGAGGCTCAGGAGGTCGGGAGTTCAAGACCAGCCTGGCCAACATGGAGAAACCCTGTCTCTACTAAAATAACAAAAATCAGCCAGCCGTGGTGGCAGATGCCTGTAATCCCAGCTACTCAGGACACTGAGGTGGGAGAATTGCTTGAACCCACGAGGCAGAGGCTGCAGTGAGCTGAGATCGAACCAGTGCACTTTAGCCTGGGAGACAGAGGGAGACTCTGTGTCAGTAAATCAATCAATCAATCAAGAAAGTGAGAGAGAGAAAAAAGAAAGTCAATGTGACATTAGAGAGTGAGGCAGAGATTGCTGTTCATAGAGGAATCTGATCTCTCTGTCCTCTCTCTGTCTCTCTGTCTCTCTCTGTCTGTCTCTCTGTCTCTCTCTCTCTCTCTCTCTCTCTCTCTGTCTCTCTGTCTCTATCTCTCTCTGTCTCTCTCCTGTCTCTCTCCCTGTCTCTCCTGTCTGTCTCTGTCTCTGTATCTCCTGTCTCTCCTGTCTCTCTCTCTCTGTCCTCTCTCTCTCTCTCTCTCTCTCTCTCTCCTCCTCTTTCATGGAGCCTGGATTGGGCAGCTGTGATGGTGAACAGGAACCCCTCACCCTCTGCAGACAGATGGGTTCCCAGCAGCCCATACCTGCTGCCCAGACCCCCACACCCCACATTCTGTATCCATGAGAAGTCATGGCATCTCCTTGAGCCCCAAAGGCCATGGCCACTGATGGCTTGAAACCCAGCAGAGTCCCCCTCTCTCCATGTCCCAGAGTGGGCATTTTAGGAAACCCCTCTTTCCCACTGCATGGGACACCCTGACAAAGACCCACTGTGGCCGCCAGGTGCACTGATGCCAGGCAGCCATGAAAGGCCTTTCCTGGGGTCCAGGGCTCATAATTAATGACCTGACCACTGGTCATGAGGCTGAACAGCTGGGCATGCACCCCTGAAATGGCTGCTTGTGTCGGGGTCACAGAATTAATCAAAGAGCAGTTCAGGTGTTTGATGCTCACCCCCAAACATGGTTATTTATTATTTATTTTTATTATTTTGAAGCCAGGTGGGAAGATGCTGGGAAAGGGAAGCTTTCTTCTAGGACATCAGAGTTGGGCTCACCTGCAGAAACCCGGCTGGAGGGGGCCTCGGCATTTCTGGCAGCTTTGCCCCAGGTGGACAATGGGCCACATGGAGGAGAAAATTGTGATTTCACACACAGTGTCTGGGCTCCAAGGACAAATGTGGTGGGGGTCTGTCCCCTGGGTCCCCATCTCTCTTCTCTGTCTGTCTCTCTCTCTCTCTCTCTGTCTCTCCTGTCTGTCCCTGTCTATCCCTGTCTCTCTCTCTCCTGTCTGTCTCTTTCTATCTCTGTCTCTCTGTCTCTTCTGTCTCTGTCTCTTTGTGTCTCTCTCCTATCTCTGTCTCTGTCTCTCCTCTCTGTCTCTCTCCCTATCTCTTCTGTCTGTCTCTGTCTCTCTTTCTTCTGTCTCTGTCTTTGTGTCTCTCTCTCTCTTTGTCTCTCTCTCTGTGTCTCTCCTGTCTCTCTCTCCTGTCTCTGTCTTTCTCTCTCTCTCTCCTGTCTCTCATGTCTGTCTCTGTCTCTCTGTGTCTCTCCTGTCTCTCTCTCTCTGTCTCTGTCTCTCTGTCTCTTCTGTCTCTCTGTCTCTCTGTCTCTCTCCCTGTCTCTCTCTCTCTGTCTCTCTTCTCTCTGTCTCTCTCTGTCTGTGTCTCTCTCCTCTTTGTCTCTTTCTCCTATCTGTGTCCTTCTGTCTCTTCTGTCTCTCTCTGTGTCTCTCCTGTCTTTCTGTCTCTGTCTCTCTCTCTGTGTCTCTCTCCCTCTCTCTGTGTCTCTCTCTCCTATCTCTCTCTGTCTCTCTCCTGTCTCTGTGTCTCTCCTGTCTGTCTCTGTCTCTCATGTCTCTGTCTCTCCTGTCTCTGTCTTTCTCTGTCTCTCTCCCTGTCTCTCTCTGGGTGTCTCTGTCTCTCTTCATCTCTGTCTCTCTGTCTCTCTCTCTGTCTGTCTCTTTCTCTGGTCTCTCTTTCTCATTCCCCTGTCTCTGTCTCTGCATGTCTCTCTCCTATTTCTCTCTGTCTCTCCCATCTCTGTCTCTCTCTTGTCTCTCCTGTCTGTCTCTGTCTCTCTCTCTGTCTTTCTCTGTCTCTCTCTTGTCTCTGTCTCTCTGTCTGTGTCTCTCTCCTCTTTGTCTCTTTCTCCTATCTGTGTCCTTCTGTCTCTCCTGTCTCTCTCTCTGTCTTTCTGTCTCTCCTGTCTCTGTCTCTCTTCATCTCTCTTGTCTTTGTCTCTCTCCCTGTCTCTCCTGTCTCTGTCTCTGTCTGTCTGTGTCTCTGTCTCTCTCTCTTTCTGTCTTCCTTCTGTCTCTGTCCTCTGTCTTTCTCTGTCTCTCTCTCTTCTCGCTCCCTCCCCACTCTCTGACCTGAGGTCAGGAGTTCAAGACCAGCCTGGCAAACATGGTGAAATTCCTTCTGTACTAAAAACACAAAAATTAGCCAGGCATAGTGGCCGGCACCTGTAACCCCAGCTACTCGGGAGGCTGAGGCAGGAGAATCACTTTAACCTGGGAGGCAGAGGCTGCACTGAGCAGAGGTCATGCTGTTGCACTCCAGCCTGGGAGACAGAGCAAGACTCCTTTAATATATGTATTTATTTATTTTTAAAAAGATAAATCAGCTGGTCACAAACACAGCAGCTGCCACTGACATGAGGGACTGAAAAATCTGAAAAGGCTGTTTCTGTGGCACAAGGGAAGACAAACCTCTGGTTTTCTGACTTCCATAGCAGAAAGTCAACAGGGCTTTGGAAAGGGGAAGGAGAGATTCTGGGGGCCGTGTGCAAAGCCTTAACGTTGAAATTCAAGAAGGCATTTTAGACAAAGAAGCCGGGTAAGGCCAGGGCTGACATTCCTGGGCCCCAAAATTAAAACGCTTTAGACTCCATGCAGGAATAAAAACCAGGCCCACGATTTTCTGCTAAAGCTTCAGATGAAAGCGGAGACTCCCCAGCCCCAGAGAACCGGTGAACAGCATCATTCAGAGGTGACCCCTCTGCTGAAATCTCTCCTGAAAACAGCAGCTGCATTGATGAGAAAGAGAAATGGGGCATTGGGGCTGGGACACCCTGTGGTCTTGGGAGGGGAGCAGGGTTTGCATCAGCCAGGCTCACAGGGAAGTGAACAGAGAGGAGGATGGAATCAAACCTGGGACAGAGAAAGGTGGGGTGTGGGAATACATAATATAACTCTAATGATGTCCACATCCTAATCCCATGTGGGAGACAGAATAATGGCCTCAAAGATGTCCCCATCCTAATCCCATGTGGGAGACAGAATAATGGCCCCAAAGATGTCCACATCCTAATCCCATGTGGGAGACAGAATAATGGCCCCAAAGATGTCCACATCCTAATTCCCATGTGGGAGACAGAATAATGGCCCCAAAGATGCCCAGATCTGATATTAGCCAGGTGTGGTGTCTCAGGTGTGTGGTTCAAGCTCTTTGGAGGCTTAGATGGAAGGATTGCTTGACCCTATGCATCCGAGGCTGCAGTTAGCCGTGATTTCACAAGTGATCTCCAGCCTGGGGACAGAGCCAGACTCTGTCTCAACAGCAAAAACCATCTAATTTTGTATTTTTAGTAGAGAAGGAGTTTCTCTATGTTGGTCAGGCTGGTCTCAAACTCCTGACCTCAGGTGATCTGCCCACCTCAGCTTCCCAAAGTGCTGGGATTACAGGCTTGAGCCTCCGTGCCTGGACTAAGAAAGAAATTTTTAACAGGACCCATTTAGGTTTTAACAAGTCTTATTGTGGGGTGTAAACCAACTCCCAAAACTTTATGATTTCACAGAAGACAAGATAAGATACTGCCTGTAATCCCAGTGCTTTGGGAGGCTGAGGTGGGGGATAATTTGAGGTCAGGAGTTCGAGACCAGCCTGGCCAACATGGCAAAACCCTGTCTCTTCTAAAAATACAAAAAGTTAGCCAGGTGTGGTGGGGGTCCTGTAATCCCAGCTCCTCTGAGGCAGGAGAATCACTTGAACCTGGGAGGTGGAGGTTGCACTGAGCCAAGATGGAGCCACTGCACTCCAGCCTGGGTGACAGAGTGAGACTCTGTCTCAAAATAAAAAAAAGGAAGAAAAACACCATGTAAAACTACAAACAGGTCAGATAAGTCCATGGAAGATGTATGTTTTGCCCAGAAGCAGAGGCCTCGGAAAGGAAAATATCTGAGACCCCAAAATCATGAAGCTAAAAGGAAGATTCATGCTGGGAGCTGCTCAGGGGCACCTGCCTCCCATTCTATTCAAGATCTCCCCTCTGCTCACTGGGATAGATGCATATTCTAATTGCCTCCTTTGGAAAGGCTCATCAGAAACTCAAAAGACCCTGTCTTTTTCCTTCTCCTTATTTTGTTGTTGTTGTTGTTGATATAGAGTCTCACTCTGTCTCTCATGCTGGAGTGCAGTGGTGTGATCTCAACTCATTGCAACCTCCACTTCCCAGATTCAAGTGATTCTCCTGCCTCAGCCTCCCAAGTAGCTGGAGATTACAGGCATGCATCAGCACATTTACCTAATTCTGTATTTTTAGTAGAGACTGGGTTTCTCCATGTTGGCCAGCCTGGTCTCAAACTCCTGACCTCCTGTGATCCACCCACTTTGGCCTCCCAAAGTGCTGAGATTACAGGTGTGAGCCACCTCACCTGGCTAGTTTTATTATTTTTTATTTTATTTTTATTTTTTGAGATGGAGTCTTGCTGTGTTGCCCAGGTTGGAGTGCAGTGATGCAATCTCGGCTCACTGCAACCTCTGCCTCCCAGGTTCAAGTGATTCCCCTGCCTCAGCCCCCCAGCAGCTGGGATTACAGTTGTGCACCACCACACCTGGTTACTTTTTGTATTATTTTTATTTTTCCACTTCATAACTTTCATTTAACAATTTTTGTATTTTTTAGTAGAGACGGGGTTTCACCATGTTGGTCAGGGTGGTCTTGAACTCCTGACCTGGTCATTCACCCTCCTCGGCCTCCCAAAGTGCTGGGATTACAGGCATGAGCCACCGTGCCTGGCCCGAGCTGACTTTTGTGACTCTGCAGAGAGCTAAGGAACAGCCAGAGAAACAGTAGGATGTGTAGGTTTCTGATCCAGAGTCTTTGTCACGGGATTGTCTGAGACTCACTGAACATGTAAAACACCATCTCGAGGACGTCTTCCCTCAGGACTCACTTGCCTTAAACTGGGAACAAAACCTTCCACACTTATAACTAAATGTCATTGCTCCATGCATTCTGAAAGCCAATTCTGGGAGGAATTTTTTTTTATTCAAATTCAGACTGAAGGAATCATAGCTGATACCGCTCTGCTCATAAAATCCGCTCTGCTAAAACCATATTTCACAGATTTGAATAGTGGAAGAGGAGGAGGCATGAAAGGTAGAATGGAGAATAAGAAATAAATCAGGACTGGGCGTGGTGGCTCACACCTGTCATGCTAGCACTTTGGGAGGCTGAGGCAGGTGGATCACATGAGGTCAGGAGTTTGAGAGCAGCCAACATCATTAATTAATAATTTGTTTTAATTTGGGATGGAGTCTGGTTCTTGTTACCCAGATTGAAGTGCTGTGGCACGATCTCACCTCACCACAACCTCTGCCTCCAAGGTTCAAGCAATTCTCCTGCCTCAGCCTCCTGTGTATCTGGGACTACAGGCATGTGCCACCATGCCCTGCAAATTTTTGTACTTTTTTTTGAGACAGAGTTTCACTCTTGTTACCCAGGCTGGAGTGCAGTGGTGCGATCTCGGCTCACCACAACCTCTGCCTCCTGGGTTCAGGCAATTCTCCTGCCTCAGCCTCCTGAGTAGCTAAGACTACAGGCACATGCCACCATGCCCAGCTAATTTTTGTACTTTTAGTAGAGATGTGGTTTCAACATGTTGACCAGGATGGTCTCGATCTCTTGACCTCATGATCCACCCGCCTCGGCTTCCCAAAGTGCTGGGATTATAGGCATGAGCCACCACGCTTGGCCCTAATTTTTGTACTTTTAGTAGAGACAGGATTTTACCATCTTGGCCAGGCTGGTCTTGAACTCCTGACCTCCTGATCTGCCCACATGGGCCTCTCAAAGTGCTGGGATGACAAGCATGAGCCCCCACACCCGGCTGTAAAAATGAATATTCTATCATGAAAGCAACATGACAATAATTAACAGATATGAGACTTAGTACCTGGTTGATGAAGCAGACCATACAGTGAGTCCCCATGACACAAGTTTACCTATATGAGAAACCTGCATGTATACCCATAATCTGACCCCAAAAAGACAGAAGGTTGAAATAAATAACATAAGGTACAGAAACCTCATCATGTGTTTAGGGTGGAGTGCACGTGGCGGCCACAAGGACACATGATGTTACTCTGGCCACATTCAGTGGCTCACATCTGTTACCCCAGCACTTCTGGAGGTGGAGGCAGGATGATGGCTTGAGCTCAGGAGTTCAAGACCAGCCTGGGTAACATAGCGAGACCCCTTCTCTAGAGAAAATCAAAAATTAGCCAGGCACAGTGATGGATGCCTGTCATCCAAAGTACCAAGGATACCAAGGTGGGAGGATCACTTGAGCCTCAGAAGTAGAGGCTGCAGTGAGCCAAGATGGCACCACTGAGCTCCGACCTGGCCAGAGGATCTCCCTAGCAATCATTTCCTTCCCCTCAATAGAATTCCTCCTCTCCCAATCCAGGGTAGAAGATTCAAACCCTAAGAACATCAAATATGCAGGAGAATCTCTCTTCTCCCTCTGCAAAGGCCTGTTTTTGTGGGACGTATGCACCACACTTTCTGTAACCACAGGACGGTGCAGAACCCTGGGTCTGCCTCTGTGGCTTGGTCTTCATTCTGAAGCCTCCTGTGCTTACAGGTTGCATGAATTTGCATGCTTTGGTGGGGTGCCATGGCTCACACCTGTCATCCCAGCACTTGTAATCCCAGCGTTTTGGGAGGCCAAGACAGCCAGATCACCTGAGGTTGGGAGTTCGAGACTAGTCTGACCATCATGGACAAATTCCCATCTCTACTAAAAATACAAAATTAGCCAGGCACAGTTGGTGGGGATGGGGGCCTGTAATCCCACCTGCTTTGGAGACTGAGGCAGGAGAATCACTTGAGCCCAGGAGGCGGAGGTTGCAGTGAGCCGAGTTCACGCCACTGCACTCCAGCCTGGGCCACAAGAGCGAAACTCCCTCTGAAAAATAAATAAATAAATAAATAAATAAATAAATAAATAAATAAAGTGCATGCCTTGTCTCTTAGGAATCCACCTGGGTCTTTGCTAGAAATTTTTCAGCAAACCATTAGTGGGGAAGGACTCATGGCCACCACGCACACCGCTGCCTTCAATGCCTCCTGGCCTCCCTCTGCATCTGGGGAGTGGGAGGCTCCTTTCATGTTCACACAGGAAGGCAGAATTAGGAAGCTGGGGCTGGGCACAGTGGCTCACACCTGTAATTTCAGCTCTTTGGGAGGCCAAGGCAGGTGGATCACGGGGTCAAGAGATCAAGACCATCCTGGTCAACATGGTGAAACCCTGTCTCTACTAAAAATACAAAATTAGCCAGGCACAGTTGGTGGGGTGGGGCCTGTAATCCCACCTGCTTTGGAGACTGAGGCAGGAGAATTGCCTGAACCCAGGAGGCGGAGGTTGCGGTGAGCTGAGATTGTGCCATTGCACTCCAGCCTGGGCCACAAGAGCGAAACTCCTCTGAAAAATAAATAAATAAATAAATAAATAAATAAATAAAGTGCATGCCTTGTCTCTTAGGAATCCACCTGGGTCTTTGCTAGAAATTTTTCAGCAAACCGTTAGCGGGAAAGGACTCATGGCCACCACACACACCGCTGCCTTCAATGCCTCCTGGCCTCCCTCTGCATCTGGGGAGTGGGAGGCTCCTTTCATGTTCACACAGGAAGGCAGAATTAGGAAGCTGGTGAGCACCGCATTACTCAACAGGAGAGAGGCAGGCGCAGATGGAGGACGTGGCCATGCTGCTGATGTCACTCATGAGGCCATGGTGATGGAACCCCATGTTCCTGCCAGTGTGGATTGGCAGGGGCTGAATGTGGATCACTGTGGCCCTTCTCCAGCCAAGCCCATTTCCAGGAGACTCCTTCCTTCTGTCCCTTGTTAGACACTGAACACCCAAGACACAGCCTTCCCCAAATGGAGTCTGGTGCCTTGGCTCTCGGCTGGAGGGCAGTGACCTCTCAGGTCCTGGAATGGCCCCTGGGACTGTCTTTGCAGGCTTCATGATCTAACAGTGTGGTTTAAGGTAGGGCCTTGGACCAAGTGCGATCAGTTCTGACTTTCAGGAGGGAGCCTGACAAATAGCAGATAGATCCGATCTATCTATCTATCTATCATCTATCTATCTATCTATCTATCTATCTATCTATCTATCTATCATCTATTTATCATCTATCTATGTATGCATCTGTGTATGTATCTATCATCTATCTATCTATGTATCTATGTATGTATCTATCATCTATCTCTCTATCATCTATCTATCATCTATCTGTCTATGTATCTATCTATCATCTACCTATCTACAATCTATCTATCTATGTGTCTATGTATCTATCATGTATCTATCTATCTCTTTATCATCTACCTGTCTATCTATCTATCTATCTATGTATCATCTATCTATCATCATCTATCATCTATCTATCTATCATCTATCATCTATCTATCATCTAGCTATCTATCTATCATCTGTCTATCATGTATCTATATATCTATCATCTATCATTTATCTATCTATCATCTATCATCTGTCTATCATCTATCTGTCATCTATCTATCATCTGTCTATCATCTATCTATCATCTATCTATCTATCTATCATCTATCTATCTGTCTATCTATCATCTGTCATCTATCTATCATCTATCCATCATCTATCTATCATCTGTCTACCTATTATCTATCTATCACCTATCTGTTTCTACCTGTCTATCTAGCTATCTGTCTGTTCATCCATCCACCCATCCATCCATTCATTCAATCTATTTATCTATCCATCCATCTGTCCATCCATCTATCATCTATCTATCATCTATCATTTATCTATCATCTATCTATGTATCTATTTCTACCTATGTATCTATCTATGTATGATTCTACCTATGTATCTATTTATCTATCATCTGTCTATCATGTATCTATCATCTATCTACCTATCATCTATCTATCATCTGTCTGATTCTCCCTGTCTATCTATCCATCTATCATCTATCTATCTCTATCTATCTATCTAGCTAGCGATCTGTCTGTTTATCCATCCATCCATCCATCCATCCATCTATCTATCTATCTATCTATCTATCTATCTATCTATCTATCTATCTATCCATCCATCTGTCCATTCATACCTATTATCTATCTATCTGATTCTACTTATCTATTTATCTATCTACCATCTATCTGTCTATCATGTATCTATCATCTATCTACTTATCATCCATCTATCTAATCTATCATCTATCTGATTCTACCTGTCTGTCTATCCATCCATCCATCTATTATCTATCTATCTATCTATCTATCTATCTATCTATCTATCTATCTATCTATCTATCTATCTATCTATCTATCTATCTGTCCATATGTATCATGTATCTAAAATTCACCCATCAAGGCCTGGTGAGGTGGCTCACCCCTGCAATTCCACCACTTTGGGAGGCTGAGGTGGGCAGATCACTTGAGGTCAGGAGTTCAAGACCAGCCTGGCCAACATGGTGAAACCCCATCCTACCAAAAATATTAAGAACTGGCTGCTGTGATGGTGGGCACCTGTAATCCCAGCTGCCCTGGAGGCTGAGGCAGGAGAATTGCTTGAACCTGGGAGGCAGAGGTTGCAGTGAGTTGAGATCGTACCACTGCACTCCAGCCTGGGCAACAGAATGAGACTCCATCTCATAAAACAAAACCAAAATAAAATACTAAAATAAAATGAAGTTCATCCATCATGTATTTATCAAATATGTATCAGTCATGCATCTAGCTACCATCTATCACCCATATATCTATCATCTGTCTATCATCTATCTATGTATCTATTTATCTATCATCTATCTGTCATCTACCAATTATCACCTATCAATCATCCATCAGTCATCTATCAAATAGTCAATCATCTATTACCTATCCATCACTTATTAATTGATCATTTTTTCATCTGTCATCCACCAATTAGCACCTATCAATCCTCCATCAGTCATCTATCAAATATGTATCAGTCAATCATCTATTACCTATCCATCTGTCACTTCTTCATTTATCATTTTTTTCATCTGTAATCTACCAATTATTACCTATCAATCACCTATCTGTCATCTACATATATCATCTCTTTTTTTTTAAGACAGAGTTTCTCCATGTTGGTTAGGCTGGTCTTGAACTCCCAACCTCAGGTGATCAGCCTGCCTCGGCCTCCCAAAGTGCCTGGATGACAGGCATGAGCCCCCGCACCTGGCCCCAAATATCATGTATTTAAATAAAAATATACGCTGGGCGTGGTGGCTCACGCCTGCAATCCCAGCACTTTGGGAGGCCGAGGTGGGTGTAGCACAAGGTCAGGAGTTCAAGACCAGCCTGGTCAACATGGTGAAATCCCGTCTCTACTAAAAATACAAAAAATTAGCTGGGCATGCTGGTGGGCGCCTGTAATCCCAGCTACTCAGGAGGCTGAGGTGGGAGAACGGCTTGCACCTGGGAGGCCGAGGTTGCAGTGAGCCGAGATTGCCCCACTGCACTCCAGCCTGGGACACAGAGAAAGACTCTGTTGCAAAAACAATACAAAACAAAACCAAAATAAAATACTAAAATAAAATGAAGTTCATCCATCATGTATTTATCAAATATGTATCAGTCAATCATCTATTACCTATCCATCTGTCACTTCTTCATTTATCATTTTTCATCTGTCATCCACCAATTAGCACCTATCAATCCTCCATCAGTCATCTATCAAATAGTCAATCATCTATTACCTATCCATCACTTATTAATTGATCATTTTTCATCTGTAATCTACCAATTATTACCTATCAATCACCTATCTGTCATCTACCAATTATCACCTATCAATCATCCATCAGTCATCTATCAAATATGTATCAGTCAATCATCTATTACCTATCCATCTGTCACTTCTTCATTTATCATTTTTCATCTGTAATCTACCAATTATCACCTATCAATCATCCATCAGTCATCTATCAAATATGTATCAGTCATGCATCTAGCTACCATCTATCACCCATATATCTATCATCTGTTCATCTATCATATATATTTTTATCTGTCATCTACATATATCATCTCTTTTTTTTTAAGACAGGGTTTCTCCATGTTGGTTAGGCTGGTCTTGAACTCCCAACCTCAGGTGATCAGCCCGCCTTGGCCTCCCAAAGTGCTGGGATGACAGGTGTGAGCCACTGCACCTGGGTGGGGGGTGGTGTTTTTCCTGGGGTGAAGATCTGAGACAGATCCACCCATGTGATCTCATGGTTGGTGATAAACAGGGGTCTTGGGAAGAGCTTCTGAGCCTGAAGTCAGGGCAGGGTATGGGAGGCACCAGGAGGAGAAGGAGAGGTTAGAGCCTGTAGCCATGGTCCTGGCAACTCGAGGTGGGGGACCCCTGGGGGGTCAGTGGAAAGCAGGGGCTGGGGAGGATGCTAGCATGGGGGTGGAATGTAACAGAATGACAGATGGCTGGGGATGCAGGTGGGCCTCATCTAATCAGTTGAAGGTCCAAAGTGGAGGAGGGTGGGTCTCATCTAATCAGTCCAAGATCTAAAGGGGAAAGTTGAGCCTCATCTAATCAGTCAAAGGGCCAAAAGGGGGAATAGTGGGCCTCATCTAATCAGTCAAAGGGCCAAAAGGGGAATAGTGGGCCTCATCTAATCAGTTGAAGGTCCAAAGTGGAGGAGGGTGGGTCTCATCTAATCAGCCCAAGAGCTAAAGAGGAAGATTGGGTTTCATCTAATCAGTTGAAGAGCCAAAGGGGAGGGTGGGCCTCATCTAATCAGTCAAAGGGCTAAATGGTAAAAGCTGAGGTTTTCTGGAAAAGAGATTGTTTTGTTTTTGTTTTGACACAGAGTCTCACTCTGTCATGGAGGCTGGAGGGCAGTGACATGATCTTGGCTCACTGTAACCTCTGCTTCCCAGGTTCAAGTGATTCTCCTGCCTCAGCCTCCTGAGTAGCTGGGATTACAGGCACCTGCCACCATGCCTGGCTAATTTTGTATATTTAGTAGAGATGGTATTTCACCATGTTTGTCAGGCTGGTCTCAAATCCCGACCTCAGGTCTCCCAAAGTGCAGGGATGACAGGCATGAGCCACTGCACCTGGCCCAGTCTGCCTCCCCCACTCACCTCAATTTCTCCTAATGCAGCTCACAGAGAAAACGCTGACCACGACCTGACTACACCCTGACCCAAACCCAGGTGGAAGGGCCAGGAGCTGGGTACAGATTCCAGCCACACCCCATGGTGATGCTGAGGTCCCAGCTGGTGGAGAAGCAGGATGGCTGACACTCAGAACCCATGTCCCCATTCCCAGTTCCCCAGTTTTCCACCTCAGCTGTCTGCTCTGCCCACCCCTACCTACCTGGTCCTCCACCTGATTCTCATCGTTGAGTTTGTCTTTGATTTTGGAACTGTCGCTGCATCCGGACACACCTGAGGGACAGAGAGAGAAAGTGTGAAGGGAGCCCCAGGCCACCAGAGTTCCTTCCTCAGGATGCTGAGTTCAAGGTATCTGAGATCAACTACCCAAAACAACTTCACTAAGAATCACCAAGTGATGAAAATCTTGGCCAGGTGCGGTGGCTCATGCCTGTCATCCCAGCACTTTGGGAGGCTGAGGCAGGAGGACTAGCTGAGGTCGGGAGTTCAAGACCAGCCTGGCCAACATGGTGAAACCCCGCCTCTACAAAAAATTAGCATAGTGTGATGGTGGGTGAGTGTCAACCCAGCCACTCTGGAGGCTGAGGCCAGAGGATCGCTTCAATCCGGGAGGTGGAGGTCGCATTGAGTCGAGATCACACCATTGCACTCCAGCCTGGGCGACAGGAGCAAGACTCCATCTCAGAAAAAAAAAAAAGAAAAGAAAAAAGGTTATTGCAAATGTAATTAGTTGAGGATGTCAAGATGACATGATCCTGGATTGGAGGGAGTCCTAAATCCAATGACAGGAATCCTTCTGAGAGAAGCAGAGGAGGAGGCCACGTGGAGACAGTGGCTGAGACTGCAGTGATGGGGCCACAAGCCCAGGACACCTGGTGCCCCCTAGGAGCTGTGCGAGGCAGAAATCATCCTCCCCTGGAGGCTTCAGAGGGAAGATGAAACAATTGTTTTGAATTGAACTATCGTCCCCTAAAACCTCTCTCTACAGCCTAATTTTCAGAATTTGTGAATGGGGCCTTATTAGAGATACGATCTCTGCAAATGTCACTAAGTCAAGGATTTTGACATAAGAAGAGAGAGAGACACAGAGAGAGAGAAAGAGAGAGAGGACAAAGAGAGAGAGGACAGAGAGAGAGACAGAGAGACAGAGACACACAGAGAGAGAGAGAGACAGAGAGAGAGCATAGAGAGAGGATAGATAGAGAGAGACAGAGACAGAGAGAAGAGAGGACAGAGAGAGAACAGAGAGAGAGAGACAGAGACAGAGAGAGACAGAGACAGAGAGAGAGATGGAGACAGAGAGAGAGGACAGAGAGAGACAGAGAGCACAGAGAGAGGACAGAGAGAGAGGACAGAGAGAGATAGAGAGAGGATAGAGACACAGAGAGAGGACAGAGAGAGAGAGGACAGAGAGAGAAAAGACAGAGAGAGACAGAGAGAGAACAGAGAGAGAGAAAGGACAGAGAGAGAGGCAGAGCAAGAGAGATAGAGAAAGAGCACAGAGAGAGAGAGGATGGGGGAGAGTGAGATAGAGAGAGACAGAGAGAGAGAGACAGAGAGAGAGAGAGACAGAGAGAGAGAGAGGACAGAGAGAGAGAGAGGAGGACAGAGAGGAGCTGGGTGCATCACCTGAGGCCGGGAGTTCGAGACCAGCTTGACCAACATGGAGAAACCCCTTCTCTACCAAAAATACAAAAATTAGCCCGGTGTGGTGGCACAAGCATGTCATCCTAGCTCCTCAGGAGGCTGAGGCAGGAGCTGAGAGAGCCAGGAACCATCCTCCCATAGAGCAGAAGCCACATGGGGCATGAAGACAGCACCTCTGTGCCCACAGCTCAGCTCTGTGGGGGCAGGGGAACTCACATCCGGCAAAAACCTGGCATCCCAAGTAAGTTCTCTGTATTACTGGATGGCTGATGGGACCAGCAGCTACCTTTGCAGGCCATCTATGTTTCTTTTTAATTGCATTTTAGGTTTTGGGGTACATGTGAAGAACATGCAGGATTGTTGCATAGGTACACACGTGGCAGTGTGATTTGCTGCCTTCCTCCCCTTCACCTATATCTGGCACTTCTCCCCATGCTATCTCTCCCCAACTCCCCACCCCTTGCTGTCCCTCCCCTATTCCCCCAACAGACCCCAGTGTGTAGTGCTCCCCTCCCTGTGTCCATGTGTTCTCATTGCTCAACACCCACCTATGAGTGAGAACATATGGTATTTCATTTTCTGTTTTTGTGTCAGTTTGCTGAGAATGATGGTCTCCAGGTTCATCCATGTTCCTACAAAGAACATGAACTCATCATTTCTGATGGCTGCATAATATTCCATGGTGTATATGTGCCACATTTTCCCTGTCCAGTCTATCATCAATGGGCATTTGGATTGGTTCCAGGTCTTTGCTATTGTAAACAGTGCTGCAATGAACATTCATGTGCCTATGTCCTTATAGTAGAAGGATTTATAATCGTCTGGATATATACCCAGTAATGGGATTGCTGGGTCAAATGAAATTTCTATTTCTAGGTCCTTGAGGAATCACCACACTGTCTTCCACAATGGTTGAACTAATTTACACTCCCACCAACAGTGTACAAGTGTTCCTATTTCTAGACATCCTCTCCAGCATCTGTCATCTCCAGACTTTTAATGATTGCCATTCTAACTGGCATGAGATGGTATCTCAATGTGGTTTTGATTTGCATCTCTCTAATGACCAGTGGTGATGAGCATTTTTTCATATGTTTGTTGGCCTCATGTATGTCTTCTTTTGTAAAGTGTCTGTTCATATTCTTTGCCCACTTTTGGATGGGCTTGTTTGTTTTTGTCTTGTAAATCTGTTTGAGTTCTTTATAAATTCTGGATATCAGCCCTTTGTCAGATGGGTAAACTGTAAAACTTTTTCCCATTCTGTTGGTTGCCAATTCACTGTAATGACTGTTTCTTCTGCTGTGGAGAAGCTGTGGAGTTTGATTAGGTCCCATTTGTCTATTTTGGCTTTTGCTGCCAATGCTTTTGGTGTTTTGGTCATGAAGTCCTTGCCCACTCCTATGTCCTGAATGGTTTTGCCTAGGTTTTCTTCTAGGGTTTTTATGGTGTTAGGTCTTATGTTTAAGTCTTTAATCCATCTGGAGTTAATTTTAGTGTAAGATGTCAGGAAGGGGTCCAGTTTCTGCTTTCTGCACATGGCTAGCCAGTTTTCTCAACACCATTCATTAAACAGGGAATCCTTTCCCCATTGCTTGTTTTTGTCAGGTTTGTCAAAGATCAGATGGTTGTAGATATGTTGTGTTGCCAAAACTGAGGCTTTTTCTAAGATGGAGTTAGTTATAGTTGGCTCATGAGAGCTCTATACAGATTTTTTAATGTGTTTTAGAGACAGAGTCTCCCTAAGTTGCCCAGACTGGCCTTTAACTCCTGGGCTCAAGTGATCCTCCTGTCTCAGCCTCCTGAGTAGCTGGGACTATAGGCATGAGACATTGCCCCTGGCTATCTAGGTCTGTTTTTGATCTGAACTTCTACTCTTCTAACAATGTGAGATTCTTTTGCCAAAACTACATGGAGAGAGAGAGAAGTCAGAGCCTGGGGCTTCTGCAGAGAGGCCCTCCTCTCTGATGGCACATCTGCCCACACCACCTTCTGCACACAAATGTTTATGGTCACCAGAAACCACAGCACTTCCACCTGTTCCAGACAGTGTGGCCAGCTGATCCCATCTGACCTCTTGCTTTGTTTATTAGGAAAAAAGCAAAAGCCCCACCACCACCAAAAAACCCTACCACCAGTGTTTCACATGGGCTGAACTCTTAGCCTCAGATGGAGGGAAGCCTGTGGTGAGGAGAACCACAGTGGCCAGAGGAGGGCTGGGTCACCTCCTGACCTCAGCAGAAGCACTGAATGGGGGCCCTGTACCCAAGCACTGTCCTTTTCATCCCAGTGCCGGTTTCCTCTTCTACCAAGAACTCCACAGTGTAAAATGACCTTTCTTGTCAGCTGCATTTATGAAATAATGCTGCTAAAAAGGCTGGTTATAAATGTGAAAAGAAAGCTTACCCAGTGTGAATGATAGACTTTGATTCTGCTTTCTGCCCCACTTTCTAGAAAGGGACTGTTGATCCCCACCATCTGTGAGATGTGTTGTGCCTCTCAGGGGAGTGTGTCTTTTCTGCCCCACTGTCAGGCCTGGCCACATGAGTGAGTGTGGCTGGTGAAATGTGGTGTAGGTGACCTAGGCCAGCTCCAAGCAGGGGCTCTAGCATGTAAACCAAAATGTATCCAGGACAGGTCTCCATCATTGGAGAAGCTTATTTCACCAACGTTAAGGACATACCAGAGATTCAGGTCAGTGCCTTTCTCCAAAGATTTTGAAGGCATCAATATTTAAAGGGGAAAGCAGGCTAGAGGGGAGAGAGAGTGCACAGTAATTCACATGTTGCAAGAGAAAAGGAGCCAGAAGGAGATAGTCAATTATGTGTTCATCTGGCACTCAGTAATCAGGACTTTACATAAGAGAAAGTGAACACAGTAGCTACCTGTGGAGATTTCTAACCTTTCATCTGTAGCTACCCACTTAGAAACAAAAGGAAAGGCACCGCATCACATGCTGCAGCTTTCAGTTTAATGTGTCTCCTTTCAGCACAGTGAACTGGGGTCTGGAGTTTCTATTTTCCTTTCATGTGCCATTTCAGCCTTCCTGCAGCTGTTCTGCTCTCTTCCTCAGGGGCACCTAGTTCCAGAGAGAGAGAGAGAGAGAGAGAGAGAGAGAGAGAGAGAGAGAGAGAGAGAGAGAGAGAGAGAGAGAGAGAGAGAGAGAGAGAGAGAGAGAGAGAGAGAGAGAGAGAGAGAGAGAGAGAGAGAGAGAGAGAGAGAGAGAGAGAGAGAGAGAGAGAGAGAGAGAGAGAGAGAGAGAGAGAGAGAGAGAGAGAGAGAGAGAGAGAGAGAGAGAGAGAGAGAGAGAGAGAGAGAGAGAGAGAGAGAGAGAGAGAGAGAGAGAGAGAGAGAGAGAGAGAGAGAGAGAGAGAGAGAGAGAGAGAGAGAGAGAGAGAGAGAGAGAGAGAGAGAGAGAGAGAGAGAGAGAGAGAGAGAGAGAGAGAGAGAGAGAGAGAGAGAGAGAGAGAGAGAGAGAGAGAGAGAGAGAGAGAGAGAGAGAGAGAGAGAGAGAGAGAGAGAGAGAGAGAGAGAGAGAGAGAGAGAGAGAGAGAGAGAGAGAGAGAGAGAGAGAGAGAGAGAGAGAGAGAGAGAGAGAGAGAGAGAGAGAGAGAGAGAGAGAGAGAGAGAGAGAGAGAGAGAGAGAGAGAGAGAGAGAGAGAGAGAGAGAGAGAGAGAGAGAGAGAGAGAGAGAGAGAGAGAGAGAGAGAGAGAGAGAGAGAGAGAGAGAGAGAGAGAGAGAGAGAGAGAGAGAGAGAGAGAGAGAGAGAGAGAGAGAGAGAGAGAGAGAGAGAGAGAGAGAGAGAGAGAGAGAGAGAGAGAGAGAGAGAGAGAGAGAGAGAGAGAGAGAGAGAGAGAGAGAGAGAGAGAGAGAGAGAGAGAGAGAGAGAGAGAGAGAGAGAGAGAGAGAGAGAGAGAGAGAGAGAGAGAGAGAGAGAGAGAGAGAGAGAGAGAGAGAGAGAGAGAGAGAGAGAGAGAGAGAGAGAGAGAGAGAGAGAGAGAGAGAGAGAGAGAGAGAGAGAGAGAGAGAGAGAGAGAGAGAGAGAGAGAGAGAGAGAGAGAGAGAGAGAGAGAGAGAGAGAGAGAGAGAGAGAGAGAGAGAGAGAGAGAGAGAGAGAGAGAGAGAGAGAGAGAGAGAGAGAGAGAGAGAGAGAGAGAGAGAGAGAGAGAGAGAGAGAGAGAGAGAGAGAGAGAGAGAGAGAGAGAGAGAGAGAGAGAGAGAGAGAGAGAGAGAGAGAGAGAGAGAGAGAGAGAGAGAGAGAGAGAGAGAGAGAGAGAGAGAGAGAGAGAGAGAGAGAGAGAGAGAGAGAGAGAGAGAGAGAGAGAGAGAGAGAGAGAGAGAGAGAGAGAGAGAGAGAGAGAGAGAGAGAGAGAGAGAGAGAGAGAGAGAGAGAGAGAGAGAGAGAGAAGTCAGAGCCTGGGGCTTCTGCAGAGAGGCCCTCCTCTCTGATGGCACATCTGCCCACACCACCTTCTGCACACAAATGTTTATGGTCACCAGAAACCACAGCACTTCCACCTGTTCCAGACAGTGTGGCCAGCTGATCCCATCTGACCTCTTGCTTTGTTTATTAGGAAAAAAAAGCAAAAGCCCCACCACCACCAAAAAACCCTACCACCAGTGTTTCACATGGGCTGAACTCTTAGCCTCAGAGGGAGGGCAGCCTGTGGTGAGGAGAACCCCAGTGGCCAGAGGAGGGCTGGGCCACCTCCTGACCTCAGCAGGAGCACTGAATGGGGGCCCTGTACCCAAGCACTGTCCTTTTCATCCCAGTGCCTGTTTCTTCTTCTACCAAGAACTCCACAGTGTAAAATGACCTTTCTTGTCAGCTGCATTTATGAAATAATGCTGCTAAAAATGCCAGTTATAAATGTGAAAAGAAAGCTTACCCAGTGTGAATGATTGACTTTGATTCTGCTTTCTGTCATCTACTGCCCCACTTCCTAGAAAGGGACTGTTGATCCCCACCAGCTGTGAGATGTGTTGTGCCTCTCAGGGGAGTGTGTCTTTTCTGCCCCGCTGTCAGGCCTGGCCACATGAGTGAGTGTGGCTGGTGAAATGTGGTGTAGGTGACCTAGGCCAGCTCCAAGCAGGGGCTCTAGCATGTAAACCAAAATGTATCCAGGACAGGTCTCTATCACTGGAGAAGCTTATTTCACCAAAGTTAAGGACATACCAGAGAGTCAGGTCAGTGCCTTTCTCCAAAGATGATTTTGGAGGCATCAATATTTAAAGGGAAATCAGGCTAGAGGAAAGAGAGAGTGCACAGTAATTCACATGTTGCAAGAGAAAATGAGCCAGAAGTGAGATAGTCAATTATGTGTTCATCTGACACTCAGTAATCAGGACTTTACATAAGAGAAAGTGAACACAGTAGAAAAGAGAAAGGGCCTGCTCTGGGAAGTATTCCAAGGCTCAAAGACAGAAATCAAGACAACTGCATGATGCAGAAGAGCAGGAACAGGTGCAGGCACAGCAGCCAAGTCAGAGGCCCAGGGGCAGAAGCTACCAGGGCCTGGTAGTGTTACAGAGGCTGCTTGGGAGGTGAAGCTTTTCACTGACACAGGATGTGGGAAGAGTTGATGAGGGAATGGGAAGAAAGTGATTTGGGTTTGAGATGTTTAATTGAAGATATCTGTGGAATGCCCATGTGGACAGGCTGAGAAGGCAGAAGAAAGTTAGGGTCTATAGCTCAGGACAGCAGTGCAGAAAGGCACTGTGGTTTGGGTGGGCCTCAAAATCCCAGAGAGAAGTGAAGCTGCAGGAATGGAAGAGAAGTGATGAGTGACAGAAGTTCTGGCTCCATGTTGGAAAAATCCCAGCATTCAAAGGACAGGCAGATAAAGAGGTGCTAAAAAGAGGAAAAAGGGAGACTGGAGGGGCAGTCCATTTCCAAATTTCAGAGAAAGAGAAGAAAGAAAGAGACAGAGAGAGAGAGAGAGAGAGAGAGAGAGAGAGAGAGAGAGAGAGAGAGAGAGAGAGAGAGAGAGAGAGAGAGAGAGAGAGAGAGAGAGAGAGAGAGAGAGAGAGAGAGAGAGAGAGAGAGAGAGAGAGAGAGAGAGAGAGAGAGAGAGAGAGAGAGAGAGAGAGAGAGAGAGAGAGAGAGAGAGAGAGAGAGAGAGAGAGAGAGAGAGAGAGAGAGAGAGAGAGAGAGAGAGAGAGAGAGAGAGAGAGAGAGAGAGAGAGAGAGAGAGAGAGAGAGAGAGAGAGAGAGAGAGAGAGAGAGAGAGAGAGAGAGAGAGAGAGAGAGAGAGAGAGAGAGAGAGAGAGAGAGAGAGAGAGAGAGAGAGAGAGAGAGAGAGAGAGAGAGAGAGAGAGAGAGAGAGAGAGAGAGAGAGAGAGAGAGAGAGAGAGAGAGAGAGAGAGAGAGAGAGAGAGAGAGAGAGAGAGAGAGAGAGAGAGAGAGAGAGAGAGAGAGAGAGAGAGAGAGAGAGAGAGAGAGAGAGAGAGAGAGAGAGAGAGAGAGAGAGAGAGAGAGAGAGAGAGAGAGAGAGAGAGAGAGAGAGAGAGAGAGAGAGAGAGAGAGAGAGAGAGAGAGAGAGAGAGAGAGAGAGAGAGAGAGAGAGAGAGAGAGAGAGAGAGAGAGAGAGAGAGAGAGAGAGAGAGAGAGAGAGAGAGAGAGAGAGAGAGAGAGAGAGAGAGAGAGAGAGAGAGAGAGAGAGAGAGAGAGAGAGAGAGAGAGAGAGAGAGAGAGAGAGAGAGAGAGAGAGAGAGAGAGAGAGAGAGAGAGAGAGAGAGAGAGAGAGAGAGAGAGAGAGAGAGAGAGAGAGAGAGAGAGAGAGAGAGAGAGAGAGAGAGAGAGAGAGAGAGAGAGAGAGAGAGAGAGAGAGAGAGAGAGAGAGAGAGAGAGAGAGAGAGAGAGAGAGAGAGAGAGAGAGAGAGAGAGAGAGAGAGAGAGAGAGAGAGAGAGAGAGAGAGAGAGAGAGAGAGAGAGAGAGAGAGAGAGAGAGAGAGAGAGAGAGAGAGAGAGAGAGAGAGAGAGAGAGAGAGAGAGAGAGAGAGAGAGAGAGAGAGAGAGAGAGAGAGAGAGAGAGAGAGAGAGAGAGAGAGAGAGAGAGAGAGAGAGAGAGAGAGAGAGAGAGAGAGAGAGAGAGAGAGAGAGAGAGAGAGAGAGAGAGAGAGAGAGAGAGAGAGAGAGAGAGAGAGAGAGAGAGAGAGAGAGAGAGAGAGAGAGAGAGAGAGAGAGAGAGAGAGAGAGAGAGAGAGAGAGAGAGAGAGAGAGAGAGAGAGAGAGAGAGAGAGAGAGAGAGAGAGAGAGAGAGAGAGAGAGAGAGAGAGAGAGAGAGAGAGAGAGAGAGAGAGAGAGAGAGAGAGAGAGAGAGAGAGAGAGAGAGAGAGAGAGAGAGAGAGAGAGAGAGAGAGAGAGAGAGAGAGAGAGAGAGAGAGAGAGAGAGAGAGAGAGAGAGAGAGAGAGAGAGAGAGAGAGAGAGAGAGAGAGAGAGAGAGAGAGAGAGAGAGAGAGAGAGAGAGAGAGAGAGAGAGAGAGAGAGAGAGAGAGAGAGAGAGAGAGAGAGAGAGAGAGAGAGAGAGAGAGAGAGAGAGAGAGAGAGAGAGAGAGGACTCTGAGGCAGGGAGCTGGGTGATCGGGCTCGGCGGGTCCCACTCACAGGGGACAAGCAGGTGGCGACTGGAGATGCTTGGGGCTGAGAGTTTTGCTGCCGGCATCTAGGACGGTGCAGCCCGGTGAGGGAGGCGTCCACCATTGCTGATGCAGTCCACCCCCACTGAAGTACCGCCCAGGCTGTACAGAAAGCACAGTGTTGGCATCTGTTTCTGGTGAGGGCTTAAGGAGCTTCCACTCATGATGGATAGCAAAGTGAAGCAGGTATATCATACTGTAAGAGGGTGAGCAAGAGAGAAAGTGGGTAGATGCCAGTCTCTTTAAACAACCAGCTTTCAGCAAACTAGTAGAGTGAGCACTCATTCATTCTGTGAGCAGGACATCAAGCCCCCATCATGACCCAAAGTTCTCCCACTAGACCCAATACCCAAAACTGGGGATCAAGTTCTGACATGAGATTTGGAGGGACAAATGTTCCAACCATGTTAGCCAGCATCTCAGCCCCAGATAATACCAGACTGCTAGAGGAAGAACACTGTGGGGACTCCAACCCCACATAGTGCCTTGGAACTACCCTAGAAATGGCTCACCATTGGTGGGCTGCCTCTGCAGCAGACTTCTGCCTGGGCACCCAGGCTTTCTGATATATCCTCTGAAATAGAGTTGGAAACTGCCAAACCTCCACCACTCTTGCATTCTGCATGCTTGCAGACTTAATGCCATGTAGGAACTACCAGGGTGAGTAGTTTGCATGCTGTGAAGTGGTCACCTGAGCTCCTATTTAAGGCCCTTTGAGGGGAGACTGGACTTGAGATGGCTAGGATAAGGAAGAAGCACCCCAAGGCAGCACTGAGTAGCAGTGCCCTGGCCTAGTCCCCAAAACCAGTCTGTCCTCTTAGGCCTCTGGGCTTGTGATGGGAGGAGCAGCCTGGAAGATTTCTGAAGGGTCTTTGAGGCTTTTTTCCCATTTTCTTGGCTATTAGCACCCGCTTCCCTTTCAGTCATGCTAATCTCTCTAGCAAGTGGTTGCTGCTCATGCCTCTTGAACTCTTAACATTTGGGTTCCTCTCCTGAAAATGTTCTTTCTTCTCCACCATGGGCAAGGCTGCAGATTTTCCAAATTTTACACTTTCCTTCCTTTGAATTATAAGTCCCAACTTTAAGTCCTTCCTTTGCTCCCTATCTGACCACAGGTGGTAGAAGCAGCCTTGCCACCTCTTGAATGCTTTGCTGCATAGAAATTATGTTTCCTCCAGATACCCCAAGTCATCACTCTGAAGTTCAGTCTTCCACAAACCTAGGACACTGGCACAATGCAGCCAAGTTCTTTGCTAAGGTGTAACAAGGATGACCTTTGCTCCAGCTCCAAGGAAGTTCCTCATTTCATCTGAGACCTCATCAGAAATACAGCTTTCACTGCCCATATTTCTATCAGCATTTTGGTCATATCATTTAAAAAATAAAAATAAAACCCTAAGCCCTTTCCCCACCCAGACTACTGAATGGACCCCCTCTTGGCCAAGGGGACCCCAAAGAAACCTTAAAGCTGAGTCCCAGCCCTGATGCAATGGGAGGTCAGACATGCCTCATTAGAGGCCCTCCCTTGGTAACCACCACTAAGCTTTCTTCTCTAAGGGCTAAATGGAAACCAGCCCTTTAAAAATTTTTTAATTTTACTGTAAGTTCTGGGATACATGTGCTGAACATGCAGGTTCATTACATAGGTATACATGTGCCATGGTGGTTTGTTGCTCCTATCAATCCATCATCTAGGTTTTGAGATACTTATCCTAATGCTCTCCCTCCCCTTCCCTCCTCACCCACTGATAGGCCCCAGTGTGTGATGCTCCCTCCCTGTGTCCATGTGTTCTCATTGTTCAACTCCTACTTAAGAGTGAGAACATGTGGTGTTTGGTTTTCTGTTCCTGTGTTGGTTTGCTGAGAATGATGGTTTCCAGCTTCATCCATGTCCCTGCAAAGGACATGAACTCATTCTCTTTATGGCTGCATAGTATTTAATGGTATATATGTGCCACATTTTCTTTATTCAGTCTATCATTGATAGGCATTTGGGTTGGAACAAGCCCTTTCAAAAGACTCACCTCAGCACTGATTTTAAACAACCACCTTATGCTGGCCTTCCCTTTTGCAGTTTCAACAAACCAACCAACCAGTATTTCTTCCTGATAAGAGACCACCATCCACTGAGAGCTTCTGGTCAATCTAGGGAGGGTGCACACTGACTGAGGGTTTTTGTGTCTTCTGCTTCATCTTTTGATGAAGAGGCCCAAAACTCCTCACCAGCAAGGGAACAAAGCTGGACGGAGAATGAATGTGACGAAATGACGGAATCAGACTTCAGAAAGTGGATAATGAGAAACTTCAGTGAGCTAAAGGAACATGTACTAAACCAGTGCAAAGAAACTAAGAACCTTGAAAAAGATTTGAAAAAGATTCGAGGAATTGATAACAAGAATGGACAACTTAGAGAGGAATATGAATGAATTGAAGGAGCTGAAAACACAACACGAGAACTTATGAAGCATGCACAAGTTTCAACAGCCGAATTGACCAAGCAGAAGAAAGAATATCAGAAGTTGAAGATCAACTCAATGAAA
The DNA here is from genome assembly GCA_021498475.1 of Saguinus midas. Taxonomy (NCBI): domain Eukaryota; kingdom Metazoa; phylum Chordata; class Mammalia; order Primates; family Cebidae; genus Saguinus; species Saguinus midas. The sequence goes on along the minus strand of CM038402.1, from coordinate 128,272,090 downwards.
TAAAACGAGAAACCAAGATTAAAGAAAAAGTACAAAAGGAATGAACAAAATCTCCAAGAAATGTGGGACTATGTGAAGAGACCCAACCTACGTTTGATAGGTGTACCAGAATGTGATGAAGAGAATGAATCCAAGCTGGAAAACACTCTTCAGGATATTATCCAGGAAAATTTCCCCAACCTAGCAAGACAGGTCAATACTCAACTCCAGGAAATACAGAGAACACCACAAAGATACTCCGCAAGAAGAGCAACCCCAAGGCACATAATCGCCAGATTCACCAGGGTTGAAACGAAGGAGAAAATACTAAGGGCAGCCAGAGAGAAAGGTCGGGTCACCCACAAAGGGAAGCCCATCAGACTCACAGCAGATCTCTCGGCAGAGACTCTACAAGCCAGAAAAGAGTGGGGCCAATATTCAACATCCTTAAAGAAAAGAGCTTTCAACCCAGAATTTCATATCCAGCCAAACTGAGCTTCATAAGTGAAGGAAAAATAAAATCCTTCATGAACAAGCAAGTACTCAGAGATTTTGTCACCACTAGGCCTGCTTTACAAGAGCTCCTGAAAGAGGCACTACACATAGAAAGAAACAACCAGTTCCAGCCATCCTAAAAGCATACCAAATGCTAAAGACCATCAACAAAATGAAGAATGTACATGAACCAATTGGCAAAACAGCCAGCTAGCATCAAAATGGCAGTATCAAATTCACACATAACAATATTAACCCTGAATGTAAATGGGCGAAATGCACCAATCAAAAGACACAGACTGGCAAATTGGATAAAAACCAAAACCCATCAGTGTGCTGTATCCAGGAAACCCACCTCACATGCAAAGATACACAAAGGCTCAAAATAAAGGATGGAGGAAGATTTACCAAGCAAATGGAGAGCAAAAAAAAGCAGGAGTTGCAATTCTCATCTCTGATAAAATAGACTTTAAAGCAACAAAGATCAAAAGGGACAAAGAAGGTCATTACATAATGGTAAAAGGATCGATACAACAAGAAGAGCTAACGATTCTAAATATATATGGACCCAATGTAGGAGCACCCAGATATATAAGGCAAGTTCTTAATGACTTACAAAGACTTAGACTCCCACACAATAATAGTGGGAGACTTTAACACTCCACTGTCAATAGCAGACAGATCAACCAGACAGAAAATTAACAAGGATATCCAGGACTTGAACTCAGACCTGGAACAAGCAAACCTGATAGACATTTACAGAACTCTCCACCCCAAATCCACAGAATATACATTCTTCTCAGCACCACATCACACCTACTCCAAAATTGACCACATAATTGGAAGTAAAGCACTCCTCAGCAAATGCAAAACAACTGAAATCATAACAAACAGTCTCTCAGACCATAGTGCAATCAAGTTGGAACTCAGAATTCAGAAAATAACTCAGAACCACACAGCTTCATGGAAACTGAACAACTGGCTCTTGAATGTTGATTGGATAAACAATGAAATGAAGGCAGAAATAAAGAAGTTCTTTGAAACCAATGAGAATGAAGACACAACATACCAGAATCTCTGGGACACATTTAAAGCAGTCTGTAGAGGAAAATATATAGCAATAAGTGCCCACATGAGAAGAGTGGAGAGATCCAAAATTGACACCCTATCATCAAAATTGAAAGAGCTAGAGGAGCAAGATCAAAAAAACTCAAAACCTAGCTGAAGACAAGAAATAACTAAGATCAGAGCAGAACTGAAGGAGATAGAGACAAGAAAAACCCTTCAAAAATCAATAAATCTAAGAGCTGGTTTTTCAAAAGATCAACAAAATAGACAGACCACTAGCCAGACTGATAAAAAGAAAAGAGAACAACCAAATAGATGCAATAAAAAATGATAAAGGGAAATCACCACAGATTCCACAGAAATTCAAACCATCATCAGAGAATACTACAAACAACTCTATGCATAAACTAGTAAATCAGGAAGAAATGGATAAATTCCTGGACGCCTGTGTCCTCCCAAGCCTAAACCAGGAGGAAGCCAAAACTATGAATAGACCAATAACAAGGTCTGAAGTTGAGGCAGCAATTAAGACCTACCACACAAAAAAAGGTCCAGATGGGTTCACAGCTGAATTCAGACACACAAAGAGGATCTGGTACCATTCCTTCTGAAACTATTCCAAATAATCCAAAAGAGAACCCTTCCCAAATCATTTTATGAGACCAACATCATCCTGATACCAAAACCTGGCAGAGACTCAACAAGAAAAAAACTTCAGGCCAATATCCATGATGAACATAGATGCAAAAATCTTCAATAAAATACTGGCAAACCGATTGCAACAGCACATTAAAAACTTATCCATCATGATCAAGTAGGATTCATCCTGGGATGCAAGGCTGGTTCAACATACGCAAGTCTATAAATGTAATTCACCACATAAACAGAAGCAAAACAAAAACCACATGATTATCTCAATTGACGCAGAGAAGGCATTTGACAAAATTCAACAGCCCTTTATGCTAAAACCTCAATAAACTTGGTATTGATGGAACATATCTCAAAGTAATAAAAGCTATTTATGACAAACCAACAGCCAATATCATACTTAATGGGCAAAAACTGGAAGCATTCCTTTGAAATCCGGCACTAGACAAGGATGCCCTCTCACCACTCTATTCAACATAGTACTGGAAGTTCTAGCCAGAGCAATCAGGCAAGAAAAGAAATAAAGGGTATTCAAATAGGAAAGGTGGAAGCCAAATTGTCTCTATTTGCAGACGACATGATAGTATACCTAGAAGACCCCATCACCTCAGCCCAAAAGCTCCTGAAACTGATAAGCAACTTCAGCAAAGTCTCAGGATATAAAATCAATGTGCAAAAATCACAAGCATTCCTATACACCAATAACAGACTTAAAGAGAACCAAATCAAGAATGAACTGCCATTCACAATTGCTACAAAGAAAATAAAATACCTAGGAATACAACTCACAAGGAATGTAAGGGACCTCTTCAAGGAAAACTACAAACCACTGCTCAACAAATAAGAGAGACACAAACAGATGGAGAAACATTCCATGTTCGTGGTTAGAAGAATCAATATCGTGAAAATGGCTATACTGCCCAAAGTAATTTACACAATCAATGCTATCCCCATCAAACTACCATTGAATTTCTTCACAGAACTGGAAAACCACCATGAATTTCATATGGAACCAAAAAGAGCCCACATAGCCAAGTCAATTCTAAGCAAAAAGAACACAGCGGAGGCATCACGCTACCAGACTTCAAACTATACTACAAGGCTACAGTAATCAAAACAGCATGGTACTGGTACCAAAACAGAGATATAGACCAATGGAACAGAACAGAAGCATCGGAGGCAACACAACATATCTACAACCATATTATCTTTGATAAACCAGACAAAACAAGCAATGGGGAAAGGATTCCTATTTAATAAATGGTGTTGGGAAAACTGGCTAGCCATGTGCAGAAAGCAGAAACTGGACCCTTCCTGACACCTTACACTAAAATTAACTCCAGATGGATTAAAGACTTAAACGTAAGACCTGACACCATAAAACCCTAGAAGAAAATCTAGGCAAAACCATTCAGGACATAGGAGTAGGCAAGGACTTCATGACCAAAACACCAAAAGCATTGGCAACAAAAGCCAAAATAGACAAATGGGACCTAATCAAACTCCACAGCTTCTGCACAGCAAAAGAAACAGTCACTAGAGTGAATCGGCAACCATCAGAATGGGAAAAATCTTTGCAGTTTACACATCTGACAAAGGGCTGATATCCAGAATTTACAAAGAACTCAAACAGATTTACAGGAAAATAACAAGCCCATTCAAAATGGGCAAAGGATATGAACAGACACTTTACAAAAGAAGACATACATGAGGCCAACAAACATATGAAAAATGCTCATCATCATTGGTCATTAGAGAGATGCAAATCAAAACCACATTGAGATACCATCTCA
>CM038402.1:128217085-128268007 GCA_021498475.1 Saguinus midas | reverse complement strand
TGGTTCGTTGTGTCTTCATTCTCGTTGGTTTCAAAGAACTTCTTTATTTCTGCCTTCTTGTTTATCCAATCAACATTCAAGAGCCAGTTGTTCAGTTTCCATGAAGCTGTGCGGTTCTGAGTTATTTTCTGAATTCTGAGTTCCAACTTGATTACACTATGGTCTGAGAGACTGTTTGTTATGATTTCAGTTGTTCTTGCATTTGCTGAGGAGTGCTTTTACTTCCAGTTAGGTGGTCAATTTTGGAGTAGGTGTGATGTGGTGCTGAGAAGAATGTATATTCTGTGGATTTGGGGTGGAGAGTTCTGTAAATGTCTATCAGGTTTGCTTGTTCCAGGTCTGAGTTCAAGATGGGAATACACACAGGAGAGGAGGATACACACAGGAGAGGAGGATACACACAGAGAGGAGGATACACACAGGAGAGAGGAGGATACACACAGGAGAGAGGATACACACAGGAGAAAAGGGATACACACAGGAAAGAGGAGGATACACACAGGAGGAGGATACACACAGGAGAGAGGATACACACAGGAGAGAGGAGGATACACACAGGAGACAGAAGAATACACACAGGAGACAGAAGAATACACACAGGAGAGAGGATACACACAGGAGAGAGGAGGATACACACAGGAGAGAGGATACACACAGGAGAGAGGATACACACAGGAAAGAGGAGGATACACACAGGAGAGGAGGATACACACAGGAGACAGAAGAATACACACAGGAGACAGAAGAATACACACAGGAGACAGAAGAATACACACAGGAGAGGAGGATACACACAGGAAAGAGGAGGATACACACAGGAGAGAGGATACACACAGGAAAGAGGAGGATACACACAGGAGAGAGGATACACACAGGAGAGAGGAGGATACACACAGGAAAGAGGAGGATACACACAGGAGAGGGGAATACACACAGAAGAGAGGAGCATACACACAGGAGAGAGGAGGATACACACAGGAGAGATGAAAATACACACAGGAGAGAGGATACACACAGGAAGAAATAAAAAATAAGAAAGGATATACACAAAAGGACTATAAATCGTTCTACTATAAGGACACATGCACACGTATATTCATTGCAGCACTGTTTACAATAGCAAAATCCTGGAACCAACCCAAATGCCCATTGATGATAGACTGGATTGGGAAACTGTGGCACATATACACGATGGAATATTATGCAGCAATCAAAAATGATGAGTTTATGTTTTTTGTAAGGACATGGATGAATCTGGAGAACATCATTCTCAGCAAACTGACACAAGAACAGAAAATACACACAGGAGAGGAGGATACACACAGGAGAGGAGGATACACACAGGAGAGAGGATACACACAGGAGAGGGTCTACTACACACTGGGGTCTATTGAAGGAAATGGAGGAGGGACAGTCGGGGCGCTGGGGAGAAATAGCCTGGGGGTAAATGCCAAGTGTGGGTGAGGGGAAGGAATGCAGAAAAACACACTGCCATGTGTGTACCTATGCAACAATCTTGCACGTTCTGCACATGTACCCCAAAATCTATAATGCAAAAATTAAATAATAATAATAATAATAAAATAAAACACACACAGAGAGCAGGATACACACAGGAGACAGAAGAATACACACAAGAGAGAGGATATACACAGGAGAGAGGAGGATACACACAGGAGAGAGGAGGATACACACAGGAGAGAGGAGGATACACACAGGAAAAATGGATAAACACAGGAGAAAAGGGATACACACAGGAAAGAGGAGGATACACACAGGAAAGAGGAGGATACACACAGGAAAGAGGAGGATACACACAGGAGAGAGGAGGATACACACAGGAGAGAGGAGGATACAAACAGGAGAAAGCTGATACACACAGGAGAAAGGGGGTATACAGAGGATCCTTCACAGCCTCACTGAATATTACACACTTGTCATATAGTCTGGAGTCTATTTTTTATGGCCACTCATTCAAAGAATCACTAAATAATGCACACCTGCTGAATAGTCAGATGTCTCTTTCCTATGGCCACTCGTTAAGAGCCTCACTAAGTGTACACACCTGGGGAAATAGTCAGGATTTACCTTTATCCCCTCATTCACATTCTGACTAAATAAGGCACACCTGTGGAATAGTCAGGAGACTTTTTCATGTGGCCTCTAATTCGGAGGGTCACTGAATAATGTGGTGTAGTCAGGAGTCTATTTCATGTGGACACATATTCAGAGCCTCAGTGAATAAGACAGACCCTTGATGTAGTAAGGAATCTAATTAATATGGGCATATCTTCTGAGCCTCACTGTATAATACACACCTGGAGAATAATTTTGAGTCTATTTTCGATGGACATTCATTCAGAGCCTCGGTAAATAATGTACACCTGTGGAGTAGCCAGAAGTCTATTTTATTAGGACACTCATTCATAGCCTCAATGGATAATATGCACGTGTGGATTAGTCAGGATACCATTTTATATGGCCACTGACTCCTAACCTCAATGATAAATGCACAAATGTAAAGTACTCTGCAGTCTATTTCATATAAACACTCATTCAGAGATTCAGTGAATAATACAAATATTTAAGATAGACAACATCCTGTTTCATATGGTCACACAAAAAGAGCCTCACTGAGTAATGCACACCTGGGGAAGTGATAAAATTCTACTTTACATAGCCTCTCATTTACAGCCTCAGGGAATAATGCACACGTGTGAAATAGACACTAGTCTATTTTATATGGCCACAAAATCAAAGCCTGAGTAAGTAATACACAACTTTGGAATAGTCACTAGTCTATTCCATATGCCCAAATATTTAGAGTCAGAGTAAATAATACACGCCTGTGGAATAGTCAGAAACAAGTTCATATGGCCAAAGTTTCAGATACTCAGTGAATAATACATACTTTGGAAATATTCAGGACGCTATTACATGTGGCATCAATTTCAGAACTTCATTGAATAATAAACACCTGTATTGTAGTCAGAATTCTATTTCATATAGCTACATATTCAGAGCCTAACTAAATAACATACACCTTGGAAATAGTCAGGATTCTATTTCGTATAGCCACTCATTTAGAGCCGAATGTAAAATCGCACGCCTGAGGAGTATTCAGGAGTCTCTATTTTATGGCCACTCATTCAGAGCTTCACAGAATTATACAGACATGGAAACATCAGGAGTGTATTTCACATACCCACTTATTCAGAACCTCAGTGAGGAATCATATATATCTGGAAAATACTCAGGATTATATTATATATAGCCACTTATTCAGAGACTCACTGAATAATGCACACATAAGGAATAGTCTAAAGACTATTTGATATGACCCTACACCCAGCGACTCAGTGGACAATGCAGAACAGAACAATACTCAAGATGATAGAGTCAGAAGTTTATGTTATGTGGTCACTCGTTCAGAATCTCACTGAAGAATACAGACCTTTGGTATAGTAAGACTCCATATCATATGGCCACTGAATCACAGCATTCCGGGATAATGCACAAAGGGGCAATAGTAAGGAGTCTATTTCATATGGCCTCTCATTCAGAGCTTCAGTGCGTAATAAAGAGCTGTGGAGTAGTCAGGACCCTATTTAAAGTAGCCCCAAGTTAAGCAGCTCCGTGAATGATACACACATGTGTCACAGTCAGGATACTGTTTGATATAGACACTCATACAGAATCTTTTCGAATACTGCACATGTGGGGAATAATCACTAGTCTGTTTCATATGGTGATTCGTTTGGAGAATCAAAAAATAACGCACACCTGTGGAGTAAAATGGGTTCTATTTCATAAGGCCACTCTTTCAATGCTTTAGTGAATAATATGTATATCTGATAAGTCAGGAATCTCATTCACATGGCCACTCGTTCTGTGTCTGTTTGAATAGTACTCCCCTCAGAAACAGTAAAGGATCTACTTCAAATGCCTACACATTCAGAGTCTCTGTAAGTAATGAACACCTGGGCAAAACACCTGAGTCAATTTTTTTATGATCACTTAGTCAGAGTCTCATTCAATAATACACACATGGGGAAGAGTTAAAAGTCTACTTCATGTAGCCACTCATTTAGATCCTCAGTGAAAAATGCACACCAGGGTAATAGTTGAGCATTTTTTATGGCCACTCATTTTGTGCCTCACTGAGTGATATACACCTGAAGAAAACTCAGGATTCTATTTGATACTACCACTCATTTAGAACCTTATTGAATAATTCACAATGGAGCAATAGTCAGGTGTCTATTTTATATGGTCTATCACTCAAAGTTTAAGTGAATAATAAACTTCTATGGAGTAATCAGAACGCTGTTTAAGATAGCCATGAATTAAGTGCCTTCCTGAATGATACACACCTGGGCGATAGTCAGGAGTCTATTTGATATGAACTCTAATTTTGTGTATCGCTGTGTAATACACACCTGGGCAGGGTCAGGAGTCTATTTGGTATGGACACTCAAACAGAACTTGTTGGATTAATGCACACATGTATAATAATGAGGAGTCTATGTCATACGGCTACTCATTCAGACAAACAGTGAATAATGCACATGTGGAGTAATTAGAAGTCTGTTTCATATGGCCCCTCTTTCACAGCCTCATTGAATATTACACACTTGTGATATAGTCTGGAGTCTATTTTTATGGCCACTCATTTAGAGGATCACTAAATAATGCACACCTGTGGAATAATCAGAAGTCTCTTTCCTATGGCCACTCGTTAAGAGCCTCACTATGTGTACACACCTGGAAAATAGGATTTACCTATATCCCCTCATTCAGAGTCTCACTACATAATGCACACCTGTGGAATAGTCAAAAGTCTCTTTCCTATGGCCACTCGTTAAGAGCCTCACTAAGTGTACACACCTGGAAAAATAGGATTTACCTATATCCCTTCATTCAGAGTCTCACTAAATAATGCACACTTGTAAAATAGTCAGGAGACTTTTTCATGTGGCCTCTAATTTGGAGTGTCACTGAATAATGTGATGCAGTCAGGAGACTATTTCATGTAGACACATATTCAGAGTTTCAGTGAATAATAAATTTCTATGGAGTAATCAGAACGCTGTTTAAGATAGCCATGAATTAAGTGCCTTCCTGAATGATACACACCTGGGCGATAGTCAGGAGTCTATTTGATATGAACTCTAATTTTGTGTATCGCTGTGTAATACACACCTGGGCAGGGTCAGGAGTCTATTTGGTATGGACACTCAAACAGAACTTGTTGGATTAATGCACACATGTATAATAATGAGGAGTCTATGTCATACGGCTACTCATTCAGACAAACAGTGAATAATGCACATGTGGAGTAATTAGAAGTCTGTTTCATATGGCCCCTCTTTCACAGCCTCATTGAATATTACACACTTGTGATATAGTCTGGAGTCTATTTTTATGGCCACTCATTTAGAGGATCACTAAATAATGCACACCTGTGGAATAATCAGAAGTCTCTTTCCTATGGCCACTCGTTAAGAGCCTCACTATGTGTACACACCTGGGGAAATAGTCAGGATTTACCGTTATCCCCTCATTCAGAGTCTCACTACATAATGCACACCTGTGGAATAGTCAAAAGTCTCTTTCCTATGGCCACTCGTTAAGAGCCTCACTAAGTGTACACACCTGGAAAAATAGGATTTACCTATATCCCTTCATTCAGAGTCTCACTAAATAATGCACACCTGTAAAATAGTCAGGAGACTTTTTCATGTGGCCTCTAATTCGGAGTGTCACTGAATAATGTGATGTAGTCAGGAGACTATTTCATGTAGACACATATTCAGAGTTTCAGTGAATAAGACAGACACTTGATATAATAAGGAATCTAATTGAAATGAAAATACATTCTGAGCCTCACTGAATAATACACATTTGGGGAATAATTTGGAGTCTATTTTCGATGGACATATATTCAGAGCCTCGGAAAATGATGTACACCTGTGGAGTAGCTAGGAGTCTATTTTATTAGGACACTCATTCATAGCCTCAGTGGATAATATGCACGTGTGGATTAGTCCGGATTCCATTTTATATGGCCACTGACTCGTAACCTCAGTGAAAAATGCACAAATGTAAAGCACTCAGCAGTCTATTTCATATAGACACTCATTAAGAGATTCACTAAATAATACAAATATTAAATATAGCAGCATCCTGTTTCATATGGTCACACAAAATGAGCCTCAGGGAGTAAGGCACACATAGGGAAGTGTTAGAAGTCTACTTTATATAGCCTCTCATTTACAGCCTCAGAGAATAATGCACAGGTGTGGAATAGACACTAGAATATTTATATGGCCACAGAATCAAAGCCTGAGTGAGGAATACACAACTTTGGAATAGTCACTTGTCTATTGTACATGCCCAAATATATAGAGTCAGAGTCAATAATACACGCCTGTGGACAAGTCAGAAAACAATTTCATATGGCCAAAGATTCAGAGCCTCAGTGAATAATACATACCTGGAAAATACTCAGGACTCTATTACATGTGGCATCAATTTCAGAGCTTCCTTGAATAAGAAACACATCTATTGTCGTCAGAATTCTATTTTCTATAGCCACATATTCAGAGCCTAACTGAATAAAATAAACCTTGAAAATAGTTAAAATTCTATTTCGTGTAGCCACTCATTTAGAGCCAAATGTAAAAACGCACGCCTGAAGAGCATTCAGGAGGCTCTATTTTATCGCCACACATTCAGAGCTTCACAGAATAATACAGATCTATGAAAACTTCAGGAGTGTATTTTACACAGCCACTTATTGAGAACCTCAGTGAGGAATCATATATATCTGGAAAACACTCGGGATTATGTCATATATAGACACTTATTCAGAGACTCACTGAATAATGCACAGCTAAGGAATAGTCTGGAGACTCTTTGATATGACTCTACACCCAGAGACTCAGTGGACAATGCAGAACTGAAAAATAGTCAAGAGGATAAAGTCAAGTGTTTATGTTATGTGGTCACTCATTCAGAATCTCGCTGAAGAATACACATCTTGAGAGGAGGAGGCAAGATGGCGTCAGAGAGGTGACTCAGGATTGCAGCTCTGTGAAGGCGCAGAGGGTGAGTCCTAGCCGCATCCTCGGATGTTCCTTTTATGCCCACAGAGCGTTGAAAGTTCCAGGTGTGGGAGAGACACGAAACGCTAGCAGCCGGCTAACGCAGCCGGCCCCCGCCGCCTCTTTGGCCGGCGCCGCATCGCGGTGCCGCAGCGGGACCCGGCGCGGAACTCACTGGTCTCGGTGCCCTGTTAAACCGGCAATCTGAGATTTGGAAGGGCAGATTGGCATGTCCATCTGATTGAACGGGACTTGGACAATGAGCCAGACCAGGAGTTTCCTGGGAAGCGTGATCTGAGCCGGGGTAGTGGGCAGCGGCACGGGAGACCGCACGGATCCCAGTGCCCTATCGGCAGACTCCTGGGGCGCCAGTGAGACAGTCGACCTTTCAGCTTGGGGAGAGGAAGAGAGAGAGAGAGGACGGACTCTGAGGCAGGGAGCTGGGGGATCGAGCTCGGCGGGTCCCACGCTCACGGGACAAGCAGGGTGGCGACTGGAGGCGCTTGGGGCTGAGAGTTTTGTTACCGGCACCTAGGACGAAGCAGCCTGGTCAGGGAGGGGCGTCCACCATTGATGACGAAGTGCACCCCCACTTAAGTACCGCCCAGGACTGCCTGCCGTTGCCAAGGCAACCTGCCATAACAGAGACCCTGCTCCACAGCAGAAGGAGCCCAGCAGCAGGTCAGAGCCCGGCAGGCAAACAGTGAATAGACTGCCATCTAGTGGGGCAGGACAGTGCAACAGATACTCATAAAGCCCCAACTCCCTGAGACAGAGCATCTAAGGGTGAAAAAAAAAGAGTGGTGTTTTATGAGTTCTATTGCAGCAGACATAAACAACCTCCCAACAACCCTGAATGAACAACGGAGCTCACAGCTCAGCACTGGAGCTCCTATAAAGCACAGACTGTCTCCTCAAGCAGGTCCCTGACCCCTGTATATCCAAGGAGTCACCCCAGAAAAGGACTAATCAGACTGACATTTGGCTGGCATCATTCTGGAACAAGGGCAGCAGAAGAAGAAACTGGTATCATCCTCATTGTTCTGCAGCTGCTGCAGGTATACCCCAGACAAGCAGGGCCTGGAGTGGACCTCAGCACTCATACAGCAGAGAGGATAGATCATTAGAGGGAAAACTAAGTAACAGAAATACTTCATCATCAACAATCTCAGTGTCCACACAGAGACCCAATTGAAAAATCAGCCAATACTAAGACGACAGGCGGATAAATCCATAAAGATGGGAAGAAACCAGCGCAAAAAGGAGGAAAACACCCAAAACCAAAACACCTCACCTCCAAAAAAGGACCAAAACTCCTCACCAGCAAGGGAACAAAGCTGGACGGAGAATGAATGTGATGAAATGACGGAATCAGACTTCAGAAAGTGGATAATGAGAAACTTCAGTGAGCTAAAGGAACATGTTCTAAACCAGTGCAAAGAAACTAAGAACCTAGAAAAAAGATTTGAAAAAAGATTCGAGGAATTGATAACGAGAATGGACAACTTAGAGAGGAATATGAATGAATTGAAGGAGCTGAAAAACACAACACGAGAACTTCGTGAAGCATGCACAAGTTTCAACAGCCGAATTGACCAAGCAGAAGAAAGAATATCAGAAGTTGAAGATCAACTCAATGAAATAAAACGAGAAACCAAGATTAAAGAAAAAAGTGCAAAAAGGAATGAACAAAATCTCCAAGAAATGTGGGACTATGTGAAGAGACCCAACCTACGTTTGATAGGTGTACCAGAATGTGACGAAGAGAATGAATCCAAGCTGGAAAACACTCTTCAGGATATTATCCAGGAAAATTTCCCCAACCTAGCAAGACAGGTCAATACTCAACTCCAGGAAATACAGAGAACACCACAAAGATACTCTGCAAGAAGAGCAACCCCAAGGCACATAATCGTCAGATTCACTAGGGTTGAAACGAAGGAGAAAATACTAAGGGCAGCCAGAGAGAAAGGTCAGGTCACCCACAAAGGGAAGCCCATCAGACTCACAGCAGATCTCTCGGCAGAGACTCTACAAGCCAGAAGAGAGTAGGAGCCAATATTCAACATCCTTAAAGAAAAGAACTTTCAACCCAGAATTTCATATCCAGCCAAACTGAGCTTCATAATTGAAGGAAAAATAAAATCCTTCACGAACAAGCAAGTACTCAGAGATTTTGTCACCACTAGGCCTGCTTTACAAGAGCTCCTGAAAGAGGCACTACACATAGAAAAACAACCAGTTCTATCCTAAAAGCATACCAAAGCTAAAGACCATCAACAAAATGAAGAATCTCATGAACCAACAGGCAAAACACCACCTAGCATCAAAATGGCAGTATCAAATTCACATAACAATATTAAGCCTGAATGTAAATGGGCTCTGAATCAAAAAGACACAGACTGGCAAATTGGATAAAAACCAAAACCCATCATTGTGCTGTATCCAGAAACCCACCTCACATGCAGACATAAACAACCCCAACAACTCTGAATGAACAACGGAGCACACAACTCAGCAATGGAGCTCCTATAAAGCACAGACTGTCTCCTCAAGCAGGTCCCTGACCCCTGTATATCCAAAGAGTCACCCCAGAAAAGGACTAATCAGACTGACATTTGGCTGGCATCATTCTGGAACAAGGGCAGCAGAAGAAGAAACTGGTATCATCCTTCATTGTTCTGCAGCTGCTGCAGGTATACCCCAGACAAGCAGGGCCTGGACTGGAACTCAGCACTCATACAGCAGAGAGGATAGATCATTAGAGGGAAAACTAAGTAACAGAAATACTTCATCATCAACAATCTCAGTGTCCACACAGAGACCCAATTGAAAAATCAGCCAATACTAAGACGACAGGCAGATAAATCCATAAAGATGGGAAGAAACCAGCGCAAAAAGGAGGAAAACACCCAAAACCAAAACACCTCACCTCCAAAAAAGGACGAAAACTCCTCACAAGCAAGGGAACAAAGCTGGACGGAGAATGAATGTGATGAAATGACGGAATCAGACTTCAGAAAGTGGATAATGAGAAACTTCAGTGAGCTAAAGGAACATGTTCTAAACCAGTGCAAAGAAACTAAGAACCTAGAAAAAAGATTTGAAAAAAGATTTGAGGAATTGATAACGAGAATGGACAACGTAGAGAGGAATATGAATGAATTGAAGGAGCTGAAAAACACAACACGAGAACTTCGTGAAGCATGCACAAGTTTCAACAGCCGAATTGACCAAGCAGAAGAAAGAATATCAGAAGTTGAAGATCAACTCAATGAAATAAAACGAGAAACCAAGATTAAAGAAAAAAGTGCAAAAAGGAATGAACAAAATCTCCAAGAAATGTGGGACTATGTGAAGAGACCCAACCTACGTTTGATAGGTGTACCACAATGTGACGAAGAGAATGAATCCAAGCTGGAAAACACTCTTCAGGATATTATCCAGGAAAATTTCCCCAACCTAGCAAGACAGGTCAATACGCAACTCCAGTAAATACAGAGAACACCACAAATTTACTCTGCAAGAAGAGAAACCCAAAGGCACATAATCGTCAGATTCACCAGGGGTGAAACGAAGAAGAAAATAATAAGGGCAGCCAGAGAGAAAGGTCAGGTCACCCACAAAGGGAAGCCCATCAGACTCACAGCAGATCTCTCGGCAGAGACTCTACAAGACAGAAGAGAGTGGCGGCCAATATTCAACATCCTTAAAGAAAAGAACTTTCAACCCAGAATTTCATATCCAGCCAAACTGAGCTTCATAATTGAAGGAAAAATAAAATCCTTCACGAACAAGCAAGTACTCAGAGATTTTGTCACCACTAGGCCTGCTTTACAAGAGCTCCTGAAAGAGGCACTACATATAGAAAGAAACAACCAGTTCCAGCCATCCTAAAAGCATACCAAATGCTAAAGACCATCAACAAAATGAAGAATCTACATGAACCAACGGGCAAAACACCACCTAGCATCAAAATGGCAGTATCAAATTCACACATAACAATATTAAGCCTGAATGTAAATGGGCTAAATGCACCAATCAAAAGACACAGACTGGCAAATTGGATAAGAAACCAAAACCCATCAGTGTGCTGTATCCAGGAAACCCACCTCACATGCAAAGATACACAAAGGCTCAAAATAAAGGGATGGAGGAAGATTTACCAAACAAATGGAGAGCAAAAAAAAGCAGGAGTTGCAATTCTCATCTCTGATAAAATAGACTTTAAAGTAACAAAGATCAAAAGGGACAAAGAAGGTCATTACATAATGGTAAAAGGATCGATACAACAAGAAGAGATAACGATTCTAAATATATATGGACCCTCCCACACAATAATAGTGGGAGATTTTAACACTCCACTGTCAATAGCACACAGATCAACCAGACAGAAAATTAACAAGGATATCCAGGACTTGAACTCAGACCTGGAACAAGCAAACCTGATAGACATTTACAGAACTCTCCACCCCAAATCCACAGATTATACATTCTTCTCAGCACCACATCACACCTACTCCAAAATTGACCACATTATTGGAAGTAAAGCACTCCTCAGCAAATGCAAAACAACAGAAATCATAACAAAGATTCTCTCAGACCATAGTGCAATCAAGTTGGAACTCAGAATTCAGAAAATAACTCAGAACCGCACAGCTTCATGGAAACTGAACAACTGGCTCTTGAATGCTGATTGGATAAACAATGAATTGAAGGCAGAAATAAAGAAGTTCTTTGAAACCAAAGAGAATGAAGACACAACGTACCAGAATCTCTGGGACACATTTAAAGCAGTCTGTAGAGGAAAATATATAGCAATAAGTGCCCACATGAGAAGAGTGGAGAGATCCAAAATTGACACCCTATCGTCAAAATTGAAAGAGCTAGAGGAGCAAGATCAAAAAAGCTCAAAACCTAGCCGAAGACAAGAAATAACTAAGATCAGAGCAGAACTGAAGGAGATAGAGACAAGAAAAACCCTTGAAAATATCAACAAGTCTAAGAGATGGTTTTCCGAAAAGATCAACAAAATAGACCACTAGCCAGACTGATAAAAAAGAAGACAGCGCACAACCAAATAGATGCAATAAAAAACGATAAAGGGGAAATCACCACAGATTCCACAGAAATTCAAACCATCATCAGAGAATACTACAAAAACTCTATGCACATAAACTAGTAAATCAGGAAGAAATGGATAAATTCCTGGACGCCTGTGTCCTCCCAAGCCTAAACCAGGAGGAAGCCGAAACTATGAATAGACCAATAACAAGGTCTGAAGTTGAGGCAGCAATTAAGAGCCTACCACACAAAAAAAGCCCAGGTCCAGATGGGTTCACAGCTGAATTCTACCAGACACACAAAGAGGATCTGGTACCATTCCTTCTGAAACTATTCCAAATAATCCAAAAGAGGAACCCTTCCAAATCATTTTATGAGACCAACATCATCCTGATACCAAAACCTGGCAGAGACTCTACAAGACAGAAGAGAATGTGGCCAATATCAACATTGAATAAGAAAAACTTTCAACCCAGAATTTCATATCCAGCCAAACTGAGCTTCATAATTGAAGGAAAAATAAAATCCTTCACGAACAAGCAAGTACTCAGAGATTTTGTCACCACTAGGCCTGCTTTACAAGAGCTAAAAGACACACCTGAGAAACAACCAGTTCTATATGGCATACACTCATTCAGAGACCATCAACAAAATGAATAATCTACATGAACCAACGGGCAAAACACCACCTAGCATCAAAATGGCAGTATCAAATTCACACATAACAATATTAAGCCTGAATACTCAAATTATATATACCACAAAAGACACAGACTGGCAAATTGAATAAGAAACCAAAATAGTCATCAGTGTGCTATTTGAAACCCACCTCACACAAAGATACAGGCTCAAAATAAAGGGATGGAGGAAGATTTACCAAACAAATGGAGAGCAAAAAAGCAGGAGTTGCAATTCTCATCTCTGATAAAATAGACTTTAAAGTAAAGATCAAGGGACAAAGAAGGTCATTACATAATGGTAAAAGGATCGATACAACAAGAAGAGATAACGATTATAAATATATATATGGACCTTAATAATAGATTTTAACACCCACTGTCAATAGCAGACAGATCAACCAGACAGAAATTACACAAGGATATCAGGACTTGAACTCAGACCTGGAACAAAAAACCTGATAGACATCAACGGAAATCATAACAAAGATTCTCTCAGACCATAGTGCAATCAAGTTGGAACTCAGAATTCAGAAAATAACTCAGAACCGCACAGCTTCATGGAAACTGAACAACTGGCTCTTGAATGCTGATTGGATAAACAATGAATTGAAGGCAGAAATAAAGAAGTTCTTTGAAACCAAAGAGAATGAAGACACAACGTACCAGAATCTCTGGGACACATTTAAAGCAGTCTGTAGAGGAAAATATATAGCAATAAGTGCCCACATGAGAAGAGTGGAGAGATCCAAAATTGACACCCTATCGTCAAAATTGAAAGAGCTAGAGGAGCAAGATCAAAAAAGCTCAAAACCTAGCCGAAGACAAGAAATAACTAAGATCAGAGCAGAACTGAAGGAGATAGAGACAAGAAAAACCCTTGAAAATATCAACAAGTCTAAGAGATGGTTTTTCGAAAAGATCAACAAAATAGACAGACCACTAGCCAGACTGATAAAAAAGAAGACAGCGCACAACCAAATAGATGCAATAAAAAACGATAAAGGGGAAATCACCACAGATTCCACAGAAATTCAAACCATCATCAGAGAATACTACAAACAACTCTATGCACATAAACTAGTAAATCAGGAAGAAATGGATAAATTCCTGGACGCCTGTGTCCTCCCAAGCCTAAACCAGGAGGAAGCCGAAACTATGAATAGACCAATAACAAGGTCTGAAGTTGAGGCAGCAATTAAGAGCCTACCACACAAAAAAAGCCCAGGTCCAGATGGGTTCACAGCTGAATTCTACCAGACACACAAAGAGGATCTGGTACCATTCCTTCTGAAACTATTCCAAAAAAGAGGGAACCCTTCCCAAATCATTTTATGAGACCAACATCATCCTGATACCAAAACCTGGCAGAGACTCAACAAGAAAAGAAAACTTCAGGCCAATATCCATGATGAACATAGATGCAAAAATCTTCAATAAAATACTGGCAAACCGATTGCAACAGCACATTAAAAAACTTATCCATCATGATCAAGTAGGATTCATCCAGATGCAAGGCTGGTTCAACATACGCAAGTCTATAAATGTAATTCACCACATAAACAGAAGCAAAAACAAAACCACATGATTATCTCAATTGATGCAGAGAAGGCATTTGACAAAATTCAACAGCCTTTATGCTAAAACCCTCAATAAACTTGGTATTGATGGAACATATCTCAAAGTAATAAAAGCTATTTATGACAAACCAACAGCCAATATCATACTTAATGGGCAAAAACTGGAAGCATTCCCTTTGAAATCCGGCACTAGACAAGGATGCCCTCTCTCACCACTTCTATTCAACATAGTACTGGAAGTTCTAGCCAGAGCAATCAGGCAAGAAAAAGAAATAAAGGGTATTCAAATAGGAAAAGTGGAAGCCAAATTGTCTCTATTTGCAGACGACATGACAGTATACCTAGAAGACCCCATCACCTCAGCCCAAAAGCTCCTGCAACTGATAAGCAACTTCAGCAAAGTCTCAGGATATAAAATCAATGTTCAAAAATCACAAGCATTCCTATACACCAATAACAGACTTAAAGAGAACCAAATCAAGAACGAACTGCCATTCACAATTGCTACAAAGAAAATAAAATACCTAGGAATACAACTCACTAGGAATATAAGGGACCTCTTTAAGGAAAACTACAAACAACTGCTCAACGAAATAAGAGAGGACACAAACAGATGGAGAAACATTCCATGTTCGTGGTTAGGAAGAATCAATATCGTGAAAATGGCTATACTGCCCTAAGTAATTTACACAATCAATGCTATCCCCATCAAACTACCATTGAATTTCTTCACAGAACTGGAAAAAACCACCATGAACTTCATATGGAACCCAAAAAGAGCCCGCATCGCCAAGTCAATTCTCAGCAAAAAGAACACAGCGGGAGGCATCACTCTACCAGCCTTCAAACTATACTACAAGGCTACAGTAATCAAAACAGCATGGTACTGGTACCAAAACAGAGATATAGACCAATGGAACAGAACAGAGGCATCGGAGGCAACACAACACATCTACAACCATATTATCTTTGATAAACCAGACAAAAACAGGCAATGGGGAAAGGATTCCCTATTTAATAAATGGTGTTGGGAAAACTGGCTAGCCATGTGCAGAAAGCAGAAACTGGACCCCTTCCTGACACCTTACACTAAAATTAACTCCAGATGGATTAAAGACTTAAACGTAACACCTGACACCATAAAAACCCTAGAAGAAAATCTAGGCAAAACCATTCAGGACATAGGAGTAGGCAAGGACTTCATGAACAAAACACCAAAAGCATTGGCAACAAAAGCCAAAATAGACAAATGGGACCTAATCAAACTCCACAGCTTCTGCACGGCAAAGAGACAGTCACTAGAGTGAATCGGCAACCATCAGAATGGAAAAAATCTTTGCAGTTTACACATCTGACAAAGGGTTGATATCCAGAATTTACAAAGAACTCAAACAGATTTACAGGAAAAAAACAAACAAGCCCATTCAAAAATGGGCAAAGGATATGAACAGAAACTTTACAAAAGAAGACATACATGAGGCCAACAAACATATGAAAAAGTGCTCATCGTCATTGGTCATTAGAGAGATGCAAATCAAAACCACATTGAGATACCATCTAACGCCAGTTAGAATGGCGATCATTAAAAATCTGGAGACAGCAGATGCTGGAGAGGATGTGGAGAAATAGGAACACTCTTACACTGTTGGTGGGAGTGTAAATTAGTTCAACCATTGTGGAAGACAGTGTGGCGATTCCTCAGGGACCTAGAAATAGAAATTCCATTTGACCCAGCAATCCCATTACTGGGTATCTATCCAAAGGACTATAAATCGTTCTACTATAAGGACACATGCACACGAATGTTCATTGCAGCACTGTTTACAATAGCAAAGACCTGGAACCAACCCAAATGCCCAACGATGACAGACTGGACTGGGAAAATGTGGCACATATACACCATGGAATATTATGCAGCAATCAAAAATGATGAGTTTGTGTCCTTTGTAGGGACATGGATGAATCTGGAGAACATCATTCTCAGCAAACTGACACAAGAACAGAAAAAGAAATACCGCATATACTCACTCATAGGTGGGTGAGAAAAATAAGAACACATGGACACAGAGAGGCGGTCTACTATACACTGGGGACTTTTGGGGGGAATGGGGGAGGGACGGGGGGGCTGGGGAATAGCCTGGGGATGAATACCAAGTGTGGGTGAGGGGGAGGAAAGCAGCAAAGCACACTGCCATGTGTGTACCTATGCAACTATTTTGCTCGTTCTGCACATGTACCCCCAAACCTATAATGCAATAAAAAAAAAAAGGAATACACATCTTGGGAATAGTCAGTGTCCAAGTCATATGGACACTCAATCACAGCATTATTGAATAATGCACAATGGGGCAATAGTAAAGAGCCTATTTTATATGGCCTGTCATTCGGAGCTTCAGTGCATAATAAACAGCTGTGGAGTAGTCAGGACCCTATTTAAGGTAACCGCAAATTAAGCAGCTCCGTGAATGATACACACATGTGTCAGAGTCAGGAGACTATTTGACATAGACACTCATACAGAACCTTTTTGAATACTGCACATGTGGGGAATAATCACTAGTCTGTTTCATATGGTGATTAGTTTGGAGAATCAAAAATAACACACACCTATTTAGTAAAATGGGTTGTATTAAATAAGGCCACTCTTTCAGTGTTTTATTGAATAATATGTATATCTGATACCTCAGGAATCTCTTTCACATGGCCACTCGTTCAGGGCCTCTGTGAAGAATACTCCTTTCAAAAATAGTCAAGGGTCTACTTCAAATGGCTACACATTCAAAGTCTCTGTACGTAATGAACACCTGGGCAATACACCTGAGTCTCTTTTTTATGCCCACTTAGTCTTAGACTCATTCAATAATACACAACAGAGGAAGATTTAAGAGTCAACTTTATGTAGCCACTCACTTAGAGCCTTAGTGAATAATGCACACCAGGGTAATAATCGAGCATTGTTTATACAGCCACTCATTTTGTGCCTCACTGAGTGATATACACCTGAAGAATCCTCAGGATTCTATTTGATACTACCACACATTTAGCACCTTATTGAATAATTCACAATGGAGCAATAGGTGTCTGTTTTATATGGTCTATCACTCAAAGTTTCAGTGAATAATAAAATTCTATGGAGTAATCAGGACGCTGTTTAAGATAGCCACGAATTCAGTGCCTTCCTGAATGGTACACACCTGGGTTGTAACCTAGCTTCTATTTCATATGAACTCTAATTTTGTGTATCGTGAAATAATACACACCCGGGGCAGTGTCAGGGGTCTATTTGGTATGAACACTCAAACAGAACATGTTTGATTTATGCACAAATGTATAATAATGAGGAATCTATGTCATATGGCTACTCATTCTGACAAACAGTGAATAATGCACAAAGTAATTAGAAGTCTGATTCTGAAGATGGCATTGTAGAAGTGATTCAGGATTGCAGATCTCAGTGACGGTGCAGAGGGTGAGTCCTAGCCACATTCTCGGATGGACCTTTTTTGCCCACAGAGCGTTGAAAGTCCCAGGTGTGGGAGAGACACAGGACGTTGGTAAAGCCAGCTAATGCAGCCGGCTCGCACGGCCACTTCGGCCAGCGCTGCAGCGGGACCCGGCACAAAACTCACTGGTCCGGGTGCCCTGTTAAACCGGCAATCTGAAAGTTTGAAGGGCAGATTGGCATGTCCATCTGATTGAACAGGACTTGGACAGTGAGCCAGACCAGGAGTTTCCAGGAAGTTTCCTGGGAAGCGTGATCTGAGCCGGTGAAGTGGGCAGTGGCACAAAAGATTGCACGGATCCCAGTGCCCTATCAGCAGGCTACTGGGGCGCAAGTGAGAGTCAACCTTTCAGCTCACAGAGAGGGAGAGAGAGAGAGAGAGGACGGACTCTGAGGCAGGGAGCTGGGTGATCGGCCTCAGCGGGTCCCACCCACATGAAGACAAGCAAGGTGGTGACTGGAGGTGCTTGTGGCTGAGAGTTTTGCAGCCGGCATCTAGGGCGGAGCAGCCCAGTGAGGGAGTGGCGTCTGCCATTGCTGATGCAATCTGCCCCTACTGAAGTACCGCCCAGGGCTGACGCAGCCTGCCATTGCTGAGGCAACCTGCAATAACAGAGAGAGTCCGCCAGGAGGGGGGAGCGCTCCACAGCAGAGGGAGACTAGCAGCAACAGGGCAGACCCACACTAGCAGGTCAGAGCCCCAGCAGGCAAATAGTGAATAGACTTCCTCCTAGTGGGGAAGGACAGTGCAACAGATACTCATAAAGAAAGCCTCAACTCCCTGAAACAGAGCATCTAAGGGGGAAAAGAAAAAGCGTGGTGTTTTATGAGTTCTATTGCAGCAGACATAAACAACCTCCCAACAACCCTGAATGAACAACGGAGCTCGCAGCTCAGCACTGGAGCTCCTATAAAGCACAGGCCGTCTCCTTAAGCAGCTCCCTGACCCCTGTATATCCAAAGAGTAACCCAAAAAAAGGAATAATCAGACTGACATTTGACGGGCATCATTCTGGAACAAAGACAGCAGAAGAAGAAACTGGTATCATCCTCACTGTTCCACAGCTGCTACAGGTATACTCCAGAAAAGCAGGGCCTGGAGTGGACTCAGCACTAATACAGCACAGGGGCTAGACAATTAGAAGGAAAACTAAGTAACAGAAATAATTCATCATCAATAATCTCAGCACCCACACAGAGACCAAACTGAAAAATCAGCAACTACTAAGACGACAGGCGGATAAATCCATAAAGATGGGAAGAAACGAGCTCAAAAAGGAGGAAAACACCGGAAAACAAAAGACCTCACCTCCTACAAAGGATCAAAACTCCTCAACAGCAAGGGAACCAAGCTGGACGGAGAATGAGTGTGATGAAAGGACGGAATCAGACTTAAGAAAGTGAATAATGAGAAACTTCATTGAGCTAAGAGAACATGTTCTAAATCAGTGCAAAGAAACTAAGAACCTTGAAAAAAGATTTGAAAAAGATTCGAGGAATTGATAAGAAGAATGGACAACTTAGAGAGGAATACGAATGTATTGAAGGAGCTGAAAAACACAACACGAGAACTTCGTGAAGCATGCACAAGTTTCAACAGCCAAATTGACCAAGCTGAAGAAAGAATATCAGAACTTGAAGATCAACTTAATGAAATAAAACGAGAAACCAAGATAAAAGAAAAAAGCACAAAAAGGAATGAACAAAATCTCCAAGAAATGTGGGACTATGTGAAGAGACCAAACCTACGTTTGATAGGTGTACCAGAATGTGATGAAGAGAATGAATCCAAGCTGGAAAACACTCTTCAGGATATTATCCAGGAAAATTTCCTCAACCTAGCAAGACAGGTCAATACTCAACTCCAGGAAATACAGAGAACACCACAAAGATACTCCGCAAGAAGAGCAACCCCAAGGCACATAATCGTCAGATTCACCAGGGTTGAAATGAAGGAGAAAATACTAAGGGCAGCCAGAGAGAAAGGTCAGGTCACCCACAAAGGGAAGCCCATCAGACTCACAGCAGATCTCTCGGCAGAGACTCTACAAGCCAGAAGAGAGTGGGGGCCAATATTCAACATCCTTAAAGAAAAGAACTTTCAACCCAGAATTTCATATCCAGCCAAACTGAGCTTCATAAGTGAAGGAAAAATAAAATCCTTCACGAACAAGCAAGTACTCAGAGATTTTGTCACCACTAGGCCTGCTTTACAAGAGCTCCTGAAAGAGGCACTACACATAGAAAGAAACAACCAGTTCCAGCCATCCTAAAAGCATACCAAATGCTAAAGACCATCAACAAAATGAAGAATGTACATGAACCAATGGGCAAAACAGCCAGCTAGCATCAAAATGGCAGTATCAAATTCACACATAACAATATTAACCCTGAATGTAAATGGGCTAAATGCACCAATCAAAAGACACAGACTGGCAAATTGGATAAAAACCAAAACCCATCGGTGTGCTGTATCCAGGAAACCCACCTCACATGCAAAGATACACAAAGGCTCAAAATAAAAGGATGGAGGAAGATTTACCAAGCAAATGGAGAGCAAAAAAAGCAGGAGTTGCAATTCTCATCTCTGATAAAATAGACTTTAAAGCAACAAAGATCAAAAGGGACAAAGAAGGTCATTACATAATGGTAAAAGGATCGATACAACAAGAAGAGCTAACGATTCTAAATATATATGGACCCAATGTAGGAGCACCCAGATATATAAGGCAAGTTCTTAATGACTTACAAAGAGACTTAGACTCCCACACAATAATAGTGGGAGACTTTAACACTCCACTGTCAATAGCAGACAGATCAACCAGACAGAAAATTAACAAGGATATCCAGGACTTGAACTCAGACCTGGAACAAGCAAACCTGATAGACATTTACAGAACTCTCCACCCCAAATCCACAGAATATACATTCTTCTCAGCACCACATCACACCTACTCCAAAATTGACCACATAATTGGAAGTAAAGCACTCCTCAGCAAATGCAAAACAAATGAAATCATAACAAACAGTCTCTCAGACCATAGTGCAATCAAGTTGGAACTCAGAATTCAGAAAATAACTCAGAACCGCACAGCTTCATGGAAACTGAACAACTGGCTCTTGAATGTTGATTGGATAAACAATGAAATGAAGGCAGAAATAAAGAAGTTCTTTGAAACCAACGAGAATGAAGACACAACGTACCAGAATCTCTGGGACACATTTAAAGCAGTCTGTAGAGGAAAATATATAGCAATAAGTGGCCACATGAGAAGAGTGGAGAGATCCAAAATTGACACCCTATCATCAAAATTGAAAGAGCTAGAGGAGCAAGATCAAAAATGCTCAAAACCTAGCCGAAGACAAGAAATAACTAAGATCAGAGCAGAACTGAAGGAGATAGAGACAAGAAAACCCTTCAAAAAATCAATAAATCTAAGAGCTGGTTTTTCGAAAAGATCAACAAAATAGACAGACCACTAGCCAGACTGATAAAAAGAAAAGAGAGAACAACCAAATAGATGCAATAAAAAAACGATAAAGGGGAAATCACCACAGATTCCACAGAAATTCAAACCATCATCAGAGAATACTACAAACAACTCTATGCACATAAACTAGTAAATCAGGAAGAAATGGATAAATTCCTGGACGCCTGTGTCCTCCCAAGCCTAAACCAGGAGGAAGCCAAAACTATGAATAGACCAATAACAAGGTCTGAAGTTGAGGCAGCAATTAAGAGCCTACCACACAAAAAAAGCCCAGGTCCAGATGGGTTCACAGCTGAATTCTACCAGACACACAAAGAGGATCTGGTACCATTCCTTCTGAAACTATTCCAAATAATCCAAAAAGAGGGAACCCTTCCCAAATCATTTTATGAGACCAACATCATCCTGATTCCCAAACCTGGCAGAGACTCAACAAGAAAAGGAAACTTCAGGCCAATATCCATGATGAACATAGATGCAAAAATCTTCAATAAGATACTGGCAAACCGATTGCAACAGCACATTAAAAAACTTATCCATCACGATCAAGTAGGATTCATCCCGGGTTTGCAAGGCTGGTTAAACATACGCAAGTCTATAAATGTAATTCACCACATAAACCGAAGCAAAAACAAAAACCACATGATTATCTCAATTGACGCAGAGAAGGCATTTGACAAAATTCAACAGCTTTTTATGCTAAAAACCGTCAATAAACTTGGTATTGATGGAACATATCTCAAAGTAATAAAAGCTATTTATGACAAACCAACAGCCAATATCATACTGAATGGGCAAAAACTGGAAGCATTCTCTTTGAAATCCGGCACTAGACAATGATGCCCTTTCTCACCACTTCTATTCAACATACTACTGGAAGTTCTAGCCAGAGCAATCAGGCAAGAAAAAGAAATAAAGGGGATTCAAATAGGAAAGGGGGAAGCCAAATTGTCTCCATTTGCAGAAGACATGATAGTATTCCTAGAAGACCCCATCACCTCAGCCCAAAAGCTCCTGCAACTGATAAGCAACTTCAGCAAAGTCTCAGGATATAAAATCAATGTTCAAAAATCACAAGCATTCCTATACACCAATAACAGACTTAAAGAGAACCAAATCAAGAACGAACTGCCATTCATAATTGCTACAAAGAAAATAAAATACCTAGGAATACAACTCACTAGGAATGTAAGAGACCTTTTTAACGAAAACTACAAACAACTGCTCAACGAAATAAGAGAGGACACAAACAGATGGAGAAACATACCATGCTCGTGGTTAGGAAGAATCAATATCGTGAAAATGGCTCTACTGCCCAAAGTAATTTACACAATCAATGCTATCCCCATCAAACTACCATTGAATTTCTTCACAGAACTGGAAAACCACCATGAATTTCATATGGAACCAAAAAAGAGCCCGCATAGCCAAGTCAATTCTAAGCAAAAAGAACACAGCGAAAGGCATCACGCTACCAGACTTCAAACTATACTACAAGGCTACAGTAATCAAAACAACATGGTACTGGTACCAAAACAGAGATATAGACCAATGGAACAGAACAGAGGCATCGGAGGCAACACAACATATCTACAACCATATTACCTTTGATAAACCAGACAAAAACAGGCAATGGGAAAACGATCCCCTATTTAATAAATGGTGTTGGGAAAACTGGCTAGCCATGTGCAGAAAGCAGAAACTGGACCCCTTCCTGACACCTTACACTAAAATTAACTCCAGATGGATTAAAGACTTAAACATAAGACCTGACACCATAAAAACCCTAGAAGAAAATCTGGGCAAAACCGTTCAGGACATAGGAGTAGTCAAGGACTTTATGAACAAAACACCAAAAGCATTGGCAACAAAAGCCAAAATAGACAAATGGGACCTAATCAAACTCCACAGCTTCTGCATGGCAAAAGAAACAGTCACTAGAGTGAATCGGCAACCATCAGAATGGAAAAAATCTTTGCAGTTTACACATCTGACAAAGGGCTGATATCCAGAATTTACAAAGAACTCAAACAGATTTACAGGAAAAAAACAAGCAAGGCATTCAACTATCTTGCTTGTTCTGCACATGTACCCCCAAACCTATAACGCAATAATAAAAAAAAATGGGCAAAGGATATGAACAGAAACTTTACAAAAGAAGACATACATGAGGCCAGCAAACATATGAAAAAGTGCTCATCATCATTGGTCATTAGAGAGATGCAAATCAAAACCACATTGAGATACCATCTCACACCAGTTAGAATGGTGATCAATAAAAATTCTGGAGACAGCAGATGCTGGAGAGGATGTGGAGAAATAGGAACACTCTTACACTGTTGGTGAAAGCGTAAATTAGTTCAACCATTGTGAAAGACAGTGTGGCGATTCCTCAGAGACCTAGAAGTAGAAATTCCACTTGACCCAGCAATACCATTACTGGGTATCTATCCAAAGGACTATAAATCTTTCTACTATAAGGACACATGCACACGAATGTTCATTGCAGCACTGTTTACAATATCAAAGACCTGGAACCAACCCAAATGCCCATCGATTATAGACTGGACTGGGAAAATGTGGCACATATACACCATGGAATATTATGCAGCAATCAAAAATGATGAGTTTGTGTCCTTTGTAAGGACATGGATGAATCTGGAGAACATCATTCTCAGCAAACTGACACAAGAACAAAAAAAGAAATACCGCATATACTCACTCATTGGTGGGTGAGAAAAATGAGAACACATGGACACAGAGAGGCGGTCTACTATACACTGGGGACTGTTGGGGAGAATAAGGGAGGGACAGCGGGGGGGCTGGGGTGTTAGCCTGGGGATGAATACCAAGTGTGGGTGAAGGGGAGGAAAGCAGCAAAGCACACTGCCATGTGTGTACCTATGCAACTATCTTGCACGTTCTGCACATGTACCCCCAAACCTATAATGCAATAAAAATATATTAAATAAAAGCACTCCACTGTCAATATCAGACAGATCAACCAGACAGAAAATTAACAAGGATATCCAGGACTTGAACTCAGACCTAAAACAAGAAAACCTGATAGACATTTACAGAACTCTCCACCCCAATTCCACAGAATATACATTCTTCTCAGCACCACATCAAACCTACTTCAAAATTGACCACATAATTGGAAGTATAGCACTCCTCAACAAATTCAAAACAACTGAAATCATAACAAACAGTTTCTCAGACCATAGTGCAATCAAGTTAGAACTCAGAATTCAGAAAATAATTCAGAACCACACAGCTTCATGGAAACTGAACAACTGGCTCTTGAATGTTGATTGGATAAACAATGAAATGAAGACAGAAATAAAGAAGTTCTTTGAAACCAACGAAAATGAAGGCACAACGTATTATAATCTCTGGGACACATCTAAAGCAGTCTGTAGAGGAAAATATATAGCAATAAGTGCCCACTGAGAAGAGTGGATAGACTCAAAATTGACACCTTATCATCAAAATTGAAAGAGATAGAAGAGCAAGATCAAGAAAGCTCAAAACCTAGCCGAAGACAAGAAATAACTAAGATCAGAGCAGAACTGAAGGAGAGAGAGACAAGAAAAACTCTTCAAAAAATCAATAAATTTAAGAGCTGGATTTTCGAAAAGATCAACAAAATAGACAGACCACTAGTCAGACTGATAAAAAAGAAAAGAGAGAATAACCAAATAGATGCAATAAAAAACGATAATGGGGAAATCACCACAGATTCCACAGAAATTCAAACCATCATCAGAGAATACTACAAAAAACTCTATGCATATAAACTAGTAAATGACGAAGAAATGGATAAATTTCTGTATGGTTGTGTCTTCCCAAGCCTAAACCAGGAGGAAGCCAAAACTATGAATAGACCAATAACAAGGTCTGAAGTTGAGGCAGCAATTAAGCGCCTTCCACACACACAAAAAAGCCCAGGTCCAGATGGGTTCACAGCTGATTTCTACCAGACACACAAAGAGGATCTGGTACCATTCCTTCTGACACTATTCCAAATAATCCAAAAAGAGGGAACCCTTCCAAAATCATTTTATGAGACCAACATCATCCTGATACCAAAACCTGACAGAGACTCAACAAGAAAAGAAAACTTCAGGCCAATATCCATGATGAACAAAGATGCAAAAATCTTCAATAAAATACTGGCAAACCGATTGCAACAGCACATTAAAAAACTTATCCATCATGATCAAGTAGGATTCATCCCGGGGATGCAAGGCTGGTTCCACATACACAAGTCTATAAATGTAATTCATCACATAAACAGAAGCAAAAACAAAAACCACATGATTATCTCAATTGATGCAGACAAGGCATTTGACAAAATTCAACAGCCCTTTATGCTAAAAACCCTCAATAAACTTGGTATTGATGAAAAATATCTCAAAGGAATAAAAGCTATTTACGACAAATCAACAGCCAATATCATACTTAATGTGCAAAAACTGGAAGCATTCCCTTTGAAATCCGGCACTAGACAAGAATGCCCTCTCTCAATGCACCTATTCAACATAGTACTGGAAGTTCTAGCCAGAGCAATCAGGCAAGAAAAAGAAATAAAGGGGATTCAAATAGGAAAGGTGGAAGCCAAATTGTCTCTATTTGCAGATGACATGATAGTATACCTAGAAGACCCCATCACCTCAGCCCAAAAGCTCCTGCAACTGATAAGCAACTTCAGCAAAGTCTCAGGATATAAAATCAATGTTCAAAAATCACAAGCATTTCTATACACCAATAACAGACTTAAAGAGAACCAAAATCAATAACTAACGGCCATTCACAATTGCTACAAAGAAAATAAAATACCTAGGATTACAACTCACAAGGAATGTAAGGGACTTCTTTAAGAAAAACTACAAACCACTGCTTAACGAAATAAGAGAGGACACAAACAGATGGAGAAACATTCCATATTCATGGTTAGAAAGAATCAATATCGTGCAAATGGCTATACTGCCCAAAGTAATTTACACAATCAATGCTATCCCCATCAAACGACCATTGAATTTCTTCACAGAACTGGAAAAAACCACCATAAATTTTATATGGAACAAAAAAAGTGCCCGCATAGCCAAGTCAATTCTAAGCAAAAGAACACAGCGGGAGGCATCACACTACCAGACTTCAAACTATACTACAAGGCTACAGTAATCAAAACAGCATGGTACTGGTACCAAAACAGAGTTATAGACCAATGGAACAGACCAGAAGCATCGGAGGCAACACAACCTATTTATGGACATATAATCTTTGAGAAACCAGACAAAAACAAGCAATGGGGAAAGGATCCTGTATTTAATAAATGGTGTTGGGAAAACTGGCTAGCTATGTAGAGAAAGCAGAAACTGGACCCCTTTGTGATACCTTACTCTAAAATTAATTCCAGATGGATTAAAGACTTAAACGTAAGACCTGACACCATAAAAACCCTGGAAGAAAATCTCAGCAAAACCATTCAGGACATAGGAGTAGGCAAGGTCTTCATGAATAAAACACCAAAAGCATTGGCAACAAAAGCCAAAATAGACAAATGGGACCTAATCAAACTCCACAGCTTCTGCACGGCAAAAGAAATACTCACTAGAGTGTATCGGCAACCATCAGAATGGGAAAAAATCTTTGCAGTTTACACATCAGACAAAGGGCTGATATCAAGAATTTACAAAGAACTCAAACAGATTTACAGGAAAAAAAAAACAAACAAGCCCATTCAAAAATGGACAAATGATATGAACAGACACTTTACAAAAGAAGATATACATGAGGCCAACAAACATATGAAAAAATGCTCATCATCACTGGTCATGAGAGAGATGCAAATCAAAACCACATTGAGATACCATCTCACGCCAATTAGAATGGCGATCATTAAAAAATCTGAAGACAGCAGGTGCTGGAGAGGATGTGGAGAAATAGGAACACTCTTACACTGTTGGTGGGAGTGTAAATTAGTTCATCCATTGTGGAAGACAGTGTGGCGATTCCTCAGGGACCTAGAAATAGAAATTGCATTTGACCCAGCAATCCCATTACTGCGTATATATTCTAAGGACTATGGATCGTTCCACTATCAGGACACATGCACACAAATGTTCACTGCAGCACTGTTTACAATAGCAAAGACCTGGAACCAACACAAATGCCCAAGGATCATAGACTGGACTGGGAAAATATGTCACATGTACACCATGGAATATTATGCAGCAATCAAAAATGATGAGTTTGTGTCCTTTGTAAGGACATGGATGAATCTGGAAAACATCATTCTCAGCAAACTTACACAAGAACAGAGAAAGGAATATCGCATATACTCACTCATAAGTGCGTGAGAGAAATGAGAACACATGGACACAGAGAGGTGGTCTACTATACACTGGGGTCTATTGGGGAAAATGGGGGAGGGACAGCGGTGGGGACTGGGGAGGGATAGCCTGGGGATGAATGCTAACTGTGGGAGAAGGGGAGGAATGCAGAAAACACACTGCCATATGTGTACGTATACAACTATCTTGCACGTTCTGGACATGTACCCAAAAACCTATAATGCAATAAAAATTAAAGAAAAAAGACTATTCCAGGAGGGGGGCCTTTCCTGTACAAGAAAATAGACCTGATGATCTCTAGAATACTCGGAATTAGAGATGCAATGAACCCAAATAAATAAGCTTTCCCAAGAAAAAAAAAAGAAGAAGAAGAAGAAGTCTGATTCTTATGGACCCTCTTTGACAGCCTCACTGAATATTACACACTTTTGATATAGTCTGGAGTCTATTTTTTATGGCCACCCATTCAGAGAATCACTGAATAATGCACACCTGCAGGATAGTCAGAAGTCTCTTTTCTATGGCCACTCGTTAAGAGCCTCAATAAGTGTACACACCTGGGGAAACAGTCAGGATTTACCATTATCCCCTCATTCAGATTCTCACTGAATAATGCACACCTGTGGAATAGTCAGAAAATTTTTTATGTGGCCTCTAATTCGGAGTGTCACTGAATAATGTGATGTAGTAAGGAGTCTATTTCATATAGACACATATTCGGAGCCACAGTGAATAAAAGAGGCCCTTTATGTTGTAAGGAATCTAATTAATATGGCCACATCTTCTGAGCCTCACTGAATAATGCACACCTGAAGAATAGCTTGAGTCTATTTTCAATGGATATTCATTCAGAGCCTCGGTAAATAATGTACACCTGTGGAGTAGCCAGGAGTCTATTTTATTAGGACACTCATTCATAGCCTCAGTGGATAACATGCACGTGTGTATTAGTCCGGATTCCAATTTATATGGCCACTGACTCGTAACCTCAGTGAAAAATGCACAAATGTAAAGTACTCAGCAGTCTATTTCATATAGACACTCATTCAGAGATTCACTAAATAATACAAATATTTAATATGGCAGCATCCTGTTTCATATGGTCACACAAAATGAGCCTCACTGAGTAAGGCACACCTAGGGAATGTTAGGAGTCTACTTTATATAGCCTCTCATTGACAGCCTCACTGAATATTACACACTTTTGATATAGTCTGGAGTCTATTTTTTATGGCCACCCATTCAGAGAATCACTGAATAATGCACACCTGCAGGATAGTCAGAAGTCTCTTTTCTATGGCCACTCGTTAAGAGCCTCAATAAGTGTACACACCTGGGGAAACAGTCAGGATTTACCATTATCCCCTCATTCAGATTCTCACTGAATAATGCACACCTGTGGAATAGTCAGAAAATTTTTTATGTGGCCTCTAATTCGGAGTGTCACTGAATAATGTGATGTAGTAAGGAGTCTATTTCATATAGACACATATTCGGAGCCACAGTGAATAAAAGAGGCCCTTTATGTTGTAAGGAATCTAATTAATATGGCCACACCTTCTGAGCCTCACTGAATAATGCACACCTGAAGAATAGCTTGGAGTCTATTTTCAATGGATATTCATTCAGAGCCTCGCTAAATAATGAACACCTGTGGAGTAGCCAGGAGTCTATTTTATTAGGACACTCATTCATAGCCTCAGTGGATAACATGCACGTGTGTATTAGTCCGGATTCCAATTTATATGGCCACTGACTCGTAACCTCAGTGAAAAATGCACAAATGTAAAGTACTCAGCGGTCTATTTCATATAGACACTCATTCCGAGATTCACTAAATAATACAAAGATTTAATATGGCAGCATCCTGTTTCATATCGTTACACGAAATGAGCCTCACTGAGTAAGGCACACCTAGGGAAGTGTTAGGAGTCTACTTTATATAGCCTCTCATTTAAAGCCTGAGGGAATAATGCACACGTGTGGAATAGACAATAGACTATTTTATATGGCCACAAAATCAAAGCCTGAGTGAGTAATACACAACTTTGGAATAGTCACTTGTCTATTTTACATGCCCAAATATTTAGATTCAGAGTCAATAATACACGCCTGTGGACAAGTCAGAAAACAATTTCATATGGCCAAAGTTTCAGAGCCTCAGTGAATAATAAATACCTGGGAAATACTCAGGACGATATTACATGTGGCATCAATTTCAGAGCTTCCTTGAATAAGAAACACCTCTATTGTCGTCAAAATTATATTTCCTATAGCCACATATTCAGAGCCTAACTGAATAATATATACCTTGAAAATAGTTAAAATTCTATTTTGTGTAGCCACTCATTTAGAGGCAAATGTAAAAACGCACGCCTGAAGAGCATTCAGGAGGCTCTATTTTATCGCCACACATTCAGAGCTTCACAGAATAATACAGACCTATGAAAACTTCAGGAGTGTATTTCACACGGCCACTTATTCAGAACTTCCATGAGAAATCATATATATCTGGAAAATACTCAGGATTATATTATATATAGCCACTTATTCAGAGACTCACTGAATAATGCACACCTAAGGAATAGTCTGGAGACTATTTGACATGACTCTTCACCCAGCGACTCAGTGGAAAATGCAGAACTGGAAAATAGTCAAGAGAATAGAGTCAAGTGTTAATGTTATGTGGTCACTCGTTCAGAATGTCACTGAAGAATACACAACTTGGGAATAGTCAGTGTCCAAGTCATATGGACACTAAATCACAGCATTACCGAATAATGCACAATGGGGCAATAGTAAAGAGTCTATTTCATATGGCCTATCATTCGGAGCTTCAGTGCACAATAAACAGCTGTGGAGTAGTCAGGACCCTATTTAAGGTAACCCCAAATTAAGCAGTTCCGTGAATGATACACACATGTGTCAGAGTCAGGAGACTATTTGACAT
The DNA here is from genome assembly GCA_021498475.1 of Saguinus midas. NCBI lineage: Eukaryota > Metazoa > Chordata > Mammalia > Primates > Cebidae > Saguinus > Saguinus midas. The sequence goes on along the minus strand of CM038402.1, from coordinate 128,237,278 downwards.
AGACACTTATACAGAACCTTTTCGAATAGTGCACATGTGGGAAATAATGACTAGTCTGTTTCATATGGTGATTAGTTTGGAGAATCCAAAACAACACACAGCTGTTGAGTAAAATGGGTTGTATTTCATAAGGCCACTCTTTCATTGTTTTAGTGAATAATATGTATATTTGATAAGTGAGAAATCTCTTTTACATGGCCACTTCTTCACAGAGTATTCTCTCTGTGAAGAATACTCCCCTGAAAAATAGTCAAGGGGCTACTTCAAATGGCTACACATTCAAAGTCTTTGTACATAATGAACACCTGGGCAATACACCTGAGTCTCTTTTTTATGCCCACTTAGTCAGACACTCATTCAATAATACACAACAAAGAAAGATTTAAGAGTCTACTTCATGTAGCCACTCATTTAGAGCCTCAGTGAATAATGCACACCAGGGTAATAGTCGAGCATTTTTTATATGGCCACTCATTTTGTGCCTCACTTAGTGATATACACCTGAAGAATCCTCAGGATTCTATTTGATACTGCCACTCATTTAGAACATTGTTGAATGATTTACAATGGAGCAATAGTCAGGTGTGTATTTTATATGGTCTATCATTCAAAGTATCAGTGAATAGTAAACTTCTATGGAGTAATCAGGACGCTTTTTAACATAGCCACGAATTAAGTGCCTTGCTGAATGATACGCACCTGTTTGATAGTCAGAAGTCTATTTCATATGAACTCTAATTTTGTGTATTGCTGAGTAAAACACACCTGGGGCAGTGTCAGGAGTCTATTTGGTATGGACACTCAAACACAACCCGTTTGATAAATGCACACATGCATAGTAATGAGGAGTCTATGTCATATGGCTACTCATTCAGACAAACTCTGAATAATGCACATGTGGAGTAATTAGAATCTGTTTCATATGGCCCCTCTTTCACAGCCTCACTGAATATTACACATTTGTGATATAGTCTGGAGTCTATTTAATATGGCCACTCAGACAGTGAGTCACTAAATAATGCACACCTGTGGAATAGTCAGAAGTCTCTTTCTGAGGGGCTTCCAAGATGGCGTCGTAGAGGCAACTCAGGATTGCAGCTCCCAATGAAGGCACAGAGGGTGTGTGCTAGCTGCATTCTTGGACGGACCTTTTTTGCCCACAGAACGTTGAAATTCCCAGGTGTGGGAGAGACACGAGAAGCAAGCACAGCTGGCCTGCACTGCCCACTCACTCGGCTCATTCGGCGCTGCACCGCCTTGGTTCCCGCACAATACTCACTGGTCTGGGTGCCCTGTTAAAGCAGAATCTGAGATTTGGACGGGCAGATTGACATATCCATCTGATTAAACGGGACTTGGACAATGAGCCAGACCAGGAGATTTTTGGGAAGCGTGATCTGTGCTGGCCCAGTGGGCAGTGGTAAGGGAGATTTCACGGATCCCAGTGCCCTATCAGCAGGCTAATTGGGTGCCAGTGAGAGAGTCAACCGTTCATCGTGGGGAGAGGAAGAGAGAGAGAGAGAGAGAGAGGACGGACTCTGAGGCAGGGAGCTTTGTGATCGGGCTTGGCGGGACCCACCCACAAGGGGACAAACAGGGTGGAGATTGGAGGTGCTCGGGGCTGAGTGCTTTGCTGCCAGCACAGTTGAATCCAGCACGGTGAAGCCTGGTGGGGGAAGAACGTCCGCCACTACGGACGCAATCCGCCCCTATTGAAGTACCGCCCAGTGCCGATGCTGCCTGCCATTGGCAAAGCAACCCGGCATAACAGAGAGACTCCCTCAGCTGGGCAGAGCACCACAGCAGAATGGGGCCGGTAGCAGCAGGGCGGACCCGTGCTAGCAGGGCAAAGCTTTGGCAGGCAAATAGTGAATAGACTACCTCCTAGCCGATAAGGACCGTGCAACAGGTACTCATAAAGAAAGCCCCAACTCCCTGAGACAGAGCATCTAAGGGGAAAAAGGGGGGGGTGTTATGAGTTCTGTTGCAGCAGACATAAACACATCCTCCCAACAACGCTGAATGAAAAACAGAGCTCAAAGCTCAGCACTGGAGCTTTTATAAAGCACAGACCGTCCCCTCAATCAGCTCCATGACCCCTGTATATTCAAAAAGTCCCCACAAAAGAGGACTAATCAGACTGACATTTGGCGGGCATCATTCTGGAAAAAGATAGCAGAAGAAAAAACTGGTAGCATCCCTCACTGTTCCGCAGCTGCTACAGGTGTACCCCAGAAAAGCAAGGCCTGGAGTGGACCTCAGCACTCATACAGCAGAGGGGCTAGACCAATAGAAGGAAAACTAAGTAACAGAAATACTTCATCATCAACAATCTCAGCATCCACACAGAGACCCAATTGAAAAAGCAACAACTACTAAGACGACAGGTGGATAAATCCACAAAGATGGAAGGAAACCAGCGCAAAAAGGAGGAAAACACCTGAAACCAAAAGACCTCACCTCCAACAAAAGACCAAAACTCCTCACCAGCAAGGGAACAAAGCTGGACGGAGAATGACTGTGACGAAATGACGGAATCAGACTTCAGAAAGTGGATAATGAGAAACTTCAGTTAGCTAAAAGAACATGTTCTAAATCAGTGAAAAGAAACTAAGAACCTTAACAAAAGATTTGAAAAAAGATTCGAGGAAATGATAACAAGAATGGACAACTTAGAGAGGAACATAAATGAATTGAAGAAGCTGAAAAACACAACACGAGAACTTCGTGAAGCATGCATATGTTTCAAAAGCCGAATTGACCAAACAGAAGAAACAATATCAGAAGTTGAAGATCAACTCAATGAAATAAAACTAGAAACCAAGATTAGAGAAAGAAGCACAGAAAGAAATGAACAAAATCTCCAAGAAATGTGGGACTATGTGAAGAGACCAAAGCTACGTGTGATAGGTGTACCAGAATGTGATGAAGAGAATGAATCCAAGCTGGAAAATACTCTTCAGGATATTATCCAGGAAAATTTTCCCAAACTAACAAGACAGATCAACACTCAACTCGAGGAGATAGAGAGAACACCACAAACATACTCTGCAAAAAGAGCAACCGCAGGACACATAATCATCAGATTCACCAGGGTTGAAATAAAGGAGAAAATACTAAGGGCAACCAGAGAGAAAGGTCGGGTCACCCACAAAGGAAAGCCCATAAGACTCACCACAGATCTCTCAGCAGAGACTCTACAAGCCAGAAGAGAGTGGGGGCCAATATTCAACATCCTTAAAGAAAAAAACTTTCAAACCATAATTTCATATCCAGCCAAACTGAGCTTCATACGTGAAGGAAAAATAAAATCCTTCATGAACAAGCAAGTACTCAGAGATTTTGTCACCACTAGGCCTGCTTTACAAGAGCTCCTGAAAGAGGCAATACACATAGAAAGAAACAACCAGTACCAGCCATCCTAAAAGCATACAAAATGCTAAAGAGCATCAACAAAATGAAGAATCTACATGAACCGATGGGCAAAACAACCGGCTAGAATCAAAATGGCAGTATCAAATTCACACATAACAATATTAACCCTAAATGTAAATGGGCTAAATGCAACAATCAAAAGACACAGACTGGCAAATTGGATAAAAAAACAAAACCCATTGGTGTGCTGTATCCGGGAAACCCACCTAACAGGCAAGGATACACAAAGGCTCAAAATAAAAGAATGGAGAAAGATTTATCAAGCAAATAGAGAGCAGAAAAAAGCAGGAGTTGCAATTCTCGTCTCCGATAAAAGAGACTTTAAAACAACAAAGATCAAAAGGGACAAAGAACGTCATTCAATAATGGTAAAAGACTCGATACAACAAGAAGAGCTAACGATTCTAAATATATATGGACCCAATGCAGGAGCACCCAGATATATAAGGCCAGTTCTTAATGATTTACAAAGAGACTTAGACTCCCACACAATAATAGTGGGAGACTTTAACACTCCACTGTCAATAGCAGACAGATCAACCAGACAAAAAATTAACAAGGATATCCAGGATTTAACTCAGACCTGGAACAAGCAAACCTGATAGACATTTACAGAACTCTCCACCCCAAATCCTCAAAAAATACAATCTTCTCAGCACCACATCACACCTACTCCAAAATTGATCACATAATTGGAAGTAAAGCACTCATCATAACAAACAGTCTGTCAGACCAGAGTGCAATCAAGTTGGAACTCAGAATTCAGAAAAAAAACTCAGAACCGCACAGCTTCATGGAAACTGAACAACTGGCTCTTGAATGTTGATTGGATAAACAATGAAATGAAGGCAGAAATAAAGAAGTTCTTCAAAACCAATGATAACGAAGACACAACATACCAGAATCTCTGGGACACATTTAAAGCAGTCTCTAGAGGAAAATAGATAGCAATAAGTGTGCACATGAAAAGAGTGCAGAGATCCAAAATTGACACCCTATCATCAAAATTGAAAGAGCTAGAGGAGCAAGATTAAAAAAAGTCAAAATTTAGCCAAAGAGAAGAAATAACTAAGATCAGAGCAGAACTGAAAAAGATAGAGACAAGAAATACCCTTTAAAATATCAATAAATCCAAGAGCTGGTTTTACAAAAAGATCAACAAAATAGACAGACCACTAGCCAGACTGATAAAAAAGAAAAGAGAGAAAAACCAAATTGATGCAATAAAAAACGATAATGGGGAAAACACCACAGATTCCACAGAAATTCAAACCATCATCAGAGACTACTACAAACAACTCTATGCACATAAACTAGTAAACCAGGAAAAAATGGATAAATTCCTGGACGCCTGTGTCCACCCAAGCCTAAACCAAAAGAAAGCCGAAACTATGAATAGACCAATAACAAGGTCTGAAGTTGAGGCAGCAATTAATAGCCTACCACACAAACAAAACCCTGGTCCAGATGGGTTAACAGCCGAATTCTACCAGACACACAAAGAGGATCTGGTACGATTACTTCGGAAACTATTACAAATAATTCAAAAAGAGGGAACCCTTCCCAAATCATTTTATAAGACCAACATCATCCGGATACCAAAACCTGACAGAGACTCAACAAGAAAAGAAAACTTCAGGCCAATATCCATGATGAACATAGATGGAAAAATCTTCAATAAAATACTGGCAAACCGATTGCAACAGCACATTAAAAAACTTATCCATCATGATCAAGTAGGATTCATCCCGGGGATGCAAGGTTGGTTCAACATGCTCAAGTCTATAAATGTAATTCACCACATAAACAGAAGGAAAAACAAACACCACAAGATTATCTCAATTGACGCAGAGAAGGCATTTGACAAAATTCAACAGCCCTTTATGCTAACAACCCCAAATAAACTTGGTATTGATGAAACATATCTCAAAGTAATAAAAGCTATTTATGACAAACCAACAGCCAATATCATACTTAATGGGCAAAAACTGAAAGCATTCCCTTTGAAATCGGGCATAGACAAGGATGTGCTCTCTCACCACTCCTTTTCAACATAGTACTGGAAGTTCTAGCCAGAGCAATCAGGCAAGAAAAAGAAATAAAGCATATTCAAATAGGAAATGTGGAAGCCAAATTGTCTCTATTTGCAGAAGACATGATAGTATACCTAGAAGACCCCATCACCTCAGCCCAAAATCTCCTGAAAATGATAAGCAACTTCAGCAAATCTCAGGATATAAAATCAATGTGCAAAAATCACAAGCATTCATATACACCAATAATAGACTTAAAGAGAACCAAATCAAGAACGAACTGCCATTCCAAATTGCTCCAAAAAAATAAAATGCCTAGAAATAAAACTCACAAAGAACGTAAGGGACCTCTTCAAGGAAAACTACAAACCACTGCTCAACAAAATAAGAGAGGACACAAACAGATGGAGAAACATTCCATGTTCATGGTTGGGAAGAATCAATATCGTGAAAATGGCTATACTGCCCAAAGTAATTTACACAATCAATGCTATCCCCATCAAACTACCATTGAATTTCTTCACAGAACTGGAAAAAACCACCATGAACTTCATATGGAACCAAAAAGGAGCCCGCATAGCCAAGTCAATTCTAAGCAAAAAGAACAGAGAGGAAGGCATCACACTACCAGACTTCAAACAATACTACAAGTCTACAGTAATCAAAACAGCATGGTACTGGTACCAAAACAGAGACATAGACCAATGGAACAGGACAGAGGCATCAGAGGCAACACAACACATCTACAACCATATTATTTTTGATAAACCAGACAAAAACAAGCAATGGGGAAAGGATTTTATTTTTAATAAATGGTGTTGGGAAAACTGGCTAGCCATGTGCAGAAAGCAGAAACTGGACCCCTTCCTGACACCTTACACTAAAATTAACTCCAGATGGATTAAAGACATAAACATAAGACCTGACACCATAAAAACCCTAGAAGAAAATCTAGGCAAAACCATTCAGGACATAGAAGTAGGCAAGGAGGACTTCATAACCAAAACACTAAAAGCATTGGCAACAAAAGCCAAAATAGACAAATGGGACCTAATCAAACTCCACAGCTTCTGCACGGCAAAAGAAACAGTCACTAGAGTGAATCGGCAACCATCAGAATGAGAAAAAGTATTTGCAGTTTACACATCTGACAAAGGGCTGATATCCAGAATTTACAAAGAACTCAAACAGATTTACAGGAAAAAAACAAACAAGCCCATTTAAAAATGGGCAAAGAATATGAACAGACACTTTACAAAAGAAGACATACATGAGGCCAACAAACACATGAAAAAATGCTCATCATCACTGGTCATTAGAGAGATGCAAATCAAAACCACATTGAAATACTATCTTACGCCAGTTAGAATGGCGACCATTAAAATATCTGGAGACAGCAGATGCTGGAGAGGATGCGGAGAAAAAGGAACACTCTTACACTGTTGGTGGAAGTGGAAATTAGCTCAACCATTGCAGAAGACAGTGTGGTGATTCCTCAAGGACCTAGAAATAGATATTCCATTTGACCCAGCAATCCCTTTACTGGGTATATATCCAAAGGACTATAAATCGTTCTACTATAAGGACACATGCACACGTATGTTCATTGCAGCACTGTTTTTCAATAGCAAAGACCTGGAACCAACCCAAATGCCCATCGATGATAGACTGGATTGGGAAACTGTGGCACATATACACGATGGAATATTATGCATCAATCAAAAATGATGAGTTTATGTCCTTTGTGAAGACATGGATGAATCTGGAGAACATCATTCTCAGAAAACTGACACAAGAACAGAAAAAGAAATACCGCATATTCTCACTCATAGGCGGGTGAGAAAAATGAGAACACATGTACAGAGGGAGGGGGTCTACTATACACTGGGGTCTATTGGGGGAAATGGGGAGGGACAGTGTGGGGGGCTGAGAAGGGATAGCCTGGGGATAAATGCCAAGTGTGGATGAGGGAGAGGAAGGCAGCAAAACACACTGCCATGTGTGTAACTATGCAACAATCTTGGACGTTCTGAAAATGTACCCCAAAAAATATAATGCAATTAAAATTAAGAAACTAATAGAAGAAGTCTCTTTTCTATGATCACTCATTAATAGCCTCACTAAGTGTACACACCGGGGAAATAGTCAGGATTTACCTTTATCCCCTCATTCTGAATCTCACTAAATAAAGCACACCTTTGGAATAGCCAGGAGACTTTTTCATGTGACCTCTAATTCGGAGTGTCACTGAATAATTTGGTGTAGTCAGGAGTCTATTTCATGTAGACACATATTCAGAACTTCAGTGAATAAGACAGACACTTGATATAGTAAAAAATCTAATTGATATGGAAACATATTCTGAGCCTCACTGAATATTACACACCTGGGGAATACTTTGGAGTCCATTTTCGATGGACATATATTCAGAGCCTCGAAAAACGATGTACAGCTGTGGAGTAGCAAGGAGTCTATTTTATAAGGAAATTCATTCATAGCCTCAGTGGATAATATGCACGTGTGGATTAATCAGGATTTCATTTTATATGGCCACTGAGTCGTAACATCAGTGAAAAATGCAAAAATGTAAAATACTTAGCAGTCTATTTCATATAGACACTCATTAAGAGATTCACTAAATAATACAAATATTTGAGATAGACAGCATCCTGTTTCATATGGTTAATCAAAAAGAGCCTCACTGAGTAATGCACACCAGGGGAAGTGTTAGGAGTCTACTTTATCTAGCCTTTAATTTACAGAATCAGAAAATAATGCACACGTGTGGAATAGACAATAGTCTATTTTATATGGCCGCAAAATCAAAGCCTTTTTGAATACTGCACGTATGGGAAATAATCAGTTGACTGTTTCATATGGTGTTTCGTTTGGTGAATTAAATATTTATGCACACCTGTGGAGTAAAATGGGTTCTTTTTCAGAAAGCCACTCTTTCAGTGTTTTAGTTAGTAATATGTATATCTGAAAAGTAAGGAATCTCTTTCACATGGCCACTCGTTCAGGGCCTCTGTGAAGAATACTCCCCTAAAAAATAGTCAAGTGTCTACTTTAAATGGCTACACATTCAGAGACTCTGTAGGTAATTAACACCTGGGCACTACATCTGAGTCTCTTTTTCATGCCCACTTAGTCAGAGTCTCATTCAAGTATACACACCTGGGGAAGAGTTAAGAGTCTATTTCATGTAGCCACTCATTTAGAGCCTCAGTGAATAATGCACACCAGGGTAATAGTCGAGCATTTTTTATATGGCCACTCATTTTGTGACTCACTGAGTGATATACACCTGAAGAATTCTAAGGATTCTATTTGATACTACCACGCATTTAGCACCTTATTGAATAATTCACAATGAAGCAATAGTCAGGTGTCTATTTTATATGGTCTATCACGCAAAGTTTCAGTGAATAATAAACTTCTATGGAGTAATCAGGACACTGTTTAAGATAGCCACGAATTAAGAGGATTCCTGAATGATACACACCTGTGTAATAGACTTGCGTCTATTTCATATGAACTCTAATTTTGTGAATCGTTGAATAAAACACACCTGGGGCAGTGTCAGGAGTCTATTTGGTATGGACACTCAAACAGAACCTGTTTGATTAATGCACACATTTATAATAATGAGGAGTCTATGTCATACGGATACTCATTCAGACAAACAGTGAATAATGCACATTTAAAGTAATTAGAAGTCTGATTCTCATGGACCCTCTTTAACAGCCTCACTGAATATTATACATTTGTAATATAGTCTGGAGTCTATTTTTTATGGGCACCCATTCAAAGTCTCACTAAATGATGCACACCTGTGGAATAGTCAGGAGACTCTTTCCTATGGAGACTCTTTAAGACCCTCACTAAGTGTACATACTTGGGGAAATAGTCAGGATTTACCTATATCCCTTCACCCAGAGTCTCAGTAAATAATGCACACCTGTGGAATAGTCAGGAGACTTTTTCATGTGGCCTCTAATTCGGAGTGTCACTCAATAATGCGATGTAGTCAGGAGTCTATTTCATGTAGACACATATTCAGAGCCACAGTGAATAAAACAGGCTCTTTATGTTGTAGGAATCTAATTAATATGGCCACATCTTCTGAGCCTCACTGTATAATACACACCTGGAGAATAATTTGAGTCTATTTTCGATGGACATTCATTCAGAGCCTCGGTAAATAATGTGCACCTGTGGAGTAGCCAGAAGTCTATTATATTAGGACACTCATTCATAGCCTCTGTGGATAATATGCACATGTGGATTAGTCCAGATTCCAATTTGTATGGCCAGTGACTCATAACCTCAGTGAAAAATGCACAAATGTAAAGTACTCAGCCATCTATTTCATATAGACATTCTTTCAGAGATTCACTAAATAATACAAATATTTAATATAGCAGCATCCTGTTTCATATGGTCACACAAAATGAGCCTCACTCATTAAGGCACAGCAAGGGAAGTGTTAGGAGTCTACTTTATATAGCCTATCATTTACAGCCTCTGGGAATAATGCACATGTTTTGAATAGACACTAAACTCTTTTATATTGCCACAAAATCAAAGCGTGATTGAGTAATACACACCTGGGGCAGTGTCAGGAGTCTATTTGGTATGGACACTCAAACAGAACCTGTTTGATTAATGCACACATTTATAATAATGAGGAGTCTATGTCATACGGATACTCATTCAGACAAACAGTGAATAATGCACATTTAAAGTAATTAGAAGTCTGATTCTCATGGACCCTCTTTAACAGCCTCACTGAATATTATACATTTGTAATATAGTCTGGAGTCTATTTTTTATGGGCACCCATTCAAAGTCTCACTAAATAATGCACACCTGTGGAATAGTCAGGAGACTCTTTCCTATGGAGACTCTTTAAGACCCTCACTAAGTGTACATACTTGGGGAAATAGTCAGGATTTACCTATATCCCTTCACCCAGAGTCTCAGTAAATAATGCACACCTGTGGAATAGTCAGGAGACTTTTTCATGTGGCCTCTAATTCGGAGTGTCACTCAATAATGCGATGTAGTCAGGAGTCTATTTCATGTAGACACATATTCAGAGCCACAGTGAATAAAACAGGCTCTTTATGTTGTAGGGAATCTAATTAATATGGCCACATCTTCTGAGCCTCACTGTATAATACACACCTGGAGAATAAATTGGGGTCTATTTTCGATGGACATTCATTCAGAGCCTCGGTAAATAATGTGCACCTGTGGAGTAGCCAGAAGTCTATTATATTAGGACACTCATTCATAGCCTCTGTGGATAATATGCACATGTGGATTAGTCCAGATTCCAATTTGTATGGCCAGTGACTCATAACCTCAGTGAAAAATGCACAAATGTAAAGTACTCAGCCATCTATTTCATATAGACATTCTTTCAGAGATTCACTAAATAATACAAATATTTAATATAGCAGCATCCTGTTTCATATGGTCACACAAAATGAGCCTCACTCATTAAGGCACAGCAAGGGAAGTGTTAGGAGTCTACTTTATATAGCCTATCATTTACAGCCTCTGGGAATAATGCACATGTTTTGAATAGACACTAAACTCTTTTATATTGCCACAAAATCAAAGCGTGATTGAGTAATACACAACTTTGGAGTAGTCACTTTTCTATTTAACATGTCCAAATATTTAGAGTCAGAGTCAATAATACACGCCTGTGGACAAGTCAGAAAACAATTTCATATGGCCAAAGTTTCAGAGCCTCAGTGAATAATACATACCTGGGAAATACTCAGGACGCTATTACATGTGGCATCCATTTTAGAGCTTTTTTGAAAAAGAAACACCTCTATTGTCGTCAGAATTATATTTCCTATAGCCACATATTCAGAGCCTAACTGAATAACATACACCTTGTGAAAAGTTAAAATTCTAATTCGTATAGCCACTCATTTAGAGCCGAATGTAAAAACGCACGCCTGAGGGGCATTCAGAAGGCTCTGTTTTATTGCCACACATTCAGAGCTTCACATAATAATACAGACCTATGAAAATATAGGAGTGTATTTAACACGGCCACATTTTCAGAACCTCAGTGATGAATCATACATATCTGGAAAATACTCAGGATTATATTATATATAGCCAATTATTCAGAGACTCACTGAATAATGCACACCTAAGGAATAGTCTGGAGACTATTTGATATGACTCTTCACCCAGCGACTCAGTGGAAAATGCAGAACTGAAAAATAGTCAATAGGATAGAATCAAGTGTTTATGATATGTGGTCACTGCTTCAGAATCTCACTGAAGAATACACACCTTGGGAATAGTCAGTGTCCAAGTCATATGGACACTTAATCACAGCATTACCGAATAATGCACAATGATGCAATAGTAAGGAGTCTATTTCATATGGCCTGTCATTCAGAGCTTCAGTGCATAACAAACAGCTGTGGAGAAGTCAGGACCCTATTTAAGGTAGCCCCAAATTAAGCAGCTCCGTGAATGATACACACATGTGTCAGAGTCAGGAGACTATTTGACATAGACACTCACACAGAACCATTTGGAATACTGCACATGTGGGGAATAATCACTAGTCTGTTTCATATGGTAATGAGTGTTGAGAATCAAAAATAACGCACACCTGTTGATTAAAGGGGTTCTATTTCATAAGGCCACTCTTTCAGTGTTGTAGTGAACAATATGTGTATCTGATAAGTCAGGAATCTCTTTCATATGGTCACTCGTTCAGGGCCTCTGTGAAGAATACTCCTCTCAAAAATAGCCAAGGGTCTACTTCAAATGGCTACACATTTAAAGCCTCTGTACGTAATGAACACCTGTGCAATACACCTGAGTCTCTTTTTTTTTTTCTATTTCTTTCGTATTTTCTTTTAATTTTTTATTGCATTATACGTTTTGGGGTACATGTGCAGAACGTGCAAGGTAGTTGCCTAGGTACACACATGTCAGTGTGTTTTGCTGTTTTTTCTCCCTTCACCCACACTTGGCATTTATCCCTAGGCTATCCCTCCCTGCCCCTTCTTGCTGTCCCTCCCCCATTCGCCCAACAGTCCCCAGTGTGTTGTAGACCCTCCTGTGTCCATGTGTTCTCATTTTTCTCACCCGCCTATGAGTGAGAATATGCGGTGTTTCGTTTTCTGTTCTTGTGTCAGTTTGCTGACAATGATGTTCTCCAGATTCATCCGTGTCCTTAGAAAGGACACAAACTCATCAGTTTTGATTGCTGCATAATATTCCATAGTGTTTATATGCCACATTTTTCCAGACCAGTCTATCATCGATGGGCATTTGGGTCGGTTCCAGGTCTTTGCTATTGTAAACAGTGCTGCAATGAACATTCGTGTGCATGTGTCCTTATAGTAGAACGATTTATAGTCCTTTGGACATATACCCAGTAATTGGATTGCTGGGTCAAATGGGATTAATATTTCGAGGTCCCTGAGGAATCGCCACACTGTCTTCCACAATGGTTGAACCAATTTACACTCCCACCAACAGTGTAAGAGTGTTCCTATTTCTCCACATCCTCTCCAGCATCTGCTGTCTCCAGATTTTTTAATGATCGCCATTCTAACTGGCGTGAGATGGTATCTCAATGTGGTTTTGATTTGCATCTCTCTAATGACCAATGATGATGAGCATTTTTTCATGTGATTGTTGGCCTCATGTATGTCTTCTTTTTTAAAATGTCTGTTCATATCCTTTGCCCATTTTTGGATGGTCTTGTTTTTTTGTTTTTTGTTTTTTGTTTTCTGTAAATCTGTTTAGTTCTTTGTAAATTCCTGATATCAGCCCTTTGTTAGATGAGTAAACTGCAAAGATTTTTCCCATTCTGATGGTTGCTGATTCACTCTAGTGACTGTTTCTTTTGCCGTGCAGAAGCTGTGGAGTTTGACTAGGTCCCATTTATCTATTTTGGCTTTTGTTGCCAATGCTTTTGCTGTTTTGGTCATGACGTCCTTGCCTATTCCTATGTCCTGAATGGTTTTGCCTAGATCTTCTTCCAGGGTTTTTATGGTGTCAGGTTTTATGTTTAAGTCTTTAATTAATCTGGAGTTAATTTTAGTGTAAGGTGTCAGGTAGGGGTCCAGTTTCTGCTTTCTGCACATGGCTAACCAGTTTTCCCAACACCATTTCTTAAACAGGGAATCATTTCCCCATTGCTTCTTGTCAGTTTTATCAAAGATTATATGGTTGTAGATATGTTGTGTTGAATCCGATGCTTCTGTTCTGTTCCATTGGTCTATATCTCTGTTTTGGTACAAGTACCATGCTGTTTTGATTACTGTAGCCATGTAGTATAGTTTGAAGGCTGGTAGTGTGATTCCTTGTGTGTTCTTTTTGCTTATAATTGACTTGGCTATGCTGGCTCTCTTTGGTTCCATATGAAGTTCATGGTGGTTTTTTCCAGTTCTGTGAAGAAATTCAATGGTAGTTTGATGGGGATAGCATTGATTGTGTAAATTACTTTGGGCAGTATAGCCATTTTCACAATATCAATTTGTCCTAACCACGAATATGAAATGGTTTTGCATCTTTTTGTGTCCTATCTTATTTCTTTGAGCAGTGATTTGTAGTTTTCTTTAAAGAGGTCCCTTACGTTCCTTGTGAGTTGTATTCCTAGGTATTTTATTTTCTTTGTAGCAATTGTGAATGGCAGTTCGTTCTTGATTTGGTTCTCTTTCAGTCTCTTATTAGTGTATAAAAGTGCTTGTGATTTTTGCACACTGATTTTATATCCTGAGACTTTACTGAAGTAGCTAATCTGTTTCAGGAGCTTCTGGGCTGAGGTGATGGGGTCTTCTAGGTATACTATTATGTCTTCTGCAAATAGAGACAATTTGGCTGCCAATTTTCTATTTGAATTCTCTTTATTTTCTTTCTTGCCTGATTGCTCTGGCTAGAACTTCCAGTACTATGTTGAATAGGAGTGGTGAGAGAGGGCATCCTTGTCTAGTGCCCGATTTCAAAGGGAATGCTTCCAGTTTTTGCCCATTCAGTATGATATCGGCTGTTGGTTTGTGGTAAATAGCTTTTATTACTATGAGATATGTTCCATCAATACCAAGTTAATTGAGAGTTTTTAGCATAAAGCGCTGTTGAATTTTGTCAACTGCCTTCTCTTAGTCAATTGAGATAATCATGTGGTTTTTGTTTTTGCTTCTGTTTATGTGATGAATTACATTTATAGACTTGCATGTTGAACCAGCCTTGCATCCCTGGGATGAATCCTACTTGATCATGATGTATAAGTTTTATTTTATTTTATTTTTTATTTTTAATTTTTATTGCATTGTAGATTTGGGGGTACATGTGCAGAACGTGCAAGATAGTTGCATAGGTACACACATGGCAGTGTGCTTTGCTGCCTTCCTCCCCTTCACCCATACTTGGTATTCATCCCCAGGCAATCCCCCCCAGACCCCCCGCTGTCCCTCACCCATTCTTCCCAACAGTCCCCAGTGTATAGTAGACCGCCTCTCTGTGTCCATGTGTTCTCATTTTTCTCACCCACCTATGAGTGAGTATATGCGGTATTTCTTTTTCTGTTCTTCTGTCAGTTTGCTGAGAATGATGTTCTCCAGATTCATCCATGTCCCTACAAAGGACACAAACTCATCATTTTTGATTGCTGCATAATATTCCATGGTGTATATGTCCCACATTTTCCCAGTCCAGTCTATCATCGTTGGGCATTTGGGTTGGTTCCAGGTCCTTGCTATTGTAAACAGTGCTGCAATGAACATTCGTGTGCATGTGTCCTTATAGTAGAACGATTTATAGTCCTTCGAATAGATACCCAGTAATGGGATTGCTGGGTTAAATGGAATTTCTATTTCTAGGTCCCTGAGGAATCGCCACACTGTCTTCCACAATGGTTGAACTAATTTACACTCCCACCAACAGTGTAAGAGTGTTCCTATTTCTCCACATCCTCTCCAGCATCTGCTGTCTCCAGATTTTTAATGATCGCCATTCTAACTGGTGTGAGATGATATCTCAATGTGGTTTTGATTTGCATCCCTCTAATGACCAATGATGATGAGCACTTTTTCATATGTTTGTTGGCCTCATGTATGTCTTCTTTTGTAAAGTTTCTGTTCATATCCTTTGCCCATTTTTGAATGGGCTTGTTTGTTTTTTTCCTGTAAATCTGTTTGAGTTCTTTGTAAATTCTGGATATCAGCCCTTTGTCAGATGTGTAAACTGCAAAATTTTTTCCCATTCTGATGGTTGCCGATTCACTCTAGTGACTGTTTCTTTTGCCGTGCAGAAGCTGTGGAGTTTGATTAGGTCCCATTTGTCTATTTTGGCTTTTGTTGCCAATGCTTGTGGTGTTTTGGTCATGAAGTCCTTGCCTACTCCTATGTCCTGAATGGTTTTGCTCAGATTTTCTTCTAGGGTTTTTATGGTGTCAGGTCTTACGTTTAAGTCTTTAATCCATCTGGAGTTAATTTTAGTGTAAGGTGTCAGGAAGGGGTCCAGTTTCTGCTTTCTGCACATGGCTAGCCAGTTTTCCCAACACCATTTGTTAAATAGGGAATCCTTTCCGCTTTGCCTGTTTTTGTCTGGTTTATCAAAGATAATATGGTTGTAGATATTTTGTGTTGCCTCCGATGCTTCTGTTCTGTTCCATTGGTCCATATCTCTGTTTTGGTTCCAGTACCATGCTGTTTTGATTACTGTAGCCTTGTAGTGTAGTTTGAAGTCTGGTAGCGTGATGCCTCCCGCTGTGTTCTTTTTGCTTAGAATTGACTTGGCTATGCGGGCTCTTTTTGGTTCCATATGAAATTCATGGTGGTGTTTTCCAGTTCTGTGAAGAAATTCAATGGTAGTTTGATGGGGATAGCATTGATTGTGTAAATTACTTTGGGCAGTATAGCCATTTTCACGATATTGATTCTTCCTAACCACGAACATGGAATGTTCCTCCATCTGTTTGTGTCCTCTCATATTTCGTTGAGCAGTTGTTTGTAGTTTTTCTTAAAGAGGTCCCTTTCATTCCTAGTGAGTTGTATTCCTAGGTCTTTTATTTTCCTTGTAGCAATTATGAATGGCAGTTCGTTCTTGATTTGGTTCTGTTTAAGTCTGTTATTGGTGTATAGGAATGCTTGTGATTTTTGAACATTGATTTTATATCCTGAGACTTTTCTGAAGTTGCTTATCAGTTTTAGGAGCTTTTGGGCTGAGGTGATGGGGTCTTCTAGGTATACTATTATGTCGTCTGCACATGGCTAGCCAGTTTTCCCAACACCATTTATTAAATAATCCTTTCCCTTTTTGTTTTTTTGTCTGGTTTATCAAAGATAATATGGTTGTAGATATTTTGTGTTGCCTCCGATGCTTCTGTTCTGTTCCATTGGTCCATATCTCTGTTTTGGTTCCAGTACCATGCTGTTTTGATTACTGTAGCCTTGTAGTATAGTTTGAAGTCTGGTAGCGTGATGCCTCCCGCTGTGTTCTTTTTGCTTAGAATTGACTTGGCTATGCGGGCTCTTTTTGGTTCCATATGAAATTCATGGTGGTGTTTTCCAGTTCTGTGAAGAAATTCAATGGTAGTTTGATGGGGATAGCATTGATTGTGTAAATTACTTTGGGCAGTATTTCACGATATTGATTCTTCCTAACCACATGGAATGTTTCTCCATCTGTTTGTGTCCTCTTATTTCGTTGAGCAGTTGTTTGTAGTTTTTCTTAAAGAGGTCCCTTTCATTCCTAGTGAGTTGTATTCCTAGGTATTTTCTTTGTAGCAAGAATGGCAGTTCGTTCTTGATTTGGTTCTCTTTAAGTCTGTTATTGGTGTATAGGAATGCTTGTGATTTTTGAACATTGATTTTATATCCTGAGACTTTTCTGAAGTTGCTTATCAGTTGCAGGAGCTTTTGGGCTGAGGTGATGGGGTCTTCTAGGTATACTATCATGTCGTCTGCAAATAGAGACAATTTGGCTTCCACCTTTCCTATTTGAATACCCTTTATTTCTTTTTCTTGCCTGATTGCTCTGGCTAGAACTTCCAGTACTATGTTGAATAGAAGTGGTGAGAGAGGCATCCTTGTCTAGTGCCGGATTTCAAAGGGAATGCTTCCAGTTTTTGCCCATTAAGTATGATATTGGCTGTTGGTTTGTCATAAATAGCTTTTATTACTTTGAGATATGTTCCATCAATACCAAGTTTATTGAGGGTTTTTAGCATAAAGGGCTGTTGAATTTTGTCAAATGCCTTCTCTGCATCAATTGAGATAATCATGTGGTTTTTGTTTTTGCTTCTGTTTATGTGGTGAATTACATTTATAGACTTGCGTATGTTGAACCAGCCTTGCATCCCCGGATGAATCCTACTTGATCATGATGGATAAGTTTTTAATGTGCTGTTGCAATCGGTTTGCCAGTATTTTATTGAAGATTTTGCATCTATGTTCATCATGGATATTGGCCTGAAGTTTTCTTTTCTTGTTGAGTCTCTGCCAGGTTTTGGTATCAGGATGATGTTGGTCTCATAAAATGATTTGGGAAGGGTTCCCTCTTTTGGATTATTTGGAATAGTTTCAGAAGGAATGGTACCAGATCCTCTTTGTGTCTGGTAGAATTCAGCTGTGAACCCATCTGGACCTGGGCTTTTTTGTGTGGTAGGCTCTAATTGCTACAACTGTTTTGGTCTAATGGCTTCCTGGTTTAGGCTTGGGAGGACACAGCCTTCAGGAATTTATCCATTTCTTCCTGATTTACTAGTTTATGCATAGAGTTGTTTGTAGTATTCTCTGATGATGGTTTGAATTTCTGTGGAATCTGTGGTGATTTCTTATCGTTTTTTATTGCATCTATTTGTTGTTCTCTCTTTTATCAGTCTGGCTAGTGGTCTGTCTATTTTGTTGATCTTTTCAAAACCAGCTCTTTAATTTTTGAAGGGTTTTTCTTTTCTATCTCCTTCAGTTCTGCTCTGATCTTAGTTATTTCTTGTCTTCTGCTAGGTTTTGAGCTTTTTGATCTGTCTCTAGCTCTTTCAATTTTGATGATAGGGTGTCAATTTTGGATCTCCACTTCTCATTGGGCACTTATTGCTATATATTTTCCTCTAGACTGCTTTAAATGTGTCCCAGAGATTCTGACGTTTTTGTCTTCATTTTTGGTCAAAGAACTTTTTTCTGCCTCATTTCATTGTTTATCCAATCCACATTCAAGAGCCAGTTGTTCAGTTTCCATGTAGCTGTGCGATTCTGAGTTATTTACTGAATTCTGAGTTCTAGCTTGATTGCACTATGGTCTGAGAGACTGTTTGTTATGATTTCAGTTCTTTTGCATTTGCTGAGGAGTGCTTTACTTCCAATTATGTGGTCAATTTTGGAGTAGGTGTGACGTGGTGCTGAGAAGAATGTATATTCTGTGGATTTGGGGTGGAGAGTTCTGTAAATTTCTATCAGGTTTGCTTGTTCCAGTTCTGAGTTCAAGTCCTGGATATCCTTGTTAATTTTCTGTCTGGTTGATCTGTCTGCTATTGACAGTGGAGTTTTAAAGTCTCTCACTATTTTTGTCTGGGAGTCTTAGTCTTTTTGTAAGTCATTAAGAACTTGCCCTATATATCTGGGTGCTCCTGCATTGGGTCCATATATATTTAGAATCTTAGCTGTTCTTGTTTTATCGAGCCTTTTACCATTATGTAATGACGTTCTTTCTCTTTTTTGATCTTTGTTGTTTTAAAGTCTATTTTATCATAGACGAGAATCGCAACTCCTGCTTTTTTCTGCTCTCCATTTTTTTGGTAAATCTTCCTTCATCCATTTATTTTGAGCCTTTGTGTATCCTTGCGTGTTAGTTGGGTTTCCTGGATACAGCACACCAATGGGTTTTATTTTTTTTATCCAATTTCAGTCTGTGTTTTTTGATTGTTGCATTTAGCCCATTTACATTTAGGGTTAATATTGTTATGTGTGAATTTGATACTGCCATATTGATGCTAGCTGGCTGTTTTGCCCATTGGTTCATGTACATTCTTCATTTTGTTGATACTCTTTAGCATTTTGGTATGCGTTTTGGATGGCTGCTACTGGTTCTTTCTTTCTATGTGTAGTGCCTCTTTCTGGAGTTCTTGTAAAGCAGGCCTATTGGTGACAAATCTCTGAGTACTTGCTTGTTCATAAAGGATTTTATTTTTTTGTCACGTATGAAGCTCAGTTCGGCTGGATATGAAATTCTGGGTTGAAAGTTCTTTTCTTTAAGGATGTTGAATATCGGCCCCCACTCTCTTCTGGCTGTAGAGTCTCTGCCGAGAGATCTGTGGTGAGTCTGATGGGCTTCCCTTTGTTGGTGACCCGACCTTTCTCTCTGGCTGCCCTTAGTATTTTCTCCTTCATTTCAACCATGGTTAATCTGACGATTATGTGCCTTCGGGTTGCACTTCTTGCAGAGTATATCTGTGGTGTTCTCTGTATTTCCTGGAGTTGAGTATTGATCTGTCTTGGTAGGTTGGGGAAATTTTTCTGGATTATATTTTGAAGAGTGTTTTCCAGCTGGGATTCATTCTCTTCATCTCATTCTGGTACACCTATCAAACCTAGGTTTGGTCTCTTCACATAGTCCCACATTTCTTGGAGATTTTGTTCATTCCTTTTTGTGCTTTTTTCTTTAATCTTGGTTTCTCATTTTATGTCATTGAGTTGGTCTTCACTTGATATTCTTTCTTGCTTGGTCATTC
>CM038402.1:128188525-128216985 GCA_021498475.1 Saguinus midas | reverse complement strand
CACTTTCTGAAACTGTTATCACAATTGTTCAGAAATGCAAGCTTAGTCATATGCCCCCAGAGATTTGACCACCTACACTACACCCCTTAGTTGTGCTGACATTGTAAACACTGCTTCTTAACTGTTCTAAAAGGTGCTTAAGACGAAACCAGAGACACATGACAATTCAGTGATTGATATGGACTAAAGGAGAGCCACAGTTATGCCTCTCAGTGCCTGTCTCAGCTGAAACAGGGCTAAGCTCACACAGTTCAGAGCCAGCTGAAGGCATGACTTTCTTTGGTGACCACACCAGCTACAGGCATGGAGCAGGAACAAAGAGAATGTGCCTGGTGACTCCTCCTCTGGAAGCTCTCTGGGAATTCAGGACTCTTGGCCACTATTAAGGCTTGGGGTGGCCAGACTTGGTGGCTCACACCTATACTCCCAGCACTTTGTGAGGCTGAGACAGACCAATCACCTGAGGTCAGGAGTTCAAGACCAGCCCGACCTACATGGCAAAACCCTGTCTCTACTAAAAATACAAAAATTAGACAGGGGTTGTGAGTTCTGCGCAGCAGACTTATGTTTCTGCCTCTGCAGCTCTAAAGGGAGCATGAAGCTCCCAGCACAACACTTGAGCTACAGATTGTGGTGACAGACTGACCTCAGCACTCCAGCCTGACCCCCATATATCCAAAAGATACCTCATAGAGGAGAGCTCTGGCTGACATCTGGTGGGTACTCTTCCAGGATGAAGCTACCAAAGGAAAGAGAAGGGCAGGGAAGGAAGAAAAAGAATTAACTGGGGAGGGGAGGGAAGGGAGGGAAGGGGAGGGAATGGGAGGGAAGGGAGGGGAGGGGAGGGAAGGGATAACTGAGAGCTGTGTCAGGTTTTTTGGGTCCACATGGCAATGAAAAACCCACTCACTCTCCAGAAAAACCCACCAATGTCAGGGATGGGTGAATCACGAAGGACAGTGGCTCATCTTGGGCTCTGGGAAGGGCCTGGCTGTGACTTCAGAGAATCATGGGCTCTGTCAAAGGCCAGAATGAGATACTTCGGCCTGATGAGGCTGCGGTTTCTGTTCACTGCCACTTCCCCGTTCCACTTCCCCACTTGTGGGGCGGGACTGGGCAGGGGTGGGCTTTTGGGGACTCAGAGACGGGGAACTTGGCCTGGGGTCACCTGAGTGGCATCTGAGGGCTCCACGTGACGGGCAGGCCTGGCTCACGGCTTTCTGGCCTTCCAAGGTGGTGTGAGGATCAGGTGGGAATATTCACAAACACGTGGATGGGCCTTGTCCAGAAAAGGACCCAAACCCTGGCCGGCACACGCCTGTCACCCCAGCATTTTGGGAGGCTGAAGTGGGAGGATCACCTGAGGTCAGGAGTTCAAGACCAGCCTGGCCAACACTGTTAAACCCCGTCTCTATTAAAAATACAAAATTTAGCTGGGTGTGGTGGCGGGCATCTGTAATCCCAGCTACTCGGGATGCTGAGTCAGGAGGATCGCTTGAACCAGGGATTTGGAGGCTGCAGTGATCTGAGATTGCACCACTGCACTCCAGCCTGGGTGACAGAGCGAGACTCTGTCTCAAAAATAAAATAAAACTGTTTTATTTATATCACTGCAACCTCCACGTTCCAGGTTCAGAATATTCTCCTGCCTTAGCCTCCAGAGAAGCTGGGAAAGGAAGGAAAGAATTAACTGGGGAGGGGAGGAGGGAGGGAGTAAAGGGAGGGAGGGGAGGGAGGAGAGAGGAGGGAAAGAATTAACTGGGGAGGGGAAGGAAAGGGAGGGAAAGAATTAACTGGGGAGGAGGAGAAGAATTAACTGGGGAGGGAGGGGACGAGAGGGGAGGGAAAAGGAGGGGAGATTGCACCACCCACTCCAGCCTGGGTGACAGAGCGAGACTCCATTGCAGTGCTGTTGAGCCCCACAGGGTCGTGAGGTGTCTCTTATGCTGTGATGAGGTGCAGGGTCTGAGAACTGAAGACACAGGACACTGAAGAGCTGGTGAAGAGCTTTTGGACTTGGGCGGCCACACCACCTATGAGTGGAGATTGGTGACAGTCCCCAAATGCCCCAAAGTGCCTGTATTTATTAGGTACAGGCAGGGGGCAGGGGCGTTCATAAGGTCATCATCTATAGGCTTGGTGATAGGGCATCCATAACCATGTGAGTCACAATCAAGGGGGCCACAACCTTATGTCACCCAGGCAGAGAGATGGGCCATGAGTAGTCGGGGGCCAGGCCATGTGCAGTAGTAGAAGGTTGTGTACAGAAAAGAGGTCCACCCCATTAGGTCACCAAGGCAAGGAGGTGGGCTGTGTGCAGCAGGTGTCATGGGCAACACTTCTTATCTGGGGACTGGAGACTACAAAGTGTTTCTAATAGAAGGATACTGTTAGCCAATGCAGTGGGAGATGACAGACGTGTGCTCTTCTCTTAGAATATTTATGGGAGGATGATTTGAGCCAGCACAGAATTGAGTAAAGACTGACAGGGTGTACAGCCACCATGACTGGTCACACCAGAGGGTTCTTCTCCCTCGGTTACTTCCAGGATCTCAGGCCTGAGGCCGACTTTCCACAGGAACTGGATGCAGGTGCTACAGCCCCTTTATCAGGAGGAGAGGCTCTTGCTCCAAGCCTACCATACAGCATATGCTCTTTCAGGCAGGGACGCCACCACCAGGGTCTTTGGTTCTCGTCCTGGTCGGGCTGTTTTCCCATGTGCTGGTTCTGTGACTGCTCTGGGCATTTCTCCTACCACAAACTATTATATGGTTATATAGAAGGATTCTATAAATCAACACTAAATGTGTTGGTACAGCTCTGACTACAATACCTATATGATTATATAGAAAGATTATATGGGACTAAGTATCCTAGATATATATAAGCTAGTATGGTAAGCAATAAGGTATTATATGATTATATAGAAGGATTATATAGGACTAAGTATGATATATATATATATATATATATATGCTATTATAGTCAGCAGTAAGTTATTATATAATTATATAGAAAGATTATATGGGACTAAGTATGCTAGATATATATAAGCTAGCATAGTGAGCAGTAAGCTATTACATGATTATATAGAAAGATTATTTAGAAGTAGATGTAAGTATTAAGTATGATTATGTAACCTACATATATGTAAGCAGTAAGTCATACTTCAGGCACTAATTGTATAAACTAATATATGATTATATATGAAGGATTATATAGAGAAAATAGCTGAGCAATGACACTATAAACTAAGATCCTCTTCAGGCCCTAATTGTGCCTGGGGTCTGGACAGTTCTCCTTCCTCGGTGCCCATGGGGGGGGGGTTGTTACCGACACTCCATCTCAAAAGAAAAAAAAGTTTGCCAGGCACAGTGGCTCAGGCCTGTCATCCCAGCACTGTGGAAGGTTGAGGCGGCTGGATCACAAGGTCAGGAGTTCAAGACCAGCCTGGCCAACATGGAGAAACCCGTCTCCACTAAAAATACAAAATTAGCCGGGTGTGGTGGCATGAGCCTGTGATCCCAGGTACTCGGGAGGCTGAGGCAGGAGAATCTCTTGAACCCGGGAGGTGGAGGCTGCAGTGAGCTGAGATCGCACCATTGCACTCCAGCCTGGGGGACACAGGGAGACTGTCTCAAAAAAATAATGTTTAAAAAATGCTGCAACCCCTCCCCTTCCCAGCTGACTCATCCAACACTCAGTACTCGGTTTCAGGGTGTGGGATTCTATCCTGAGGGCTGGTGCAGAGCACCACGGGAGAAAACAGTGGGGGGAAGGGATGGTGTGTTGCCAGCAAAGATACTGGAGACTCCTCACCTGGCACTTGGGACTTGCCCCCCAGTTTTGGGTCTCCCAGCCCGGGAAGTTTCTCAAAACTTAGCAAACCAGAGATCCACCCCTCCCCCACCTCTTCTTGAAGGCATCGGATTTCTCTTTTCTTGTGAAGATTTGTTTCAAGCCCAGCACTGGAGGAGGGAAGGGGGTTTCTGAGGCAGCGACAGAGGTGATAACTCCAGCAGATAAGGTTTCTGAGAGTTTTAACTTGAAGAGCTGGTTCTACAACCAGCAATAAATAGATATAAAAGAAAAGAAAAGAAAGCTCCCTACCAGACTTACACCTGTCACCCCAGCACTTTGGGAGGCCGAGGTGGGTGGATCTCCTGAGGTCAGGAGTTCGAGACCAGCCTGGCCAATGTGGTGAAACCCACCCCAAACTCGTTTCTACTAAAACTACAAAAACTAGCCAGGCGTGGTGGGTCACACATGTCATCCCAGCAGTTTGGGAGGTCAAGGTGGCTGTATCACAAGGTCAGGAGTTTGAGACCAGCTGGACCAATATAGTAAAATCCTGTCTCTAAAAAAAGAAAATTAGCCAGGCATGTTGGTGTATGCCTGTAATCCCAGCTACTTGGGAGGCAGAGACAGGAGAATCGTTTGAACCTGGGAGGTGGACGTTGCAATGAAGGGACATTGCACCATTGCCCTCCAGCCTGGGCAACAAGAGCGAAACTTCATCTAAAAACTAAATAAATAAAATAAAAATAGGCACATTTTGGTCAGGTGTGGTAGCCTACACCTATAATTCCACTACTTCAGGACGCCAAGCTGGACAGATCACCTGGGGTCAGGAGTTTGAGACCAGCCTGGCCAACATGGTGAAACCCCATCTCTATTAAAAATACAAAAAATTAGCCGGGTGTGGTGGTCAGTGCCTGTAATCCCAGCTACTCAGGAGGCTGAGGCCGAAGAATTACTTTAACCTGGGAGGCAGAAGTTGCCATGAGCTGAGATCTTACCACTGTACTCCAGCCTGAGCGGCAGAACGAGACTCAGTCTCAAAAAAAAAAAAAAAAAAAAAGAAAAGAAAAGAAAAGAAAGAAAAAGAGAAAAGAAAAATGAGACCTTGACAATGACCTTGAGCAGTAAGATATAAATAATTCCCACAAGCTTAGCATTCCAATAATGGAACACTAGGCATAAATGGGCTATTTATTTATTATTTGAAACACAATTCTGCTATTGTAGCTTAGGCTGGAGTGCAGTGATGCAATCTCGGCTCACTGCAACCTCCACCTCCTGGGTTCAAGCGATTTTCCTGCCTCAGCCTCCTGAGCAGCTGGGACTCCAGGCACCCGCCACCACGCCCAGGTAAGTTTTGTGTTTTTAGTAGAGATGGGGTTTCACCAGGTTGGCCAAGATGGTCTTGAACTCCTGACCTTGTGATCCGCCCACCTTGGCCTCCCAAAGTGCTGGGATTACAGATGTGAGCCACTGTGCCTGGCTATTTTTTATTTTTGATTTTTGATATGGGGTCTGGTTATCTCAGGCTGGAGTGCAGTGGCAAGACCTCTGCTCACCACAAACTCCACCTCCCGGGTTCAAGCAATTCTCCTGTCTCAGCCTCCTGAGTAGCTTGGATTACAGGCATCTGCCATCATGCCCAAGTGGTGAGATTACAGGTGTTAGCCACCACACCTGGCTTATTTTTGTAGTTTTAGTAGAGATGGGGTTTCATGACATTGGCCAGGATGGTCTTGAACTCCTGACCTCGTGATCCATCCACCTTGACCTCCCAAAGTGCTGGGATTACAGACGTGAGCCACCGTGCCCAGCGGATTTCAGTAGCTTTAAGGCGCTTTTGCTCCATCTGCCCCAGAAAAATACCCACCCAGCAAATGAGAACTCAAAGCCCAATTCTCCCAGCACCGCATGCATGCAATCACAGGAATTGGCCAGCAGGGGGCAGTCGAGTCCACGGAGGGGGAAAAAACGTGACTGGTTGGCTTTAAGATTGTGGGATTTTTATTACCGTAAATACGGTAGTAAAAATTAGCTTCTCTGCCGGGGATGGTGGCTCAGGCAGGGAATCCCAGGACTTTGGGAGGCCAAGATGGGTGGATCATGAGGTCGGGACTTCGAGACCAGCCTAGCCAACACGGTGGACCCCTGTGTCTAGTAAAAATACAAAAATTAGCTAGGAATGGTCTCAAAGAAAAAAAATAAAAACAGCTTCTCTTTACACCCCACTACCAATGCAGAAAAAATGACATACGGAAAATATCAAAATTATTATTTTTTTTTTGAGATGGAGTTTCGCTCTTGTTACCAAGGCTGGAGTATAATGGCGCAATCTCGGCTCACCGCAACCTCCACCTCCTGGGTTCAGGCAATTCTCCTGCCTCAGCCTCCTGAGTAGCTAGGACTACAGGCATGCGCCACCATACCCAAATAATTTTTTGTATTTTTAGTAGAGACGGGGTTTCACCTTGTTGACCAGGATGGTCTTGATCTCTTGACCTCATGATCCACCCTCCTCAGCCTCTCAAAGTGCTAGAATTACAGGCTTGAGCCGCCGCACCCGGCTTCATCCGGCTTCTTTACGGCAGCCAGTTTCATCAGTGAGGTCTTTATGTCTGTATCTTCTGCCAACCTCCTGTCTCATTCCACGACTCCAAATTCCTTAACTGTCTGGGAATGCAGCCCAGCAGGTCTGACACTCATTTTTCCAGCCCCGATTCAAGAAGAGGAGTCACTCTGGTTCACACAACACCTCCTGATACAACCATGACTCTTACACCAATTTTCCTATTTATTTATTTGAGACAGATTCTTCCTCTGTCCCCCAGGCTGGAGTGCAGTGGCACGATCTCAGTTCACTGCAGCCTCTGCCTCCCAGGTTCAAGAGATCTCCTGTGTCAGCCTCCCAAGTGGCTGTGACTACAGGCACCCACCACCATGCCTGGCTAATTTTTTTTCTTTATTTGAGATGGAGTTTCGCTTGTTACCAAGGCTGGAGTATAATGGCGCAATCTCGGCTCACCGCAACCTCCACCTCCTGGGTTCAGGCAATTCTCCTGCCTCAGCCTCCTGAGTAGCTAGGACTACAGGCATGCGCCACCATACCCAAATAATTTTTGTATTTTTTTTTGTAGAGATTGGGTTTCACTGTGTTAGCCAGGATGGTCTTGATCTCCTGACCTCGTAATCTGCCCACCTCAGCCTCCCATCACATCTGAGATGACAGATGTGAGCCTCCTTTTCCGGCCCCAATTTTCAAAGGAATATGAAAAAAAAACACCCAGGAAGGCACCTGCTGCCTCAATTCTGAACCCCCCCTCCTAAATTCATGAAGAATGCTGGCACTGCCTTGGATTTCTGTCTAGTAAACTTTCACAGATGAGGCATTCACCCATGACCTCCACCTTCTCCAATTTCTTTTCTATCCAAATTTTACTAATTTTGGGGGCCTGAGGGTCATTGATAGCAACTCTCTGTGACTGTATTTCTGCATCCCCGGAGGCCACCATGTCCCTGGGGTGAGGGGCTTTGTTAGAATTCAACCAGCCAACAAATGCTCCATTGAAACCTCTGCCTCCAAAAAAAAAAATAAAGAAAAGAAAAAGAAAGAAGGAAGGAAAGAGAGAGAAAGCAAGCAAGCTACTCTGCTTTGCAGGAAGAAAACAGAAAAGAAAGAGAAGGAAGGAAGGAAGGAAGGAAGGAAGGAAGGAAGGAAGGAAGGAAGGAAGGAAGGACTCTCCCTCAAAGAGCATGTGGAGTTGTCAGCCTGTAGAAACAAGAGATCCATCAAAAAGTGGAAATTTCAAAAGCCATGTTGTTGCTATTCCCCAAAGTAGAGAAACCTTGATGACTTCTGGGGTTGGGAGCGTTGAGTTGCAGGGTGCAGGAAAACCCCAGATTTTTTTTTTTTTAAGACAGAGTTATGCTTTTGTCTCCCAGGCTGGAGTGCAGTGGCACGATATCAGTTCACTGTAACCTCCGCCTCCCGGGTTCAAGAAATTCTCTTGCCCCAGCCTCACGAGTAGCTGGGGCTACAGCTAATTTTTTGCATTTTTAGTAGAGACTGGGTTTCCCCATGTTGGCCAGGCTGTTCTTGAAATCCCAACCTCAGGTGATTTGTCCGCCTCAGCCTCCAAAAGTGCTGGGATTTCAGGTGTGAGCCACCGCACCTGGCCTAATTTTTGGTATTTTTAGTAGAGATGGGGTTTCTTCATGTTGGCCAGGCTGGTCTCTTAACTCCCAACCTCAGGTGATACACCCGCCTCGGCCTCCCAAACTGCTGGGGTTACAGGCATGAGACTTTTCTGTGAAGCTGTAGGGAAGGGATTCCAGGGTAAGTAACAGCTCTCCCTTTTCTGCTGTTCACTCTCCTGGGGTGTCTGATTCAGCACTAGCAAATCTGGAGAAGGAAGGGTTAAAGGTGTCCCTGCCCCAGTTCCTGGAATTCCAAGGATGTGGTCGGGCTTACATTTCCTTGTTAGCAGGAACGGCCCCGTATTGAACTGAGCACTGGCCCTGATAACTTCCTACTGAAACTAATTACATCTGCAAGAACCTGATGTCCACATAAAGTCTCATTGCCAGAGACCTTCTGCTGGGAACTCAACCTATAGATTTGGGGTCCTTGTCCAGCGCCGGACGATCCGGCGTCTGTCACGTGTGTCGTCAGCTGCAGAGGTGGCGCCTTTTCCTGCGTGGAGGGCTTATGAGTAACCAGTGTATGCCTGGTATTCCATTACTGGAACACTAAGCTTGTGGGTGTGATTGATACCCTGCAGCTGAAGGTCACTGCCAAGGTCTGGTTTTTCACAAGATTGTGGCCTCCGGCATGAACGGGATTAAAGGGTCTGGGCAGAGTTTATTATGTTACAGGCCTCTGGCCCCGAGCTCCCCAGCCTTTGCTCTGAGACTCGCCTTTGATTTGAAAGTCTTAGGCCTGGCACAGTGGCTCACGCCTGTCATCCCAGCATTTAGGGAGGCCAAGGCGTGTGGATCTCAAGGTCAGGAGATCGAGACCTGCCTGGTCAACAAGGTGAAACCCCGTCTCTACTAAAAATACAAAACATTTAGCCGGGCGTGTTAGCGGGTGTCTAATCTCAGCTACTCAGGAGGCTGAGGCAGGAGAATCACTTGAACCTGGGATGGTGGTGGTTGTTGTGTGTGGATATCACACCACTGCACTCCAGCCTGGGTGACAGAGCGAGACTCCATCTCAGAGGGTAAAAAAGAAAAAAAAAGACGGGAGCCATGTCTGACACCTGTAATCCCAGCACTTTGGGAGGCTGAGGTGGGTGGATCACCTTGTTTCAGGAGTTCAAGACCAGCCTGGCCAAAAAGGTGAAATCTTGTCTCTATTAAAAATACAAAAATCAGCTGGGCATGGTGGTGGGTGCGCAGTCCCAGCTCCATTTGAGGCTGAGGCAGGAGGAGAATTGTTTGAACCCAGGAGGTGCAGGTTGCAGTGAGCTGAGATCGCGCCATTGCACTCCAGTCTGGGAGACAGAGTAAGACTCCGTCTCAGAAATAAATAAATTAATTATAAATAAATAAATAAATAAAAACCGGTGACATTTCTACACTCCAGCCTGGGAGACAGAGCGAGACTCCATCACAGAAATAAATTAATTATAAATAAATAATAAAAATCGGTGACGTTTCTGCACTCAGTCTGGGAGACAGAATGAGATTCTGTCTCAGAAATAAATAAATTAATTAATTTATTATAAATAAATAAATAAAAACCAAATGATATTTCTGCACTCAACCTGGGAGAGCGACTCCATCTAAAAAAATTAATTAATAAAACATTGACTTTAACGTAAGAACCTGAGAGAAAATAATAATAATCATCATCAAACAAATAAATAGTTTATTATTATTACTTTTAGATGGAGTGTCTATTAGATCTATTTTTTTTTTTAATTTTTATTGCATTATAGGTTTGGGGGTACACGTGCAGAACGAGCAAGATAGTTGCATAGGTACACACATGGCAGTGTGTTTTGCTGCTTTCCTCCCCTCACCCACACTTGGCATTCATCCCCAGGCTATCCCCCAGCCCCCCCGCTGTCCCTCCCCATTCCCCCAACAGTCCCCAGTGTATAGTAGACTCTGTGTCCATGTGTTCTCATTTTTCACCCACCAATGAGTGAGTATATGTATTTCTTTTTCTGTTCTTGTGTCAGTTTGCTGAGAATGATGTTCTCCAGATTCATCCATGTCCCTACAAAGGACACAAACTCATCATT
This sequence comes from Saguinus midas, assembly GCA_021498475.1. Lineage (NCBI taxonomy): Eukaryota > Metazoa > Chordata > Mammalia > Primates > Cebidae > Saguinus > Saguinus midas. The sequence continues at coordinate 128,206,936 of CM038402.1, read as the reverse complement.
TTTGATTGCTGCATAATATTCCATGGTGTATATGTGCCACATTTTTCCAGTCCAGTCTATCATCGATGGGCATTTGGGTTGGTTCCAGGTCTTTGCTATTGTAAACAGTGCTGCAAAGAACATTCGTGTGCATGTGTCCTTATAGTAGAACGATTTATAGTCCTTGATAGATACCCAGTAATGGGATTGCTGGGTCAAATGGAATTTCTATTTCTAGGTCCCTGAGGAATCGCCACACTGTCTTCCACAATGGTTGAACTAATTTACACTCCCACCAACAGTGTAAGAGTGTTCCTATTTCTCCACATCCTCTCCAGCATCTGCTGTCTCCAGATTTTTAATGATCGCCATTCTAACTGGCGTGAGATGGTATCTCAATGTGGTTTTGATTTGCATCTCTAATGACCAATGACGATGAGCACTTTTTCATATGTTTGTTGGCCTCATGTATGTCTTCTTTGTAAAGTTTCTGTTCATATCCTTTGCCCATTTTTGAATGGGCTTGTTTGTTTTTTTCCTGTAAATCTGTTTGAGTTCTTTGTAAATTCTGGATATCAACCCTTTGTCAGATGTGTAAACTGCAAAGATTTTTTCCCATTCTGATGGTTGCCGATTCACTCTAGTGACTGTTTCTTTTGCCGCAGAAGCTGTGGAGTTTGATTAGGTCCCATTTGTCTATTTTGGCTTTTGTTGCCAATGCTTTTGGTGTTTTGTTCATGAAGTCCTTGCCTACTCCTATGTCCTGAATGGTTTTGCCTAGATTTTCTTCTAGGGTTTTTATGGTGTCAGGTCTTACGTTTAAGTCTTTAATCCATCTGGAGTTAATTTTAGTGTAAGGTGTCAGGAAGGGGTCCAGTTTCTGCTTTCTGCACATGGCTAGCCAGTTTTCCCAACACCATTTATTAAATAGGGAATCCTTTCCCATTGCCTGTTTTTGTCTGGTTTATCAAAGATAATATGGTTGTAGATGTGTTGTGTTGCCTCCGATGCCTCTGTTCTGTTCCATTGGTCTATATCTCTGTTTTGGTACCAGTACCATGCTGTTTTGATTACTGTAGCCTTGTAGTATAGTTTGAAGTCTGGTAGGTGATGCCTCCGCTGTGTTCTTTTTGCTTAGAATTGACTTGGCTATGCGGGCTCTTTTTGGTTCCATATGAAATTCATGGTGGTTTTTTCCAGTTCTGTGAAGAAATTCAATGGTAGTTTGATGGGGATAGCATTGATTGTGTAAATTACTTTGGGCAGTATAGCCATTTTCACGATATTGATTCTTCCTAACCACGAACATGGAATGTTTCTCCATCTGTTTGTGTCCTCTTATTTCGTTGAGCAGTTGTTTGTAGTTTTCCTTAAAGAGGTCCCTTACATTCCTAGTGAGTTGTATTCCTAGGTATTTTATTTTCTTTGTAGCAATTGTGAATGGCAGTTCATTCTTGATTTGGTTCTCTTTAAGTCTGTTATTGGTGTATAGGAATGCTTGTGATTTTTGAACATTGATTTTATATCCTGAGACTTTGCTGAAGTTGCTTATCAGTTGCAGGAGCTTTTGGGCTGAGGTGATGGGGTCTTCTAGGTATACTATCATGTCGTCTGCAAATAGAGACAATTTGGCTTCCACCTTTCCTATTTGAATACCCTTTATTTCTTTTTCTTGCCTGATTGCTCTGGCTAGAACTTCCAGTACTATGTTGAATAGAAGTGGTGAGAGAGGGCATCCTTGTCTAGTGCCAGATTTCAAAGGAATGCTTCCAGTTTTTGCCCATTAAGTATGATATTGGCTGTTGGTTTGTCATAAATAGCTTTTATTACTTTGAGATATGTTCCATCAATACCAAGTTTATTGAGGGTTTTAGCATAAAGGGCTGTTGAATTTTGTCAAATGCCTTCTCTGCATCAATTGAGATAATCATGTGATTTTTGTTTTTGCTTCTGTTTATGTGGTGAATTACATTTATAGACTTGCGTATGTTGAACCAGCCTTGCATCCCCGGATGAATCCTACTTGATCATGATGGATAAGTTTTTAATGTGCTGTTGCAATCGGTTTGCCAGTATTTTATTGAAGATTTTTGCATCTATGTTCATCATGGATATTGGCCTGAAGTTTTCTTTTCTTGTTGAGTCTCTGCCAGGTTTTGGTATCAGGATGATGTTGGTCTCATAAAATGATTTGGGAAGGGTTCCTCTTTTGGATTATTTGGAATAGTTTCAGAAGGAATGGTACCAGATCCTCTTTGTGTGTCTGGTAGAATTCAGCTGTGAACCCATCTGGACCTGGGCTTTTTGTGTGGTAGGTTTAATTGCTGCCTCAACTTCAGACCTTGTTATTGGTCTATTCATAGTTTCGGCTTCCTCCTGGTTTAGGCTTGGGAGGACACAGGCGTCCAGGAATTTATCCATTTCTTCCTGATTTACTAGTTTATGTGCATAGAGTTGTTTGTAGTATTCTCTGATGATGGTTTGAATTTCTGTGGAATCTGTGGTGATTTCCTTTATCGCTTTTTATTGCATCTATTTGGTTGTTCTCTCTTCTTTTTATCAGTCTGGCTAGTGGTCTGTCTATTTTGTTGATCTTTTCGAAAACCAGCTCTTAGATTTATTGATTTTTGAAGGGTTTTTCTTGTCTCTATCTCCTTCAGTTCTGCTCTGATCTTAGTTATTTCTTGTCTTCGGCTAGGTTTTGAGCTTTTTGATCTTGCTCCTCTAGCTCTTTCAATTTTGATGATAGGGTGTCAATTTTGGATCTCTCCACTCTTCTCATGTGGGCACTTATTGCTATATATTTTCCTCTACAGACTGCTTTAAATGTGTCCCAGAGATTCTGGTACGTTGTGTCTTCATTCTCGTTGGTTTCAAAGAACTTCTTAATTGCTGCCTCAACTTCAGACCTTGTTATTGGTCTATTCATAGTTTCGGCTTCCTCCTGGTTTAGGCTTGGGAGGACACAGGCGTCCAGGAATTTATCCATTTCTTCCTGATTTACTAGTTTATGTGCATAGAGTTGTTTGTAGTATTCTCTGATGATGGTTTGAATTTCTGTGGAATCTGTGGTGATTTCCTTTATCGCTTTTTATTGCATCTATTTGGTTGTTCTCTCTTCTTTTTATCAGTCTGGCTAGTGGTCTGTCTATTTTGTTGATCTTTTCGAAAACCAGCTCTTAGATTTATTGATTTTTTGAAGGGTTTTTCTTGTCTCTATCTCCTTCAGTTCTGCTCTGATCTTAGTTATTTCTTGTCTTCGGCTAGGTTTTGAGCTTTTTGATCTTGCTCCTCTAGCTCTTTCAATTTTGACAATAGGGTGTCAATTTTGGATCTCTCCACTCTTCTCATGTGGGCACTTATTGCTATATATTTTCCTCTACAGACTGCTTTAAATGTGTCCCAGAGATTCTGGTACGTTGTGTCTTCATTCTCGTTGGTTTCAAAGAACTTCTTTATTTCTGCCTTCATTTCATTGTTTATCCAATCAACATTCAAGAGCCAGTTGTTCAGTTTCCATGAAGCTGTGCGGTTCTGAGTTATTTTCTGAATTCTGAGTTCCAACTTGATTGCACTATGGTCTGAGAGACTGTTTGTTATGATTTCCGTTGTTTTGCATTTGCTGAGGAGTGCTTTACTTCCAATTATGTGGTCAATTTTGGAGTAGGTGTGATGTGGTGCTGAGAAGAATGTATATTCTGTGGATTTGGGGTGGAGAGTTCTGTAAATGTCTATCAGGTTTGCTTGTTCCAGGTCTGAGTTCAAGTCCTGAATATCCTTGTTAATTTTCTGTCTGGTTGATCTGTCTGCTATTGACAGTGGAGTGTTAAAGTCTCCCACTATTATTGTGTGGGAGTCTAAGTCCTTTGTAAGTCATTAAGAACTTGCCTTATATATCTGGGTGCTCCTACATTGGGTCCATATATATTTAGAATCGTTATCTCTTCTTGTTGTATCGATCCTTTTACCATTATGTAATGACCTTCTTTGTCCCTTTTGATCTTTGTTACTTTAAAGTCTATTTTATCAGAGATGAGAATTGCAACTCCTGCTTTTTTTGCTCTCCATTTGCTTGGTAAATCTTCCTCCATCCCTTTATTTTGAGCCTTTGTGTATCTTTGCATGTGAGGTGGGTTTCCTGGATACAGCACACCGATGGGTTTTGGTTTTTATCCAATTTGCCAGTCTGTGTCTTTTGATTGGTGCATTTAGCCCATTTACATTCAGGGTTAATATTGTTATGTGTGAATTTGATACTGCCATTTTGATGCTAGCTGGCTGTTTTGCCCGTTGGTTCATGTACATTCTTCATTTTGTTGATGGTCTTTAGCATTTGGTATGCTTTTAGGATGGCTGGAACTGGTTGTTTCTTTCTATGTGTAGTGCCTCTTTCAGGAGCTCTTGTAAAGCAGGCCTAGTGGTGACAAAATCTCTGAGTACTTGCTTGTTCGTGAAGGATTTTATTTTTCCTTCACTTATGAAGCTCAGTTTGGCTGGATATGAAATTCTGGGTTGAAAGTTCTTTTCTTTAAGGATGTTGAATATTGGCCCCACTCTCTTCTGGCTTGTAGAGTCTCTGCCGAGAGATCTGCTGTGAGTCTGATGGGCTTCCCTTTGTGGGTGACCTGACCTTTCTCTCTGGCTGCCCTTAGTATTTTCTCCTTCATTTCAACCCTAGTGAATCTGACGATTATGTGCCTTGGGGTTGCTCTTCTTGCAGAGTATCTTTGTGGTGTTCTCTGTATTTCCTGGAGTTGAGTATTGACCTGTCTTGCTAGGTTGGGGAAATTTTCCTGGATAATATCCTGAAGAGTGTTTTCCAGCTTGGATTCATTCTCTTCATCACATTCTGGTACACCTATCAAACGTAGGTTGGGTCTCTTCACATAGTCCCACATTTCTTGGAGATTTTGTTCATTCCTTTTGTGCACTTTTTTCTTTAATCTTGGTTTCTCGTTTTATTTCATTGAGTTGATCTTCAACTTCTGATATTCTTTCTTCTGCTTGGTCAATTCGGCTGTTGAAACTTGTGCATGCTTCAAGTTCTCGTGTTGTGTTTTTCAGCTCCTTCAATTCATTCATATTCCTCTCTGTTGTCCATTCTCATTATCAATTCCTCGAATCTTTTTCAAATCTTTTTCTAGGTTCTTAGTTTCTTTGCACTGGTTTAGAACATGTTCCTTTAGCTCACTGAAGTTTCTCATTATCCACTTTCTGAAGTCTGATTCCGTCATTTCATCACATTCATTCTCCGTCCAGCTTTGTTCCCTTGCTGGTGAGGAGTTTTGGTCCTTTTGGAGGTGAGGTGTTTTGGTTTCTGGTGTTTTCCTCCTTTTGCGCTGGTTTCTTCCCATCTTTATGGATTTATCCGCCTGTCGCCTTAGTATTGGCTGATTTTTCAATTGGGTCTCTGTGTGGACACTGAGATTGTTGATGATGAAGTATTTCTGTTACTTAGTTTTCCTCTAATGATCTATCCTCTGCTGTATGAGTGCTGAGGTCCACCCAGGCCCTGCTTGTCTGGGGTATACCTGCAGCAGCTGCAGAACAATGAGGATGATACCAGTTTCTTCTTCTGCTGCCCTTGTTCCAGAATGATGCCAGCCAAATGTCAGTCTGATTAGTCCTTTTCTGGGGTGACTCCTTGATATACAGGGGTCAGGAGCTGCTTGAGGAGACAGTCTGTGCTTTATAGGAGCTCCAGTGCTGAGCTGTGAGCTCCGTTGTTCATTCAGGGTTGTTGGGAGGTTGTTTATGTCTGCTGCAATAGAACTCATAAAACACCACTCTTTTTTTTTTTCACCCTTAGATGCTCTGTCTCAGGGAGTTGGGGCTTTTATGAGTATCTGTTGCACTGTCCTGCCCCACTAGATGGCAGTCTATTCACTATTTGCCTGCCGGGCTCTGACCTGCTGCTGGGCTCCCTTCTGCTGTGGAGCGGGAGTCTCTCTGTTATGGCAGGTTGCCTCGCAATGGCAGGCAGTCCTGGGCGGTACTTAAGTGGGGTGCACTTGTCATCAATGGTGGACGCCCTCCCTGACCGGGCTGCACCGTCCCAGATGCCGGCAACAAAACTCTCAGCCCCAAGCGCCCAGTCACCGCCCTGCTTGTCCCGTGAGCGTGGGACCCGCCGAGCCCGATCACCCAGCTCCTGCCTCAGAGTCCGTCCTCTCTCTCTCTTCCTCTCCCCAAGCTGAAAGGTCGACTCTCTCACTGGCGCCCCAGGAGCCTGCCGATAGGGCACTGGGATCCGTGCGATCTCCCGTGCCGCTGCCCACTACCCCGGCTCAGATCACGCTTCCCAGGAAACTCCTGGTCTGGCTCATTGTCCAAGTCCCGTTCAATCAGATGGACATGCCAATCTGCCCTTCCAAATCTCAGACTGCCTGTTTAACAGGGCACCCAGACCAGTGAGTTCCGTGCCGGGTCCCGCTGCGGGGCTGTGCTGCGGCGCAGGCCGAAGAGGCGGCAGGAGCCAGCTGCGCCAGCCGGCTACTAGCATTTCGTGTCTCTCCCACACCTGGGACCTTCAACGCTCCGTGGGCATAAAAGGAACATCCGAGGATGCGGCTAGGACTCACCCCTTGCGCCTTCACTGAGAGCTGCAATCCTGAGTCACCTCTCTGACGCCATCTTGCCTCCCTCAGATCTATTTTTTAAATAGATAGATGATACATAGATAGATAGACAGATAGATGATATATGGATAGATAAATGATATACAGATGATAGATAAATAGATAATACATAGATGATAGATAGAAAATAGACAATTACATAGATGATAGACAGATAATGGATAGATAGATGATAGATAAATAGATGATAGATACATAAATGATAGATGATAGGTAGATAGATGGATAGATAGATGATAGATAGATACATAGATAGATAGATGATAGATAGATGGGTTGATTGATGATAGATGATAGATAGATAGATAAATAGATGATTGATAGATAGATGACAGATAGATGAAATACAGATGATAGATAGATAGATAGATAGATAGATAGATACATAGATACATAGATAGACACATAGATAGAGAGACATATAGATAGACACATAGATAAATACATAGAAACATAGATAGATGAATAGATAGATACACAAATAGATACATAGATGATAGATAGATACATAGATAGATAATAGATAGATGATAGACAGATAGATGATAGATAGATAGATAGATAGAATAAAAGACAGATGATACATTGACATCATAAATGATTATAATACATAGGACATAGATAGATACATAGAGCTTTGGGAGGCTGAGGTGGGCGGATCACCTGAGATCAGGAGTTCAAGACCAGCCTGGCCAACATGGTCTACTAAAAATACAAAAATACAAAATCAAAAATACAAAAATCAGCCGGGTGTGGTGGTGGATGCCTGTAATCCCAGCTACTTGGGAAGCTGAGGAAGGAGAATCAGTTGAACCAGAAGGTGGAGGTTGCAGTGAGCCGAGATTGTGCCACTGCACTCCAGCCTGGGTGTGCAGTCCAGCCTGCACTCCAGCCTGAGACTTCATTTTAAAGATAAAATGAAATAAAAATAAGATTGATTGATTGATAAAATAAGTGATCATTCCACATATGATACATGATAGGTGATACGTCGATGATGGATGATAGATTCTTGTAATAAAAGATAGATAAGCCAGGCACGGTGGCTCATGCCTGTAATACCAGCACTTTGGGAGGCTCCAGAGGGCGGATCGCCTGAGGTTGGGAGTTCAAGACCAGACTGGCCAACACAGTAAAACCCTGTCTCTACTTAAAATACAAAAAAATCGTCTGGGCGTGGTGACACACTACTGTAATCCCAGCTACTTGGGAGGCTGAGGCAGGAGAATCACTTGAACCCAGTAGGTGAAGATTCAAAAAAATAAAAACGGCCAGCTCTCACACAAACTTGCAGAGGAGAGCACACTCACTACCTCATTACTGTGATGATTGCACCAAAAACTCACCCATGACCGAAACACGTCCCACCAGATCCCACCCCAACACTGGCCATCCTATTTCAACATGACGTATGCAGGGAGAAATATCTAAACTTTGTCACCATCTCAGTATTTTTTCTTTATTCTTTGAGGGAATCTTACTGTGTTGCCCAGGCTGGAGAGCAGTGGCTGGATCTCGGCTCACTGCAATCTCCACCTCCCGGGTTCAAGACATGCTCCTTCCTGAAACTCCCGAGTAGCTGGGATTGCAGGTGTGGGCCACCATGCCCAGCTAATTTTTGTATTTTTAGTAGAGATGAAGATTTTGGCATGTTGGCCAGGCTGGTCTTAAACCCCTGACCTCAAGTGATCCACCCGCCTTGGCCTCCCAAGGTGCTGAGAATGCAGGTGTGACCTATTATTGCACTGGCCTTTTTCTTTTTTTTTTTTTTAAGGGAATATCACTGTGTTGCCCAGGCTGGAGTGCAGTGGCACAATCTCAGCTAATGGCAACCTCTGCCTCCCAGGTTCAAGAGATTCTCCCGCCTCAGCCTCCCGAGTAGCTGGGACTACAGGCACCCACCACATTTGGCTAATTTTTGTATTTTTAGTAGAGATGGGGTTTCACCATATTGGCCAGGCTGGTCTCAAACCCCTGACCTAAAGTGATCCACCCGCCTCAGCCTCCCAAGGTGCTGATAATGCAGGCGTGAGCTATTGCATTGGCCTTTTTATTTTATTTTATTTTATTTTATTTTATTTTATTTTATTTTATTTTAAGGGAATCTCACTATGTTGCCCAAGCTGGAGTTCAGTGGCACAATCTCAGCTCATGGCAACCTCCGCCTCCTGGGTTCAAACGATTCTCCCGCCTCAGCCTCCCGAATAGCTGGGACTACAGGCACCCACCACATTTGGCTAATTTTTGTATTTTTAGTAGAGATGGGGTTTCACCATATTGGCCAGGCTGGTCTCAAACCCCTGACCTAAAGTGATCCACCCGCCTCAGCCTCCCAAGGTGCTGATAATGCAGGCGTGAGCTATTGCATTGGCCTTTTTATTTTATTTTATTTTATTTTATTTTATTTTATTTTATTTTATTTTAAGGGAATCTCACTATGTTGCCCAAGCTGGAGTTCAGTGGCACAATCTCAGCTCATGGCAACCTCCGCCTCCTGGGTTCAAACGATTCTCCTGCCTCAGCCTCCTGAATAGCTGGGACTACAGGCGCCCACCACACCCATGTAATTTTCTATTTTTAGTAGAGATGGGGTTTCATCATGTTGGCCAGGATGGTCTCAAACTCCTGACCTCAGGTCATTCGCCCACCTCGACCTCCCAAACTACTGGGATTACTGGCATGAGCCATGGCATACAGTCCAGTGTGTAAATGCTCTCTCTGAGCTTTATATCTTACTGTCTCCTCCCTCCCATTTCTTCCCCTGAGAAAAGACAGGCACAGTTGCTTTCAGCTAAGAGGAAACTTGAGGGCAGGAAAACAGAAAGTCCCTGCTCAGCCCACGCCCCTTATTCGAAAGAGAGAACTGGGGATTCCCAGCAAGGGAAATGCTGCAGGGAAGGCTGAGTCTGTTTAAGCAGTGACATTCTCTGTGGCACGTTTTCATCAGGCAAAAGATGTCCCCGTCCCCAGGTTCACAGACCAGGACAGAAACCCACAGGAAGTGGCTGAGAGGTACTGGGATGAGTGTCAGAGCTCAGTTCAACTAACACATCACTCAGGGAGGGCCACGTTCTGGGCTTAGCAGTGCAGGTGCAGGATGCTCAGAATCATGGTTTCTGGAAAGGCAGGGAACTATAAATAAACAAATAATGTTGTCTGGAGGTGACCTGGGAGGGAGGTGGAGAACTAAGAACTATACATTCCATCAAGATGGAATCATGGGGACCCACTTTACCCCCCAATATGAAGCTGGCAGGCAAAACCAGGAAAAATGCAACTGTGTTAGTTTCTTTTTTTCTTTTGAGACAAAGTCTCACTCTTGTTGCCCAGGCTGCAGTGCAGTGAACGATCTCAGCTCACTGCAACTCTCACCTCCATGTCGAAGCCATTCTCCTGCCTCAGCCTCCTGAGTAGCTGGGATTATACGTGTCCACTGCCATGGCTGGCTAATTTTTTTCTTTGTTTATTTGAGATGGAGTCTTGCTCTGTTGCCCAGGCTGGAGTGCAATGGTGCCATCTCAACTCGCCCCAACCTCTGCCTCCCAAGTTCCAGCGATTCTCCTGCCTCAGCCTCCTGAGTAGCTGGGATTACATGCACCTGCCACCATGCCCAGCTATTTTTTTTTCTTTATTTGAGATGGAGTCTTGCTCTGTTGCCCAGACTGGAGCACAATGGTGCCATCTCAACTCACCCCAACCTCTGCATCCCAGGTTGAAGCCATTCTCCTGCCTCAGCCTCCTGAGTAGCTGGGATTATAGGTGTCCACTGCCACACCTGGCTAATTGCTTTTTCTTTTTTTGAGTTGGAGTCTTGCTCTGTTGCCCAGGCTGGAGTGCAATGGCACCATGTCGACTCACCCCAACCTCTGCCTCCCGGGTTCCAGCGATTCTCCTGCCTCTGCCTCCTGAGTAGCTGAGATTACAGACATGTGCCACCATGCCTGGCTAATTTTTGTACTTTTAGTAGAGATGAGGTTTTACTATGTTTGCCAGGCTGGTCTTGAACTCCTGACCTCAAGTGTTCTGCCCACCTTGGACTCCCAAAGTGCTGGGATTACAGGCATGAGCCACTGTGGCCGGCATTTTTAAAAAATATTTTAAGTAGAAATGGGGTCTCAGCAGATTGGCCTACCTGGTCTTGAACTCCTGACTTCCGGCAATCCACCCACCTCAGCCTCCCAAAGTGCTGGGATTGCAGGCCTGAGCCACTGCACACAGCTGTGTTACTTTCTTAAGTCTGCAGTAATAAATTAACACAGGTTAGGAAGTTTCCAAAGAAAAGAGATTTATCCTCTCCCAGTCCTGGAGACCACAAGTCTGAGATCTAGGTGGCTCACAGCTGTGTTCTCTCTGGAGGCTCTAGGGGATGCTCCTTCCTGCCTCTCCCAGCTCCTGGAAGCTACAGCATCCCTGGGCTTGTGGCCCCACCACTGGAGTGTGTGCTTCCTCCTCTGTGGCCTCCTCCTCTGTGTCTGTGTGTCTTCAGTCTTTTAGAATGACACCTGTCATTGGATTCAGGCCCCACACTAATCCAGGATTATCTTGCCTTGAGATCTTTGAGTCATCACATCTGCAAACACCCTGTTTCCAAATAAGGTCCCATTTTGAGGTTCTGGGCTTTAGGATTCAGACACATCTTCTGTGATGACCAGTGTCAATCTTTTAAGAGGCCAAGGTGGGTGGATCACCTGAGGTCAGGAGGTCAAGAGCAGCCTGATCAACATGGAGAAACCCCATCTCTAGTAAAAATACAAAATTAGCTTGGTGTGGTGGCTGGTGCCTGTAATCTCGGCTGCTGGGGAGGATCAGGCAGGAGAATCAGTTGAACTCATGAGGTGGAGGCTGCGGTGAGCCCAGATGGTACCATTGCACTCCAACCTGAACAACGAGGGGAAAACTCCATCTCAAAAAAATAGCTAGGAGAATTACAAGCTACTGTTTAAATTCTAAACAAATGGACTGACTGTGGTGGCTCACACTTATAATCCCAGCACTTTGGGAGGTCAAGGGAGGCAGATCGCTTGAGGCCAGGAGTTCGAGACCAGCCTGGCCAACATAGTGAAACCCCATGTCTACTAAAAATACAAAAATTAGCTGGGCATGGTGGCATGCATCTGTAATCCCAGCTACTTGGGAGGCTGAGGCAGGAGAACAGCTTGAACCTGGGAGGCAGAGGTTGCGGTGAGCCAAGATCGTGCCACTGCACTCCAGCCTGGGTGACAGAGCGAGACTCTGTCTCAAAAAAAAAAAAGAAAAAATTTGAACGCATGAACAGAGGAAAAAAAATAAAATCACATTCTGAGATTCCAGGCAAACATACATTTGGTGGTGAGAAAATTGTCCCATCCCCATGGAACCATGATTTTAATGTCATGAAAATTTAAAAGGGAAGAAGGGGACATGGTTTGGTGGCTACTGGCTGTAACCCCAGCACTTTGGGATGCTGAGGCGGGTGGATGACCTGAGGTCAAGAGTTCAAGACCAGCCTGGCAAACATGATGAAACCCCATCTCTACTAAAACGATAAACATTAGCTGGGTGTGGTGGTGCATGCCTGTAATTGCAGCTACCAGGGAGGGAGAGGTGAGAGAATTGCTTGAACCTGGAAGGCAGAGGTCACAGTGAGCTGAAATTGTACCACTGCACTCCAGCCTGGGCAACAAGAGCAAACCTCCATCTCCAATAAAAAATAAATATAAATACACAAAATAAAAGGGAAGAAGGATTATGACTCCACAGATGAAAAAGACGCCAGGGGCCAAGCTCGGTGGTCCACACCTGTCATCCCAGCACTTTGGGAGGCTGAGGCAGGTGGAACACCAGGTCAGGAGTTTGAGACCAGCCTGGCCAACATGGTGAAACCCCATTTCCACCAAAAATACAAAAAATTAGCCAGGCGTGGTGGCGGGTGCCTCTACTCCCAGCTACTGGGGAGGCTGAGGCAAGAGAATCACTTGAACCCAGGAGAGCGAGATTGCAGTGAGCCGAGATCTCACAATTGCACTCCAGCCTAGGTGACAGAGTGAAACCCTGTCTCAAAAAAAAAAAAAAAAAAGAAAAGAAAAATAACAGTTTTTAGGGGTCATGAAGTCTCTAGGTCCAAGAGTCTAAACTACCCAGATTCAACCAGTTTTGTGACACCCACTGTGAACAGAATATAGCAAGAAAATCTCACTTTAACCCTCTGATTCCATCTCCAGCCTGAGCAATCAGTGCTCCCCAGTTCTCAATCGTCTACCTGCCAGATTTTATTTATCTGTTTGGTTTTTTTTGTTTATTTAGGAGACAGAGTCTTGGCCAGGTGCAGTAGCTCACACATGTCTTCCCAGTATTTTGGGAGGCCGAGGCAGGCAGATCACCTGAGGTTAGGAGTTCGAGACCAGCCTGACCAACATGGTGAAACCCCATCTCCAGTAAAACTATAAAAAATTAGCCGGATGTGGTGGCAGATGCCTCTACTTCCAGCTACTGGGGAGGATGAGGCAGGAGAATTACTTGAACCCGAAAGGTGGAGGTTGCTGTGAGCCAACATCTCACAATTGCCCTCCAGCCTGGGCAACAAAAATGAAACTGTCTTAAAAAAAAAAAAAAAAAAGAAAGAATAATAGTTTTTAGGGGTTATGAAGTCTCTAGGTCCAAGAGTCTAAACTACCCAGATTCAACCAGTTTTGCAACACCCACCCATGAACAGAACATGGGAAGAAAAACTTACTTTAACCCCCTGTGATTCCATCTCCAGCCTGAGCAATCAGTGCTCCCCGCTTCCCAAGCGTCTACCTGCCAGATTTTGTTTGTTTGTTTATTTAGGAGACAGAATCTCGGCTGGGCCCGGTGGCTTACACCTGTAATCCCAGCATTTTGGAAGGCCTAGGCAGGTGGATCACCTGAGGTTGGGAGTTCGAGACCAGCCTGGCCAAATGGGTGAAACCCCGTGTCTACTAAAAATACAAAAATTAGCCAGGCATGGTGGCAGGTGCCTGTAATCCCAACTACTCAGGAGGCTGAGACAGGAGAATCGCTTGAACCCAGGAGGTGGAGGTTTCAGTGAGCCGAGATCACACCCATCTCAAAAATAAAAATGACTGGCCACAAGGAAATTCTGTGACCTACCTTGTTTGGCTAAAGATCCAAAGACTCTCATTCCAGAGATGGTCCTACCCTCACCCAGAGAAAGGAAGGCTGGTCAGAGAGGCTGAGAAGAATCTAGACAGACTGGCCTGGCCGGGTTTCCTCCATAGCCCATAGCATTAGACCAGTCCCCTTCCCTCCAGTTCTGTTTCTACACAGCTGTCCACACTTTCTTAAGCCTAAGCATTAAAATGAACAATTTCACTCCTGGCACAGAGGCTCACAGCTGTAGCTTTAGCACTTTGGGAGGCAGAGGTGGGTGGATCACCTGAGGTGGGGAGTTCGAGACCAGCCTGGCCAACACGGAGAAACCCCCTCTCTACTAAATATACAAACCTTAGCTAGGCCTAGTGGCCCATGCCTGTAATCCCAGCTACTCAGGAGGCTGAGGCAGGAGAATCGCTTGAGCCTGGTAGGTGGAGGCTGCAGTGAGCTGAGATCACACCACTGCACTCCAGCCTGGGCGATGGAGTGAGACTCCATCTCAAAAAAGAAAGACAGAAAGAAAAGAAAGAAATAAGGAAAGAAGAAAGGAAGGTGAGAAAGAAAGTGAAGGGAAGGAAAGGGAAGGGAAGGGAAGGGAAGGGAAGGGAAAGAAAGAGAAGGGAAGGGAAGGGAAGGGAAAGAAAGAGAAGGGAAGGGAAGAAGTAAGGGGGGGAGAAAGAGAGGGAGGGAAAGAAAGAAAGAAACTTAGCAAATAACTCTGCTTCTCGTCTGTTCTAAGAAGCTTCCTCTCAGCTGCTAACCTTTAGGATACACCACCAGACAAGTGAGGTTTGAAATCCCAAGACTCCCAGCTTCTGGTAATCCTCAGTGATCAAAAACTAGAAAGGAGGCTGGGTGCAGAACCTCACGTCTGTCATCCCAGGACTTTGGGAGGCCGTGGTGGGCAGATCACCTGAGGTTGGGAGTTCGAGATTAGCCTGACCCACATGACGAAACCCCGGCTGTACTAAAAATACAAAAATTAGCTGGGCATGTTGGCAGGTGCACGTAGACCCAGCTACTCCAGAGGCTGAGGCAGGAGACTTGCTTGAGCACAGGAATCAGAGGTTGCAGTGAGCCAAGATGGCACCATGGCACTGCAGCCTGGAAGACAGAGCGGGACTGCATGTCAAAAAATAAAAATAAAGGCCGGGCGCTGTGGCTCAAGCCTGTAATCCCAGCAGTTTGGGAGGCCGAGGCGGGTGGATCACGATGTCAAAAGATCGAGACCATCCTGGTCAACATGGTAAAATCCCGTCTCTACTAAAAATACAAAAAAATTAGCTGGGTATGGTGGTGCATGCCTGTAGTCCCAGCTACTCAGGAGGCTGAGGCAGAATTGCCTGAACCCAGGAGGCGGAGGTTGCAGTGAGCCAAGATCGCACCATTGCACTCCAGCCTGGGCAACAAGAGCAAAACTCTGTCTCAAAAAAAATAAAAATAAAAATAAAAATACATAAATAAGATTTGAAACATTGCACTAAGCAGAGCCGAAGTCAGGACCCAGCCTCAGACACTCCTTTACAGCAACACCAATGCACTAAGTCTCAGCTCCTGTGAAAACAGTGGGGAGAAGGTGGTGGCATGTGGTCTTTCACTGGTGCTGCTACCCAGCTGCCATTTTCCATTGCATGAAGCCTGTGGTCAGACATCTCTACTCTGACTGCTTCTCTTTTTTGAGAGAGAGTTTTGCTCTTGCCTAGGCTGGAGTGCACAGACGTGATCTCGGCCCACTGCAGCCTCTGCCTCCTGTGTTCAAGCGACTCTCCTGCCTCAGTCTCCCGAGTGGCTGGGATGACAGGCACCTGCGACCACACCCGGCTAATTTTTGTATGATGATGATGATGATTATTTTTTGAGATGCAGTTTCACTCTTGTTACCCAGGCTGGAGTACAATGGTGCAATCTCGGCTCACTGCAACCTCCACCTTTTGGGTTCAGGCAATTCTCCTGCCTCAGCCTCCTGAGTAGCTAGGACTACAGGCACGTGCCACCATCCCCAACTAATTTTTTGTATTTTTAGTAGAGACGGGGTTTTACCATGTTGACCAGAATTGTCTTGATCTCTTGACCTTGTGATCCACCCACCTCAGCCTCCCAAAGTGCTGGGATTACAGGCTTGAGCCACCACGCCCACCCTTGTATGATTATGTTTTTAGTGAGCCAGTGAGCCTGGCCTGCTTGGTTCTTCTTAGGACTTTGTAGACAGAACAAAAGGCATCTGTGTACAAGTGTGTGTGCATGCAGATGTGTGTGTGGTTGTGTGTCTGGACATGTGCAGTGTGTGCATGCATGTGGGGATGTGTTTGTGCAGCTGTGTGTGCAGGACTCTATGTGTACAGATGTGTGTCAGTGTATAGGTACATGTCCATGTGTAGTGTGTGTGCACACGTGCACTGTCTGCAGGTGTCTGGTGATGTGTATGGATGTGTGTGTATGTCTTTGTGTGCAGAGCTGTGTGCACCTGTTTGTGTGTGCAGATGTGTGTACAAAAGCATGTGTGTACAGATATGTATGTGTGCAGGTGTGTGTGCAGGAGTGTGTGTGAACATGTGTGAGCAGGAGGGTGTGTGTGCAGGTTTGCATACAGGAGTGTGTGTTTGCAGATATACATGTGTGTGCAGATATGCATGTGTGTGCAGGAGGGTGTGTGTACAGATTTGTGTGAAGGTTGTGTGTATGTGTGTAGGCAGATGTTTATGTATAGTTGTCTGTTCAGGCATGTGGAGATGTGTGCAGATGTGTATGCAGGTGTTTTTGTGTGCAGCTTGTGTGCAGGAGGCTGTATGTGCAGGTATGTGTGATGTGTTTGCAGACGTGCATGTGTGTGCAAGAGTGAGTGTGTACAGGAGTCTGTGCAAGTCTGTGTACAGTTGTATGTGTAGGTATGTAGGAAGTTGTGCATGTCTACACATGCAACAGATATGGGGATGTGTGGGCAGCTCTATGTGTGCAGATGTGTGTGCAGACATGCATGTGTGTGCAGGTGTGTGCACAAATGTGTGTGCACATGTGTGCAGCTGTGTGTAAAGATTTGTGTGCAGGTGTGTGGGTGTATAGGCAGATGTGCATGTATAGTGTGTGTGCACATGCACACTGCAGGCATGATGTGTGCACATGTGTGTGCAGGGGTTTTTGTGTGCAGATGTGTGTACAGCTGTGTCTGCAGGAGTGTGTGTGTAGGTGTGTGTGCAGGAGTCTGTGTGCACATGTGTGTGCAGGAGTGTGTGCTGGTGTCTGTGCAGAAGTGTATGTGCAGGTGTGTGTACAGATATGTATGTGTGTGCAGGAGTCTGTGTGCACATGTGTGTGCAGGAGTCTGTGTGCACATGTGTGTGCAGGTGTGTGCAGGAGTGTGTGCAGGTGTGTGTGCAGGAGTGTGTGTGTACAGGTGTGTGTGCAAGGGTCTGTGTGCACAAGTGTGTGCAGGAGTATGTTTGCAGGTGTGGGCACAGGACTGTGTGTGCAGATGTGTGTACAGGTGTGTTTGCAGGTGTGAATGCAGGAGTGTGTGTACAGGTGTGTGTGTGCAAGGGTCTGTGTGCACAAGTGTGTGCAGGTGTATGTGTGCAGGACTGTGTGTGCAGGTGTGTGTATAGGTGTATGCAAGTGTGTGCACAGAAGTGTGTGTGCCCACATATGTGTGCAGCTGATTTTGCTGGCATGTGTCTGTGTCTGCAGATGTGTGCAAGACTCACACTTGAGCTGACCACAAAGCTGCTCTTTGGAGCGAAGGTCAAGAGCCGATGACCTCACTCACAATTATAGTTTCCCAATCTTATGAAATGAGGAAGCTGAGGTGGGAGGCAGGGAGGCCATTAGAACAGAGAGGAGCCATGAAAGGAGGTGCCCCGGCTGGAGTCCCCCCGACAAGGAAAGGAAAGTAAGGGGGGAAGCAGGTGCCGTGGGGTAAGCTGGATTCTTTAATGTTCTCCTCTTTCAGCATGTGGAGCCACCAGGGTCCGTGTTTCTGCTTCTGTCCCTCGATCTAAAACAAAGAGACAAAAACACAAAATAAGATTTGAAACTTGTGTTGACTTCAGCAAAAGTCAGCTCAGCTGCCCCGAAGAGTCAGCTCACCACTGCTTTCCAACTTGGGTGACAGAGTGAGACCCTGTAACAAAAAGAAAAGAAAAAGGCAGGCAAACAGGTGGAAGGGAAGTAGGTGGCAAGGGAGGGGTGAGAGAAAAAGAAAATAGAAAGAAAAAGTCCTCTGCACTTTAGCTTGGGAGACAGAGCCAGATTATATGTTAAGAAAAAAAAAAACACACAAAACACAGCAACGAGAAAAAACAGATGACTCAGGATAAGATGGACTTTCTTTCTTCTTTCTTTCTTTCTTTCTTTCTTTCTTTCTTTCTTTCTTTCTTTCTTTCTCTTTCTTTCTTTCTTTCTCTTTCTTTTCTTTCTTTCTCCTTCCTTCCTTCTTTCTTTTTCTGTGTCTCTTTCTTCCTTTCTTTCTCCTTTCTTCCTTTCTTTCTTTCTTTCTCCTTCCTTCCTTCTTTCTCTGTTCCTTTCTTTCTCTCTTTCTCTCTTTCTCTCTTTCTTTCTTTCTTTCTTTCTTTCTTTCTTTCTTTCTTTCTTTCTTTCTTTCTTTCTTTCTTTCTTTCTTTCTTTCTCTCTCTCTCCTCCCTCCCTCCCCTTCTTTACTTCCTTTTTTTCTCTTTGTAACAGGGTCTCA
>CM038402.1:128174014-128188425 GCA_021498475.1 Saguinus midas | reverse complement strand
TCTGCCTAAAACACAGAGAAGAAACGTATCATTCAATCTGCTCTGCTGTGAATTTGTTCAGATAACTGAGCTAAATCTCCCTTTTATTATTTTAGGAAAGAAAAGAGAGGAAGAAAAGAAGGAGAGAGACAGGAATATTGCTTTATTCTATAAATGGGTATTAATAATGGCGATTATTATTTTGTGTATTTAAAATGGAGAATGTATATTTTATTTATCTAAAGTGGAGAGTTCTACAAGTGCTTATTAAGTTTACTTGTTACTGATCTGAGTTCAGATTCTGGATATCCTTATTAATTTTCTGTTTCATTGAGTCTGAATCTCTTTATGGATCTTATGTATCTGGGTGTTAGGATGCATTGATCCTTACACCACTCTATCTTTGTTGGTTTGAAATCTGTTTTATCAAATGCATGAATTGCAACACCTTTTTGTTTATTTGTTTGTTTTTATTCTCTATTTGGTTGGTAAATCTTTCTCCAACCCTTTGTTTTTAGTCTTTGTGTATCTTTGGATATGAAATGGGTCTGGATATTGTATACCGTTCGGTTTGTCTGTATCTTTTAATTAGAAAATTTAGTCGATTTCAATTTAAGATTACTGCCATTTGATGTTAACTGGCTATTTTATCCATTTGTTGATGTAAATTCTTCTTTCTGTTGATGCTCTTTACTTTTTGGTATATTTTTAGAAAGGCTAATACTGGTTGTTCCTTTCTGTGTGTAATGCTTCTTTCAGAAGTTTTTGTAAAGCAGGCCTGGTGGTAATAAAATCTCTGAGTACTTGCTTGTTCATAAAAGATTTTAATTTTCCTTCAATTGTGAAGCTTAGTTTGGCAGGATATGAAATTCTGGGCTGAAAATTCTGTTCTTTGAGGATGTTAAATATCAGCCCCCACTCTCTTCTGGCTTGCAGTGTTTCTACTGAGAGATCTGCTGTAAGTCTGATAGGCTTCCCTTTGTGGGTAACCTGACCTTTCTCTCTGGCTGCCCTTAGTATTTTCTTCTTCGTTTCAACCCTGTTGAATCTAATGATTATGTGTCTTGGGGTTGCTCTTCTTAAGGAATATCTTTGTGGTGTTCTCTGTATTACCTGAGGTTGAATGGTATCCTGCTTTGCTAGATTGGGAAAATTCTCCTGGATAATATCCTGAAGAGTATTTTCCAGCTGGGATTCATTCTCTCCATCACATTCAGGTACACCTATCAAATGTACACTATGTCTTTTAACATAGTCCCATAATTCTTGAAGACTTTGCTGATTCCTTTTTATCCTTTTCTCTCTATTCTTATCTTCTCATTCCATTTCATTAAGTCGGTCTTCAACCTCTGATATCCTTCCTTCTGCTTGATCAATTCGACTATTCAAACTTGTGTATATTTCACTAAGTTCTCGTGTTGTATTTTTCAGCTCAATTGGTTCATTTATATTCCTTTCTATATTGTCCATTCTTTTTAACATTTTGTCTAACCTTTTTTTAAAGTTCTTAGTTTCTTTACATTGGGTTAGAACAAGTTGTTTCAATTCTCAGAAGTTTTTTACCATCCACCTTCTAAAGCCTCCTTCAGATACTGGAACACAGTCCTCTTCCATTAGGCAGCTGATGAAAAATTACTATCCCCTGTAGAGGAAGATGGGTTCTGATTTTCGGTTTTCTCGGCCTTTTTAGGCTGTTTTTTTTCTTTATTGGGAATTTATTCATCTGATGTCTTTACAATTAGCGCCTTTCTGATTAAGTTTCTGAGAGAATGTCCAATTTATTTATTCCCAGTGCTGGAATCCGAGCAACACACTGCGCCAAACAAAACAACATCGATAAGGCTGAGGGTACTCCTCTGCCTGGGAATCTCCGGTCTGGCTTTCTTCTTGAGTCTGCAACAAGCGGCTCTGCCTTCCTGGAGCTCCAAACATCAGTCAGTAGGGGAACCAATTTCGCTCACTCTGCATGAAGAGCTGATGCGCCGAGGCGATGACAAAACCGCTGCACCGGCCACAGAAGTCGTGCTGCCAACCCGTGGGGATCCTCCACTGGAAATCTTCTGGTCTGTGGGCAACAAAAATTTCTCTGAAAATGTGGTGTCCTCAAGTTTTCCGAGTTTTCACTAAGACCCATCTTGGGTCTCTATCTGAGACTTTTTCATGTTGCCTCTTATTCAATGTGTCATTGAAAAATGTGGTGTAGTCAGGAGACTCTTTCATGTAGACACATATTCAGAGCCTCAGTGCATAAGAAAGACACTTGATATAGTAAGAAATCTAATTAGTATGGCCACAGCTTCTGAGGCTCACTGAATAATACACACCTGGAGAATAATTTGGAGTCTATTTTCGATGGACATTCATTCAGAACCTCAGTAAATAATGCAGACCTGTGGAGCGGCCAGAAGTCTATTTCATTTGGAAACATGTTCATAGTTTCAGTGGATAATTTGCACGTGTGGATTAGTCAGGATTATATTTTATATGGCCACTGACTAGTAACCTCAATTAATAATGCACAAATGTAAAGTACTCAGCAGTCTATTTCATATAGCCACTCATACAGAGATTCGCTGAATAATAAAATTATTTGAGATAGACTGCCTCCTGTTTTATGGTCATACAAAAGAGCCTCACTGAGTGACACACACCTGGGGAAGTGTTAGGAGTGTACTTTACATAGCCTCTCATTTACAGCCTAAGGGAATAATGCACACGTGTGGAATAGACACTAGTCTATTTTATATGGTCACAAAATCAAAGCCTGAGTCAGTAATACACAACTTTGGAATAGTCACTAGTCTATTTCATATGCCCAAATATTTAGAGTCATAGTCAATAATACACGCCTGTAGACTAGTCAGAAAAACATTTCATATAACCAAAGTTTCAGAGCCTCAGTGAATAATAAATACCTGAGGAATACTCTGGACGCTATTACATGTGGCATTTCTTCAGAGGTTCATTGAGTAAAGAACACCTGTATTGTAGTCAGAATTCTATTTCATATAGCCACATACTCAGAGCCTAACTGAATAACAGACACCTTGGGAAAGACATGATTCTATTTCATATAGCCACTCATTTACAGCCAAATGTAAAAACTCACGGCTGAGTAGTACATATGATTCTCTATTTTTTGCACTCATTCAGAGGCTCACAGAATAATACAGATGTATGGAAATGTCAGGAGTGGATTTGACATGGCCACTTATTCAGTTTCTTAGTTAAGAATCACATAGATCTGAAAAATACTCAGGATTCAATTATATATAGCCACTTATTAAGGGAGTCACTGAATAATGCACACCTGGATAATTCTCTAATTTCTATTTGATATGACCATTCACCCAGCTACTCAGTGGAAAATGCAGAGCTGAGAAATAGTCAAGAGGACAGAATCAGGAGTCTATTTTATGTGGTCACTTGTTCAGAACCTGACTGAAGAAAACACCCTTGGGAATAGTCAGAGTCCAAGTCATATGGCCACTCAATCACAACCTTACCAAATAATGCACAATGTGGCAATAGCAAGGTGTCTATTTTATATGGCCTCTCATTCAGAGCTTCAGTGCATAATAAACAGCTGTGGAGGAGTGAGAACCCTATTCATGGTAGCCCCAAATAAAGCAGCTCCGTGAATGATACACACATGTCTGAGAGTCATGAGACTGATATGGACACTCATAGAGAACCACTTCGAATATTGCACATGTGAAGAATAATCACTAGTCCATTTCATATGGTGGTTTATTTGGAGAGTCAAAAAATAACACACACTCTAGAGTAAACTGCGGTCTATTTCATAAGGCCACTTTTTAGTGTTTTAGAGAATAACATGTATATCTGATAAGCCAGGAATCTCTTTCACATAACCACTCGTTCTGGGCCTCTGTGATTAATACTTTCCTCAGAAACAGTCAAGGGTCTACTTCAAATGCCTACACATTCAGAGTCTCTGTAAGTAATGAACACCTGGGCAATACACCTGAGTCACTTTTTTATGCCCACTGAGAAAGAGTCTCATTCAATAATACACACGTAAGTAAGAGTTAAGGATCTACTTCATGTAGCCACTATTTTGATCCTCAGTGAATAATCCACACCAGGGTAAAAGTCGAGCATTTTAATATGTCCACTCATTCTGTGCCTCCCTGAATGATACACACCTGGGGAATTCTCAAAATTCTACTTCATACTACCACTCAATTAGATACTTATTGAATAATTTACAATGGAGCAATAGTCAGGTCTCTATTTTATATTTCCTCTCATTCAAAAATTCAGTGAATAATGAACTTCTATGGAGTATTCAAAACACTGTTTTAGATAGCCATAAATTAAGTTCCTTCCTGAATAATATACACATGGGTGGTAATCAGGAGTCTATTTTAGATGAACTCTAATTCTGTGTAATTCTGAGTAATACAGAGAACCTATACAAATATTGCACATGTGAAGAATAATCACTAGTCCATTTCATATGGTCGTTGGTTTGGAGAGTCAAAAAATAACACGGGAGAGGGATGATACACACAGGAGAGTAAAGGGTACACACAGGAGACAGTGGGTACGCAAAGGAAAGAAGAGGATACACAACAGAGAGGGGAATACACAAAAAAGGGTAGGAGATACACAGAGGAGAGAGAAAAACACACACAGGAGAGAGAAAATATACACACAAAAGGGAGGGGGTTAAACATAAAAGAGAGAAGATACACACAGGAGAGAGGGGGACACAAACTGGAGAGAGGGGGTGATACACACAGGAGAGAGCAGAAATACACACAAAAGAGAGGGTTGATATACACAGGAGAGAAAAATGATACACACATGAGAGAGAAGGATACAAACCGGAGAGCGAGGATACAAACTGGAGAGAGAAGGGTACACAGAGGAGAGGGGAATACACACAGAAGTGAGGAGGATTCACACAGGAAAGAAAAAGATACACACAGGAGACAGGAAGATACACACAAAAGAGGGAAGGATACACACAATAGACAGAAAAATACACACAGGAGAGAGAAGGATACAAACAGAAGAATGGTGATAGAAAGAGGAGAGATGAGGGTTCACACAGGAGAATAGAGGATACACACATGAGAGAGATGGATACACACAGGAGAGTGGAGAATACACACAGCAAAGGGAAAAATACACACAGGAGAGAGGGCATACACATAGGAGTGAGAAAGATCCAGACAGGAGAGAAGGAAATGCACACAGGAGAGAGGTGGATACACACAGAAGTAAGTCATACACACAAAAGAGAGAAGATACACACAGGAGAGAGTGGGGATAAACATGGAGAGTGGTGATCCACACAGGATAGTTGAGGGTACACACAGGAGAGAGGGGGTACACACAGGAGAGAAGAGGATACACAAAGAAAAAAGGAATAAACAGGAGAGTAGGGAATAAACAGAAAAGAGAGAAGGATACACAAAAAAGAGAGGAGGATAAACACAGGAGAGGGAGATACACACAGGAGAGGGGGCTTACACACAGAAGAGGGAGATACACACAAGAGAAAAACGGATAAACACAGGAAAGAGGAGGAAACACACAGGAGAGAGGGATACACACAGGAGAAAGTGGCGTAGACCCAGGAGAAAACAGAATACACACAGCAGAGAGAAAGATACACACAGTAGAGAGGAGATACACAAAAGATATAGGGGGATATGCACAGGAGAGAGAAGGGATACCCAAAGAAAAGAGGAGAATGCACACAGGAGAAGGAGATACACACAGGAGAGAGGAGAATGCACACAAAAGACAGTAGGAAACACACAGGAGAAAAAAGTACACACGCAGGAGAGAGGAGGGTAAACACATGATAGAGGGGGATACACACAGGAAAGAGGAGTATACAGGCAGAAGAGAGGAGGATACACACACGAGATAGAAAGATACACACAGGAGAGAGGAGAATGCACAGAGAAGAGAGAAAAATACACACAGGAAAGAAGGGGATACACACAAAAGAAGAGGAAGGTACTGAAAAAGGGAGGAAAATAAACACAGGAGAAAAGAGGATACACATAGAAAAAAGGAGGATACACACAGAAGAAAAGCGGATACACAAAAAAGAAGGGAAACACAAGATGGCATCGTAGAAGCGACTCAGGATGGCAGCTCTCAGTGAAGGCGCAGAGGGTGAGTCCTAGCCGCATTCTCGGATGGACCTTTTTTTGCCCACAGAGCGTTGAAAGTCCCAGGTGTGGGAGAGACGTGGGACGCTAGCAAATCCGGCTAATGCAGCCGGCTAACGTGGCTGCTTCGGCCGGCGCTGCAGCGGGACCTGGCATGGAACTCACTCGTCTGCGTGCCCTGTTAAACTGGCAATCTGAGATTTGGAAGGGCAGACTAGCATGGCCATCTGATTGAACGGGACTTGGACAGTGAGCCAGAACAGGAGTTTCCTGGGAAGCGTGATCTGAGCCGGTGCAGTGGGCAGCGGCACGGGAAATCGCACGGATCCCAGTGCCCTAACGGCAGGCTCCTGGGGCGCCAGTGAGAGAGTCGAAATTTCAGCTTGTGGAGAGGGAGAGAGAGAGAGAGAGGACGGACTCTGAGGCAGGGAGCTGGGTGATCGGGCTCAGCGAGTCCCACTCTCATGTGGACAAGCAGGGTGGCGACTGGAGGCACTTGAGGCAGAGAGTTTTGCTGCCGGAATCTAGGATGGTGCAGCCCAGTGAGGGAGGGGCGTCTGTCATTGCTGACGCAATCCGCCCCTACTGAAGTACCGCACAGGGCTGACGCAGCCTGACGTTGCCGAGGCAACCTGCCATAATAGAGAGACTCCACCAGGAGGGGGGAGCGCTCCACAGCAGAAGGGGGCCCAGCACCAACAGGGTGGACCCACGCTAGCAGGTCAGAGCCCCGGCAGGCAAATAGTGAATAGACTGTCTCCTAGTGGGGCAGGACAGTGCAATTGATACTCATAAAGAAAGGCCCAATTCCTGAGACAGAGCATCTAAAGGGGAGGGGAAAAGGGTGGTGTTTTATGAGTTCTATTGCAGCAGACATAAACAAATTCCCAACAACCCTGAATGAACAACGAAGCTCACAGATCAGCATTGGAGCTCCTATATAGCACAGACAGCTTCCTAAAGCAGATCCCCGACCCCTGTATATCCAAAGAGTCACTCCCAGAAAAGGAATAATCAGACTGACAGTTGGCGGGCATCATTCTGGAACAAAGACAGAAGAATAAGAAACTGGTATCATCCCTCACTGTTCCACAGCTGCTACAGGTATACTCCAGAGAAGCAGGGCCTGGAGTGGACCTCAGCACTCATACAGCAGAGGGGCTAGACCATTAGTAAAACAACTAAGTAACAGAAATACTTCATCATCAACAATCTCAGCATCCACACAGAGCCCCAATTGGAAAAGCAACAACTACTAAGACGACAGGCGGATAAATCCATAAAAATGGAAAGAAACCAGCGCAAAAAAAAAGGAAAACACACAAAACCAAAACAAGTAACCTTCTAAAAAGGACCAAAACTCCTCATCAGCAAGGGAACCAACCTGGACGGAGAATGAGTGTGACGAAATGACGGAATCAGACTTCAGAAAGTGGATAATGAGAAACTTCATTGAGCTAAAAAAACATGTTCTAAATCAGTGCAAAGAAACAAAGAACCTTGAAAAAAGATTTGAAAAATTGATAACAAGAATGGACAACTTAGAGAGGAATATGAATGAATTGAAGGAGCTGAAAAACACAACAAGAGAACTTCGTGAAGCATACACAAGTTTCAACAGCCGAATTGACCAAGCAGAAGAAAGAATATCAGAAGTTGAAGATCAACTCAATGAAATAAAATGTGAAACCAAGATTAAAGGAAAAAGCACAAAAAGAAATGAACAAAATCTCCAAGAAATGTGGGACTATGTGAAGAGACCCAACCTACGTTTGATAGGTGTACCAGAATGTGATGAAGAATAATCAAGCTGGAAAACACTCTTCAGGATATTATCCAGGAAAATTTCCCCAACCTAGCAAGACAGGTCAATACTCAACTCCAGGAAATACAGAGAACACCACAAAGATACTCCACAAGAAGAGCAACCCCAAGGCACATAATCGTCAGATTCACCAGGGTTGAAATGAAGGAGAAAATACTAAGGGCAGCCAGAGAGAAAGGTCGGGTCACCCACAAAGGAAGCCCATCAGACTCACAGCAGATCTCGGCAGAAACTCTACAAGCCAGAAGAGAGTGGGGCCAATATTCAACATCCTTAAAGAAAAGAACTTTCAACCCAGAATTTCATATCCAGCCAAACTGAGCTTCATAAGTGAAGGAAAAATAAAATCCTTCATGAACAAGCAAGTACTCAGAGATTTTGTCACCACTAGGCCTGCTTTACAAGAGCTCCTGAAAGAGGCACTACACATAGAAAGAAACAACCAGTACCAGCCATCCTAAAAGCATACCAAATGCTAAAGACCATCAACAAAATGAAGAATCTACATGAACCAACGGGCAAAACAGCCAGCTAGCATCAAAATGGCAGTATCAAATTCACACATAACAATATTTACCCTAAATGTAAATGGGCTAAATGCACCAATCAAAAGACACAGACTGGCAAATTGAATAAAAAACCAAAACCCATAGGTGTGCTGTATCTAGAAAACCCACCTCACATGCAAAGATACACAAAGGCTCAAAATAAAAGGATGGAGGAAGATTTACCAAGCAAATGGAGAGCAAAAAAAAGCAGGAGTTGCAATTCTTGTCTCCGATAAAATAGACTTTAAAGCAACAAAGATAAAAAAAGACAATTAAGGTCATTACATAATGGTAAAAGTATCGATACAACAAGAAGAGTTAATGATTCTAAATATATATGGACCCAATGTGGGAGCACCCAGATATATAAGGTAAGTTCTTAATGATTTACAAAGAGACTAAGACTCCCACACAATAATAGTGGGAGACTTTAACACTCCAGTTTCAATAGCAGACAGATCAACCAGAAATAAAATTAACAAGGATATCCAGGATTTGAACTCAGACATGGAAAAAGCAAACCTAATAGACATTTACAGAACTCTCCACCCCAAAGCCACAGAATATACATTCTCCTCAGCACCACATCACACCTACTCCAAAATTGACCACATAATTGGAAGTAAAGCACTCCTCAGCAAATGCAAAACAACCGAAATCAAAACAAAGAGTCTCTCAGACCATAGTGAAATCAAGTTGGAACTCAGAATTCAGAAAATAACTCAGAACCACACAGCTTCATGGAAACTGATCAACTGGCTTTTGAATGTTGATTGGATAAAAAACGAAATGAAGGCAGAAATAAAGAAGTTCTTTGAAACCAACGAAAACGAAGACACAACGTACCAGAATCTCTGGGATACATTTAAAGCAGTTTGTAGAGGAAAATATATAGCAATAAGTGCACACATGAGAAGAGTTGAGAGATCCAAAATTAACACCCTATCGTCAAAATTGAAAGAGCTAGAGGAGCAAGATTAAGAAAGCTCAAAACCTAGCCGAAGACAAGAAATAAAAAAGATCAGAACAGAACTGAAGGAGACAGAGACAAGAAAAGCACTTCAAAAAACAATAAATCCAGAGCTGGTTTTAAAGATCAACAAAATAGACAGACCACTAGCCAGACTGATAAAAAGAAAAGAGAGAACAACCAAATAGATGCAATAAAAAACGATAAAGGGGAAATCACCACAGATTCCACAGAAATTCAAACCATCATCAGAGAATACTACAAACAACTCTATGCACATAAATTACTAAATCAGGAAGAAATGGGTACATTCCTGGACGCCTGTGTCCTCCCAAGCCCAAATCAGGAGGAAGCCGAAACTATGAATAGACCAATAACAAGGTCTGAAGTTGAGGCAGCAATTAAGAGCCTACCACACAAAAAGCCCAGGTCCAGATGGGTTCACAGCTGAATTCTACCGGACACACAAAAGGAGCTGGTACCATTCCTCTGAAACTATTCCAAATAATCCAAAAAGAGGGAACCCATCCTAAATCATTTTATGAGACCAAAATCATCCTGATACCAAAACCTGACAGAGACTCAACAAGAAAAGAAAACTTCAGGCCAATATCCATGATGAACATAAATGCAAAATTTGCATAGGTACACCAATGGCAGTGTGCTTTGCTGCTTTCCTCCCCCTCACCCACACTTGGTATTCATCCCCAGGCTATCATCCCCAGCCCCCCCGCTGTCCCTCCCCATTCCCCCCAACAGTCCCCAGTGTATAGTAGACCACCTCTCTGTGTCCATGTGTTCTCATTTTCTCACCCACCTATGAGTGAGTATATGCGGTATTTCTTTTCTGTTCTTGTGTCAGTTTGCTGAGAATGATGTTCTCCAGATTCATCCATGTCCCTACAAAGGACACAAACTCATCATTTTTGATTGCTGCATAATATTCCATGGTGTAAATGTGCCAAATTTTCCCAGTCCAGTCTATCATCGTTGGGCATTTGGGTTGGTTCCAGGTCTTTGCTATTGTAAACAGTGCTGCAATAAACATTCGTGTGCATGTGTCCTTAAAGTAGAACGATTTATAGTCCTTTGGATAGATACCCGGTAATGGGATTGCTGGGTCAAATGGAATTTCTATTTCTAGGTCCCTGAGGAATCGCCACACTGTCTTTCACAATGGTTGAACTAATTTACACTCCCACCAACAGTGTAAGAGTGTTCCTATTTCTCCACATCCTCTCCAGCATCTGCTGTCTCCAGATTTTTTAATGATCGCCATTCTAACTGGCGTGAGATGGTATCTCAATGTGGTTTTGATTTGCATCTCCCTAAAGACCAATGATGATGAGCACTTTTTCATATGTTTGCTGGCCTCATGTACGTCTTCTTTTGTAAAGTTTCTGTTCATATCCTTTGCCCATTTTTGAATGGGCTTGTTTGATTTTTCCTGTAAATCTGTTTGAGTTCTTTGTAAATTCTGGATATCAACCCTTTGTCAGATGTGTAAACTGCAAAGATGTTTTCCCATTCTGATGGTTGCCGATTCACTCCAGTGACTGTGTCTTTTGCCGTGCAGAAGCTGTGGACTTTGAATAGGTCCCATTTGTCTATTTTGGCTTTTGTTGCCAATGCTTTTGGTGATTTGTTCATGAAGTCCTTCCCTACTCCTATGTCCTGAATGGTTTTGCCTAAAATTTCTTCTAGGGATTTTATGGTGTCAGGTCTTACGTTTAAGTCTTTAATCCATCTGGAGTACATTTTAGTGTAAGGTGTAAGGAAGGGGTCCAGTTTCTGCTTTCTGCACATGGCTAGCCAGTTTTCCCAACACCATTTATTAAATAGGGAAACCTTTCCCCATTGCCTGTTTTTGTCTGGTTTATCAAAGATTATATGGTTGTAGATGTGTTGTGTTGACTCCGATGTCTCTGTTCTGTTCCATTGGTCTATATCTCTGTTTTGGTACCAGTACCATGCTGTTTTGATTACTGTAGTAGTATAGTTTGAAGTCTGGTAGCGTGATGCCTCCAGCTGTGTTCTTTTGCTTAGAATTGACTTGGCTATGCGGGCTCTTTTTGGTTCCATATGAAATTCATGGTGGTTTTCCAGTTCTGTTAAGAAATTCAATGGTAGTTTGATGGGGATAGCATTGATTGTGTAAATTACTTTGGGCAGTATAGCCATTTTCACGATATTGATTCTTCCTAACCACGAACATGGAATGTTTCTCCATCTGTTTGTGTCCTCTCTTATTTCGTTGAGCAGTTGTTTGTAGTTTTCCTTAAACAGGTCCCTTACATTCCTAGTGAGTTGTATTCCTAGGTATTTTATTTTCTTTGTAGCAATTGTGAATGGCAGTTCGTTCTTGATTTGGTTCTCTTTAAGTCTGTTATTGGTGTATAGGAATGCTTGTGATTTTTGAACATCGATTTTATATCCTGAGACTTTGCTGAAGTTGCTTATCAGTTGCAGGAGCTTTTGGGCTGAGGTGATGGGGTCTTCTAGGTATACTATCATGTCGTCTACAAATAGAGACAATTTGGCTTCCACCTTCTTTATTTGAATACCCTTTATTTCTTTTTCTTGCCTGATTGCTCTGGCTAGAACTTCCAGTAATATGTTGAATAGGAGTGGTGAGAGAGGGCATCCTTGTCTAGTGCCGGATTTTAAAGGGAATGCTTCCAGTTTTTGCCCATTAAGTATCATATTATCTGTTGGTTTGTCATAAATAGCTTTTATTACTTTGAGATATGTTCCATCAATACCAAGTTTATTGAGGGTTTTTAGCATAAAGGGCTGTTGAATTTTGTCAAGTGCCTTCTCTGTGTCGATTGAGATAATCATGTGGTTTTTGTTTTTGCTTCTGTTTATGTGGTTAATTACGTTTATAGACTTGCGTATGTTGAACCAGCCTTGCATCCCCGGGATGAATCCTACTTGATCATGATGGGTAAGTTTTGTAATGTGCTGTTGCAATCGGTTTGCCAGTATTTTATTGAAGATTTTTGATTCAGGGCAATATCCATGATGAAAATAGATGCAAAAATCTTCAATAAAATACTGGCAAACAGATTGCAACAGCACATTAAAAAACTTATGCATCATGATCGAGTAGGAATCATCCCGGGGATGCAAGGCTGGTTCAACATACGCAAGTCTATAAACGTAATTCACCACATAAACAGAAGCAAAAACAAAAACCACATGATTATCTCAATCGACGCAGAGAAGGCACTTGACAAAATTCAACAGCCCTTTATGCTAAAAATCCTCAATAAACTTGGTATTGATGGAACATATCTCAAAGTAATAAAAGCTATTTATGAAGAAACAACTGCCAATATCATACTTAATGGGAAAAACTGGAAGCATTTTCTTTGAAATTGGGCACTAGACAAAGATGCCCTCTCTCACCACTCCTACTCAACATAGTACTGAAAGTTCTAGCCAGAGCAATCAGGCAAGATAAAGAAATAAAGGGTATTCAAATAGGAAAGGTGGAAGCCAAATTGTCTCTATTTGCAGACGACATGATAGTATACCTAGAAGACCGCATCAACTCAGCCCAAAAGCTGCTGCAATTGATAAGCAACTTCAGCAAAATCTCAGGATATAAAATCAATGTGCAAAAATCGCAAGCATTCCTATACACCAATAACAGACTTAAAGAGAACCAAATCAAGAACGAACTGCCATTCACAATTGCTACAAGTTAAATAAAATACCTAGGAATACAAATCACAAGGAATGTAAGGGACCTCTTTAAAGAAAACTACAAACCACTGCTCAACGAAATAAGAGAGGACACAAACAGATGGAGAAACATTCCATGTTCGTGGTTAGGAAGAATCAATATCTTGAAAATGGCTATACTGCCCAAAGTGATTTACGTAATCAATGCTATCCCCATCAAACTACCATTGAATTTCTTCACAGAATTGGGAAAAAACACCATGAATTTCATATGGAACCAACAAAGAGCCCGCATATCCAAGTCAATTCTAAGCAAAAAGAACACAGTGGGAGGCATCACACTACCAGACTTCAAAGTATACTACAATGCTACAGTTATCAAAACAGCATGGTACTGGTACAAAACAGAGATATAGACCAATGGAACAAAACAGAATCATCGGAGGCAATACATCATATCTACAACCATATTATCTTTGATAAACCAGGCAAAAATAAGCAATGGGGAAAGGACTCTATTTAATAAATGGTGTTGGGAAATCAAGCCATGTGCAGAAAGCAGAAACTGGACCCCTTTTGACACCTTACACTAAAATTAACTCCAGATGGATTAAAGACTTAAACGTAGACCTGACACCATAAAAAACACTAAAAGAAATCTAGGCAAAACCATTCAGGACATAGGAGTAGGCAAGGACTTCATGAATAAACACCAAAAGCTGCAAACATAAGCCAAAATAGACAATTGGACCTAATCAAACTCCATAGCTTCTTCATGGCAAAAGAAACAGTCACTGAGTGAATCGGCAACCATCAGAATGGGAAAAATTTTGCAGTTACATCTGACAAAGGGTTGATATCCAGAATTTACAAAGAACTCAAACAGATTTACAAGAATAACAAACAAGCCTATTCAAAATGGGCAAAGGATATGAACAGACACTTTACAAAAGAAGGCATACATGAGGCCAACAAACATATGAAAAATGCTCATCATCACTGGTCATTAGAGAAATGCAAATCAAAACCACATTGAATACCATCTCACGCCAGTTAGAATGGCGATCATTAAAGAATCTGGAGACAGCAGATGCTGGGGAGGAGAGGAGAAATAGGAATCACTTGCACTGTTGGTGGAGTGTAAATTAATTCAACAATTGTGGAAGACAGTGTGGCGATTCCTCAGGGATCTAGGAATAGAATTCCATTTGACCCAGCAATTCCATTACTGGGTATATATC